>OY730484.1:4694293-5292953 GCA_963422695.1 Xylophagus ater
GAAGTAACCAAATAAAACAAAAAGTAATAAAAATACTAGAAAAAAAAGTGACCAAAATCAGGTTAGATTCAAAATTCAAACCAATTTTCTGTTACTTTCAATAATGCAATAAAAAACAAAAAGTTTCGATTAGTGCCACCTATTATCTGGAATATAGTACTAAATAACTGTCGCTGATATTGGACTCGATAATAACATTCCTTAAATAAGACCGTATAAAATGTATGTGGGACACTTTAAGATTTAGAAAGGAAATAAAAGAGAAACTAAAATTGTTATTTTATTAAAAAATTTGCTCGACCCCCGATTACAATCTTTAAAAATTTGTAGTCAGAAAAAACAAACAGTTATGCTTAACTCTTCCTATTGTATTTGAGCCTTTGTACGCCTAGATAGCCGGGTGGCGTTTTAATTCGGAAGCTCCTTGAACAATGTGTATAAAATTATCCAAACAGATGATGTAGGTTAAAACTTCAAATTTGATTAACTAATTGCATGTAACTTAAATTCTTTAATCCATTATGATAGTAAAAAAGAAAATATTTTTTCCTTTAACTTCCGAAAAAAATCCGTCAAATAAGATTATGTTCTTACACATTCTCGTGTCATTTTATACATACTTAAATTCAAATTAAAAAAAAAAAAAACAGTTCTTATATCCTTTCGGATTTAAAGCGAATTTTATAGATTTAGATATTAGGTCAGTGAATGAGTTTACACGATTTTTTTTAGTAAAAATTCACGTTTATTTAACAACTATACAATATTTTGATTTCATTCAAAGAATGGTCCATCTAAAGCTACAACCTTCGCCCATCTTTCAGATAATTTACAGATTCACTGTCTGTAGAAATCCGGATCTTTGAAGCAATCTAATCATGGACAGATTTTTTGATATTTCTATAAGAATGGAAGTGCTACTCAGAAAGGGCTGATTGCATGAAGTGGAATAAATGGTAATCTGAAGGAGCTAAATCTGGTGAATAACCAGTCCTGTCCTTCTAAGTAGTTTTCAACGGGTTAAGCAACATTTGGTCTGGATTTATGAAGTTGAAAAATTTATTTGTTTTTGTCCATTCATCCATTCTGCTAATTTCCTTCCTCTAGAGATTGCTTCAAACGTATTAGTGGTTATCGGTAGACAACGGCAGTAATAATTTTAGGCAGTTCCAGCAAGTCATAATAGATCACAACTTTCCGATCCCACCAAATGCAGAGCATAACCATATCCGAATGAATGTTTCGTTTTGGCGTTGACGGGACTGATTGACCAGGATTTATTTTTGCTTTTCTGAGTTTAGGATTTTCGAAATAGATTCAATTTTCATCTCCAGTAACAATTCGATGTTTTCATTGATGCAGTAAAAACAAACTTGCTGTTTATTTGACAAGCAATCTTCCATTTTCAATCAAATAAAAAACAACATTCTTTACACTTTAACCAAATGGCATATAGTAGGTTTTTGAAGAT
Organism: Xylophagus ater; assembly: GCA_963422695.1. Lineage (NCBI taxonomy): Eukaryota > Metazoa > Arthropoda > Insecta > Diptera > Xylophagidae > Xylophagus > Xylophagus ater. Next base: position 4,695,765 of record OY730484.1, read on the forward strand.
TTCATAAGACCTATTCAATACATGTAATGCCGGTTCACACGTATGATTTACGTCATCTAATATAAAATCGTAAAAACTCATTCGCAGACCTAATATAATATGGGATATTCCTTCATAAACAACGATATTTTTATTATCAAAATTTTGTGAAATAAAATTTTAATACGACCAATTACATTTCGACAACATTAAATAAACATAAAAGTATTTAAATTAAGAAATTTTACATATCCTACATAAAATGATAAATATGGTTATGTGTTTAATTAAATATTCTAACTTTTCACATATGTTCGTCAAAAAACCTAATATTTACAAAACATTTTGTTTAATAACATAATTTAACCAAAAAATAAATTTTTGTTAACATTAAAAATTATTTGAGAGCAAGAAAAAAAAACGTGGGTACCTTAATTCACTTGTAGAATCATCAATGTGTAAATTTTATAAGGATTTGTTAAGACAACATACAGAAAAAAAGGAAACATTATATAAATCTATGAGAAAGATGACTGATTCCAAGATCTTATGCGATGTATATGGGATCCCATTAATATATATATATATATATAACACTGAAAAACACCACCCGTTCTTGATGTAGTCGCGGATCCTCTACCCATTACCAGATCCAAATCCTTTTATATATTTTCTTATTTCTTTCTTTTTGATATAATAAAATATACGACTAATGTTGTTTTATAGCAGGATTTTATAATTTTATGATGACAACGGTGAGTTTAATATTTAAGCTCAATGGGCTTTAGAAAATAAGGTGTTCATGGAATGTTCTTCAACAAAAAAAAAAAAAACAAGAAAAAGAAAAGAACATTCAAAGAACTTAAAGGAATTTATTTCAATTTAAACGTAAAAACGAAATTTATAAAATATAACTGAATGAAATATTATATGAGAGACAATTGGACAGAAATGATTCTTACCGTATGATGGAGAAAATATTTAAGAAATCTAAGAACAAGATTCAAGAATGATGAGAACCTATTACCCAATAGTATTAAAAAGGACGATAGGATAAGCAAGTTAAAAACTGTTTCTAAGAAATTTACAGAATATTCATTATCATTTGACGTGATAAGGACCGAATCAAGGACATCACGAAAAATAACGAAAAGGATAAATCAGGATATATGTAGGAAAAAACGATAATTGTTACTTGCAAATAAAAACACTTTGTTAGTGTTTTTTGATTCCTTTCTTTATTTCTTCCGTCATATTTTAATCGCGGTTGTCTTTCGACTGCTGCTTAAAACTTCATCTTCCTTCTTTCATTTATCATGCAAACCTCTTATCTGCATGACTATTATTCACCCTAGTCCTCGTTCAAATATCTCTATCGTCATGTAGTCGTCTTATCTCCACGACTCATATTTGACTTGGACCTTTTCTTAGTCTTCTGTTAAGTCATCATCCGCCATCATATAGACTTCTTATCTAGATGGCTCATCTTTACATAGGACTTATTTTATCATGCAGCTGAGTCTACATGTTACATCTTAGCCATCTTATCTTGGCCATCCTACATATACGTGGCGCTATAGAGTTAAATCTCCCATATCCTAAATTTCAACTCGACTTAATTGTAAACATATCGATCGGGGAAAAAAATGTAATTTTGAAATTCTTCTGTGTTAAGTTCATTGTCATCTGACATTATAAACGAAATTATTCAAATATCGTTTTTCAAAAACCATTGAATTCAGAGCTTTTTTTCTTTTCTGTACGAGAATTTCGTGTAGTTTTCTAAAAAGTCGCGAATTCAAATATGTATTCTGATGCGTGAAATTTAATTTATTTTCAAGGTAAAAAGAAAAAAATCAGCGACCTTGTATATAAATCGCGAAGAAGATTCATTTTCCAACGATGGAAGATTATCTTCGGAAACTTTTAAAATATTTAGAATTTGATTTCATAATTTGATTACTGGTAAAAAAATCTTTGTTTTTTTGTATAAGCAATTTTTTGTTTTTGTTTCTTTCCGCACTTATATTAAACGTTAATATAAAATACCCGAGAAGTTTTTCATTAACGTTGATGACTCTAAAAACCCGATAAATGAGTATCCGGTAAGTCATTGAAATTGATAGACACTTTTGAATTTTATCCCGGATTTTCATGTCTAAATAATTGATTTTTTTTCGCCATTTCTATTAAAAATTGAATTAAGTAAGAACACAAGGCAAACAAAATAGATATTCAATTAGTTGGACACAGTTTTGAATCTCATGGGGAATATCAATAATGAATCTTTAGTGAATTAAGTGGGCTTACAGAAGAGATATTGATGAGATAACAAAAAAAAATTATTGTTATTTTGTAATATAGAAAATTTTGATTGGTCATTCTTCTTTTCACAAAACGACACCTGATCCAACATAGAATTTGAGTCAACATATAAAGGTATTACTTGTCTAGACCAAGCGAGCGAGCAAGAGCAGGCATTTGCCAACATTCGTTCGAATTCGCCTATGTTGGCAAACACATGCTCGCGTTTGGTCCAAACTAGATGATCTGTTCACGTTCGTTATTGATTCAAGTGTTCGTCATGATGTAAGATAACAAAATAGGTGCAAGTTCCTCTTTAATAAAAAAAAAATTGGTTAGTGGAGTTCCCAAGGAAAGAAATGAAAATTTTTATGGAACAAAATCTCAGAGCGAACTAAACTTGAAAAACTCTCGCCCAAATTGAAAAAGTAAGAACACTCGAATTTGTTGATGTTCCCACTCGTCGTGGATCATAAGTGAATGCTAGCGAACATAATTTTGCTTGCTCACAAAGGCGTTCACACTAACTGAGCATTCGCAGATAGCTTGTTTTTGCTCTTGCTCACTTGGTCTGAACATACCTTAAGAATGGAGTTTTTTTTTACAGTAAACAAATTACAATTTTTTCCACAAATCCGATTAAAATTTTGTATTAAAATCAAATTTTTTATACATGCCTAAAATGCCTGAATACAAGAAAAATATCGAGTGTGGGCTTTTAATGATAACATGTTTAGATTATAAAAACAACAAATAACTTAAAAATCTTGTAAAAATTATCAACTTGTGAGGTCTTACTGTACTTTTCCATCAAACATCATTAATAATATATATTCTCTTAAGCTATATAAAGCTTTATAAATGCTGGAAGTATTAAAGAATTTGGAATTTAATCATAAAATTAGTTGATACTATCTCTATTAGCTCAATTTCACACCTTCACCCCATTTCTTATGACTCAACCATATATACTATACTATGGAACATAGTAGAGTTTCCACTTTTACTTTTAATAGTTTTGAAAATCTCGAAACAGTGAAAATTATTTCATATATTACACATCCAATTATCTCGTACAGAAATTACCAAATAAAGTTTAATGTTTAAAAATTTTTGTTATCAAGATTTTAAAATATTTAATTGTAGTTTTTAAAACAGAAAATAAAGAAGTAAAAAAACGATTTTCGCAAAATCATTTCATAATTGTCTGTTTTAAAATGTGTCAGCAAAAAAAGTAGAAAAAGTACTATACTCGGTAATTTGTTCAATTTAATAAAACATTAACAAATTCATTAAAAATTAAAAAAATTGTTTTAATATTGAAATAAAATTATTAGTAATGTTTCTCTTTTTTTTTGTTGTGTTGTTTAAGACGTCATTTAATTTCTTAATTTTATACAGAAATAATAGTTTCGAAGGCGCCAGCCAATCAAAAAAAATTTAAGTTTAGAGTTCAAAAAAACTCCTAATTAATAATTTTTGATTGTTGTTTGTAAAATACTGTGTTATTTCCAGTTTTTTGGAATATTTTTTTCTTAGCTTTCTTATACTCTTACATACAGTATGGTGTTGAAAACAAACTTTCATAATTCAGTTTTTACAGAATATGCAAAATATGCCTCCAGTTATTATTCAAATACCTAAATTTCTTTAAAAAAAACGAATTCTTTTAAACCCAAAAAGAACTAAGAACTAAGCTTTTTTTTGTCTTAGTATCAAAAATCACCAGTTATTCTGTTCACGAAACTTTCGAGATATACGATTTTTTTCGGGAACGAAATAATCTTACAAGTCGGACTATTAATGTACGTTTTTGGCAAACAAGATTAAATACATATGACAAATACCCGAACAAGTAAAGTTACCAGAGCTTTCATTTCAGAAACATCTAATCTGCGCTTGATATCACACATATGAGCCGTTAAGAAACCAATGCAATTAAGTATACTTTCTGAAATGTTTAAAGTTATCTTGATTTTGATAAATTGTAATAGAATAAATGATATATTTTTTTTAATAACAAAAGAATTTACACACTCCTTAGTGTTTCCTCTATTAGAGGAGAGAGTCCTTTTATTTATCTCGTATATTATTTTTAGAAGCCAAAATAAATTGTTTTAAGTTTTTTAACACGTTCGCGGACAGTAAAAAGCTCATCTCATTTGGCATCACAGTGAAAATGAATGCTATAGCATTCACGTCCTCGAACGTGTTAAAATAAACTTAATAATGGGTCATAATACAGCTTAGAACATGTTATTTTCTCTAACTGAAAATATGAAATACAATGTCGAAGTCTATCTTTTAAATAAAGATTTTTCTAAAGAAGCTTTTTAAGAAATGATCACCCAAATCTGTTCAACGGTTTTCATTCATGTATTTCATTGCCTTTGGTTTTGGATACTAATCTAGTAGCTAATAAGGAGTACCAATTAGGTAGTTTAGGACTACCTTCTGATCTGTGGTTAACCTGCAAAATCGCATTTACAAAATCTTCTATACCTATAAAACTGAAACTCTGTTTGTTTGTTTGTGCATATCGGTTCACATCGTGTGTTTTTGATGATGATCGTATCATTTGAATAAAAGTATGCATTTCTTGTGCTATGTAAACTTTGTGGCAATTCAAGAAATTCAGTTGAATATAAAAAAAAAATAAAGAAAACAAAACAAAACAAAAAATGTTGTTTACCCGATGGGGCTTTGTAATAAATCATTTAAAATTTTAAAATATTTTATATACAAAATAAATTAATAAAAATCATTCATAATATAGTGAATTATGTTTTTATATTAAGTCTAAATTTTTAATGGCATGTAGAAAATCCGGGGACCCCGAGCAACGCCGAGGAGAATTCAACTAGTTTTGTATAAAAAAGTCAATTAAGTTTACTACACGACTAGATTTGTTAGTATTTCCAGTTGTCTCTCAAAATAACACGATATCACGGTCATAAAAATCATCGCAGTTGGATTATAGGAAATTCGTTAATAAATTACATAAAAATACATATTTCTTCTATTTCGCTTTTTTTTGTATAAAAAACCCAAACAAATCACTCTAATTGATACAAGTTGCGCGAAGAACTACTAAACATAAACTTGTTTAGTAACTTTTTAAAAATTAATGAGTCTAGATTCCAGTAGTGTACAAATTAGATGGTATTTTTTTCTTCTTTTTGATTTTTAAGTATTGTGGTTAATAATAAACAAAATTATAAACACAAAAAAAAAACAATATTGTTTTTATAAATCTATAATTATGATCAATAACAAAATTTATTGAATATTTTTTTTTTCATGTTTCCAATAAAAAAAAAAATCACGAAAATAACTAATTAAGTATTTTTTACAAAAAAAAAATGGTGGTATACCAAAGTACCGACAAAAAATAAAATATTACGTTAAAAATAGATCCGGCTTTTAATATCATAATTTCTCATAAAATTCAATAAAATTATATGAAAATTAATTTGTAATTTTCCATTTTCTTTATATATATAACAAATTTAAAAATTAATATCTTCTTCGCAAAATAGGTTACACAATAACAACAACAATAACAACAACAGGAAAAAAACCCACTGTGTCCTTTTTGCCTTAAAATATTTATTCAATAAAGTCGAGAAGACCGAAAAATAAAATAAAAATAATTACAAGATATGAACTTCTTTTGCAGGCAATAAAAACTTCCTATCAAAACCATAAAGAATATTATTTTGACCAGAAGAAAAAAAAATGGTATCTCCAACAAAAGAAACCATTAAATTTTGTCTTAAAGATGAAGTAATATATTTATGTCTATAAATAAGGAAACCTTGAAGGCATCTGGCTATTATAGATGCACAGATTCTTATTATATAGGGTTTATCAATAGGGTAGTATTTGATTATGATGTCAGTTATGTCAATCAGGTTTTTGACAGTAGAACGTCTACACTTTATTATATCGATTTCAATTATGCTCGAAAATCACATAAAAGTCCATTATGAACAGTTATGGCGTTTACATGATCTACTTGAAGTCGACCTCAATCCAAAAATCGTCCATATAAACCCAAATCGACTTCAATCCGACTTGAGTCAATTCGATCAAGAACAATTTTTCTGATCGATTTGAAATTTGCAAGAAAAACCCACGTCGACTTCAAATCGACTTGAAAATTTAAAATGGAGTATTAAAAGAGAGAAAACCTAACCTATAAAATGAAAATTTGTTTACATAAGCGTCTGTCAAAATGGAATCTGATTTGAAGTCGATTTCAAGGCAATCTTTCAATCTGGTAAAGATAAAAACTCGGCTTGAGTTTCAAGCCAATCTCATTTTGAAGTCACCATGCAAAATGCCATAAGTCTTTTCGGACGAAGCTCATTTTCATTTGAATGACAATGTTACTAACCAAAATTGTTGCGCTTTTGATGTTCTTCATGGACAGGTGGCATCTTTGATTATTAAGAAATGTGATTGAAAATTTTGTCAAAAGAATCGATGTCTGCAAACGTAGTCCAGGTGGACATTTACTAGATATTGTTTTACAGAAATTTAGAACTTTCATCAAAAATGTGTTAAATTCAAAAAAAGAAGTTCTTATTGAAAAACCCAATATTATATATTGAGAGAGAAATATACTTAATAGTAATAGCAAACAATAATAATTCTATGGTCTAGTATTAATAAATTTCATATTTCATCAAAAAAAAAAAAGTAAGAAAAAGTGGAACAAAAGATTCCACCACTCCTTCGACTACAATATTTAAGTAGAACATTTGAAGTTTCAGATAACAAGAAGGAAGCACATAGTGGTAGTATATTACGCGTACATTTTCTTGCGTCATAATTATTAATCACAATCATTATTTTTTTTTCTTCACATTAAATAATCACCCAACATTAAATTGAGTAATTTGAACAGTGATTTCATTTTTATAGAGGATTTTACCAAACAATAAAAAAAAAAACAGTTAAAAAATTTGTCTTAATTTAAAAAAATTAAGGAATAAAAAAAAACAGTATATCGTAATCTGATTAAGTTAAGGTCAAAAACAATCGCTTGCTTAAAGATTTAATTGTTTTACCTTCAAAATTAAATATTTTATAGATTTTTTATTTACTAATTTTTACTGAAAAAAAAAAATTAATAATATCGAGGAAGTACTTAAGAAATTATTAAGTCATAATTTAATTGGAACCCTTCATTAATTGTAAATTTATTAGTATTCTTGAAGCATTTAGTATGTATTTGGATTTTTTAGGTCCATGCTTTGTACATTTCCGTACAGTACTATGCATCAGTATAGAAGATACAGTATACAAACTGAAGAGAAATTAGACGCGATCCGCTGACCTTTTATTCAATACATCCTTTGAAAATGGAAGAAAGAAAAAATTCGGCACAAGGAAACTTAATATTTTTCATTAACAGGAAAGAAGCAACACCAACCAACCAAATATATTCACCACCTTCTTTCTTAAAGACAATTGTAGCAAGCGAGAGCATAAATATTCTTATGGAATTGATGCTAATAGAGGAATGGGACAAAAAACAAACAAGAAAACAGTAACAAAAAGCCATGGTCCCAAATCTTTTTATGCTTTAGTATACTAAATTAATATCAAAAACACCAACTATTTAAGCGTTAGTGATATGATAAGGTCCAGAAAGCAGTTTGAATACCACGTGACTTATTTCTCTACGTAAATAAAAATCAGGACGGCAACAAAATGTACAATTCTAAAAATAAATGCAGTGACTTTGCGTCAGTATTCGCATATTCTTAGAAAATCATTTTACTGTGGTTGAGCTTCGACTAGCTTTTTAATAAAAATGGCTTACTCTATTTTTATTACAACTGGCAATTACGAATTTTAAAACTAAAACAAAAAATGTGCAGTCTGTATGAACATGTTGAGAACTGGTAGCAGATGTGGCTAGAAAAACTCTCCTAGCGAAATGACAACAGCATTCTCAGCATTCACTATCTTTATTCGTTCGCCAATTACATTTACAAAATATTTGTTATTTTGTCCTGATTCTGCTATATATAGTTTTCAAAACTTGAAAACTATTCACTGAAAGTGCACACTAAATTTGAGAACTCAACCAGTCGAGAAGTCTTGTCCACCAACTTATGCTGAGAATTATCATATTGGTCATATTTTCCCAGGTTCACACAAATTTTCTTACATTCTCCCATAATCTTCCAAAATCTCCGAAATTTCCGAATATTTTTTCCATATTTTGCCATATTTTTTTTTATATTTCTCCACATTTTTCTAATATTTTCCCATATTTACACTTGAGCCCTTCAGTAATACTCGCCCTGTATCCGGAGTACCCATAATTCGGCATTAGCACCCAATCAAAAAACATTGTTCTGTAAGAAAAAGTTCTTAAAACTTCAAAACAAATTTCTGTTAATGTAATTTTAAAATACTTGTTTTCCTTAAATATTTGTATTCTAAAAATAACAACAAAGGATATATCAAAATTCATAGTCACGCATCCAAAATATGGTATAGTTCCTTCTATTTTATACTCTTAAGAAAACGGAATAAATCCTAAGGATTTTTTAATGTTTAACAAAGCCTTTTAAAAACATATGAAAATTATTATCTAGAATTTTGAAAACTATTCATTAAACCTCCTTCAAAAACACAAGAAATAGAGAAACAAATAAACACTAATCTCTTGATTCCAGTCCTTATATTTTCCAGGATATATATAATAATTTTCATATTCACCTTTTACAAAAGGTGTATTTCACATGTCTAGATGTCGAGGGCGTACTTGAACAATCATTCTCCATTAAAATAGAATCAATATTGACTTTTAACGAAAAAAAAAAAGAAAAAAGGAAAAGGATTCAACAAGAATCATTTGTGTCACTATATGAATATCATATATATGTCAACCATTATAATAATATGATATTTTTTTTGTATACAATTCAAAAATTAATGTTTACCTTAAAATAGAAAAGGATGTATACAAGAGAGCACAGGAGGCTTTTAAAAACATATATTCAAAAAGATTAAATTCTTGTAGAAAATAATGATATAGGTTATAGCTTCTTCGTCATTCATTTTGGAGAGAATTTTGAGGTGATATCATAGTCTAAAAGAATAGAACATTGGATCTTCTTCATCATCATGTTCTTAAATTGAAAAATCACTTAAGTCAATTGAATTTCATGTTAGATTTTTGATAGTCATATACATAAGTACATAATTATATAGTGATGTAATTTTGAGTAATAATAATATAGTTTTTATTTCCGTATAAGTATAAAAACATGAATTACTAAAAAAAAATGAATTTTGATGATGAATTTAATAAGATCTTTAAGTAAGGTCTAGGTTAATTTGTATGCGAACAAGTCTTATAAAAATTTGTATTCATTTTAATTTCTTACAATAAATTGTTTGTATCAAGTCAAGATCATAGCCGCGTTGATCATCATAACCAGTTGTTTATAGAAGAAGTTCAAGTTGGAATTATTATAACCATAGAGATCGAAAAACGTGTTAAAAGTGTTTATAATAACTATCTTTAAAAATGAAAACGCTTAACTCTTTTACTACGCAATAAATTTAGATAAGAATAAGACGAATTAGATATTATGTGAATGCAATCTCAAGGTTTTATAATCCAATACAAAAAAAAACATATAGTAACGTAAAATCGGCCTAGAGTCGATTTTTTGATGCTCTATGGTAGAAATGGGACTCGTAGTTAACAAATCTATTGTTCAATGAATTAACTCTGAGAAAGAAACACCAAAACTAACAATATTTCTAGGTTTTGTCTCCATAACTTCGTTCTGTCTTTTTTAAATTCGCTTAAATTCACAGGTAGGCTGGGGCCTAATAGCATAAACACCTTTTGCAAATTTTTTAGAAATCGGTGTATAAGTTTTTAAAACTTTCTGGTCACCTTGGTTATTGGTTAATAACTTCGCTCTCCCTCGGTGAATTTTGCTAAAATACCAAACGAAGTTAACGAATAACGAACTCACATGGTAAATTTCATCAAAATCGGACAACTCGTTTTTGAGTTATCTTGCATACGGACGGGCGGACATGCAGGAATCGATAGACAATCATATCATATCCTTGAAATCTTTTTACGATGATCATTTCGATGTGTTACAAATGTAATGACAAAACGTATATACTCTCTGGTAGTACCTACCATAGGGCATAACAAGAACTATCTAATAAGTTAAATAAGTTAAATAGAAAATACTAACCAAGAGTTTAATAAAAAATGATAAGAAAATACATAATGAAAATCTGATTTATTAAGTTTTCATGCTGGTTTGAACTTAATTTGTGTGGTAACAACAAATTTATTTAACGATGTCAATACTATTATACAGTACAACAATGATGTGCTGTGCTCACAATGAAAAATGTGTATGATATTACACTTCAATAAATCAGCACGTTTATGCGCGTACCAAACCAGTTCGACCATTAGAGATACAATCGGATGGTTCGACTAAAATGGGTTAATTGCACCAGGTTCCGATATACTCATAAACATACTGTACTATCACAAAATTTGAAAACTTAAAGAATTTTTAATATCGAACGATTATTATACGAGAATATGTCGTTAGGGCGAAAAATAAAGATTTAACGACGAAAAATCATATTCACTACTGTTGGAGAATAAGCCAGTTATTGTCAAAAATTGGATTTAAACTAGATTTAGTGGATTGTAGCAAACAATTTCATTGTGTTTTAGTATAGTCTGACCATATATGTTTTTGCTCGTTTGATGCTTAAAACTTAAGTCAGCTTCTCATGTATGGAATGCATGGAAACGTGTTAAACATATACAAAACTATCATCAGTTAACATCTTAACCGAAAACATTTATTATTTATTTTGTCGGTCAAATCTATTAAGTATATTTTCAAGTTTGGTTTTTCTCTTTCAAGTGGTCACTATGAATGAAGTACATTGGAGTAAACAGAAGTTAAATATGAAAGATTATCCAACTATGAACTTTCTGATGTAACAATGCAATGTTAAACAAGTTAAGACACTATTATATGATTATTTGTAATAAAAAAACTAGTAGTAGTAGTAGCTGTATACAGGTATTATTTTAAATAACATTTATTTACTCATAAATTGAATGAATTAGATGGCATCATGCAATTTGAAAATATTGTGACTTAAAAAGATTTTATTAGAAGTCATATTAAATCAAAATTTTCTTTATCTTTATTTAAATATATGCATTTTGATTATTCTTAGAAGGCTCATAGAGATTTGACAAAAACACATTAATTATAAAAGCAGTTGTATTAAATACTGCTGGAATGAAGGTGATGATATAGAAGACACAAGAATCCGGCATTTATGTTTAAATCATATTAACTATTTATATGACTTAAGACATTTCAATGATTAATAGCTAATTCTGGTCAAGGATAATGAACATAATTACTAGATATGTACAATTGTATTTTGAAGTCATTGAATAATTTTTGTTTTCTAATCAATATATAATGATGATGATGACAGTATATATTTGAAATCAATCCAGCATGCGATTATTAATTTTTTTTTTAATATAAGAAATTTTTTTTTGCATGTAAAACAAGGTGTTACGTGAGTTTTAAAAAATCCGGCAAAAAAACTATAATATTATAACAAATAACAGAATTTCTATGAGAGCAAACAAGTCTAAGGGAGCCTACACGCGCTCAACTTACGCTTACTTGAAACATAAGTCATTCAAGTAACATTGCCAAAAATCATTGAACGTGTGTAGGCTCCTTAAAGCACGTTCTCAGCGAATCCAATGTTCTTGTGAACGTTTCACTGATCCATAGCAAGGAAGAACATCAATAAATGCTCACAAAGGCCTGCTCTTGCTTACATGCTTAATTTGGATGTGACTTAAACGGTCATAAAGGTTAAATATAGAATTGAATAAAATCACACATAATAACAGTAAAGGATTAATTTAAAAAATAGCTTTAGGAGGCAAAAATAAGTTCCAAAAAGTTTCTAAATTTACAAAATTTTACTAAGCCAAAAAACACAAAAATTTTCTTTGCAATTTTGAAGTTTCAACTCACAAATTAAGTCGTAAGCTGCGGCAACTTTTAGTTCGTTTTAAAAATGCATATTAAATAAAATGGAAATATAGTATGTTTTTGAATATTTCCCAACGTTGATCAAGCCCTAACGTATATCAACTCATTTCGTTCACCGTGAATATAATACTTAATTTCTGTCATTTCACAGATGACATTAGAGCTATGAGCGGCGAAAGAGTCATTTGTGGCAAATTTTCGACAAAATGCGAAACATATTAGGGAAAGCATTCAATATTAGACTAGAAAAATCAACTAAATTGAAATTTAAATAGATCCTTAAAAATTCTTAATAAACTAAATATTTGTATTTTGGTATTATGGATTCTTTCTGAATAATAGTTTTGTTGTTAATAAAAAACTAAACTTTAAATAACAATGTCTTCATACCTAAGATGACAGAACAAGATTAGAAAATTTAAACCCGATTATGAAGAAAACAAAACAAGGAAAACAAATTATACAAAAAGTTTTAATAGTCTTTTTACAATTGGCATAAATCGAACTGGGGGTTGTGAGGAACGTGAATAGAAAATCGTCTATAATTCGATCAATAATAATCGGAAAACTTGGAATGTATATTCTGGATGGACCAACTTAAAAGATAGAATATATCTGAACTCGTTGGTGGTTTAGGGATTCCCAAAATTTAAAAACGTCAATAATTCGCTCAATAACAGGCTGATTGTCATAAAACTTGGAATGTGTCTTCTGGATAGATCTACTGAAAATATAAAATATGTTACCACTCGGTGGGGGTCCAAAATAGAACTTTGTGGTTAACCTGACTTACAAGTTTTAGAAAATTATAAACTCGACAGTTCCCAATTGGTAAGTAAAATCACTTATCTTCAATATCATAATTCCGCGAAACACTCTGTATATGCTAACCTGTGGTGAAGATGTCTTTTCTTTATATTTATTTCAATTGCTTAGTTAAAAATAAAAATTACGTATTGAATATACATAAGTAATATTTTGATGAATAATTACTGAATAAATGATTTTAATTGGGAACCTTTAGAATTGAAAAAAACCCATGTTTTAGGAATCTTTTTTTATTTTATTTAATCATTTTTCTTAATAAATTAGTAATGAATTTTAATTGAGCTTAAAGATGCTTAAGGAACAATTTTTTTTTTATTATTACTTAAATGCAAATCCTATCAGAATAGTGTAATTTATCTTTTGTTGTGATATAAATGTTAATATTTCATGAACAATTAGCATAGCGAAGGCCATATTAAGTGATTGTTATCGAATTTCCCACAATAAATTATTAAAATCTTTATTTTATATAAAAATAATAGAAATTAAAAAAAAAAAAAATTAACATAGATTTTTAGTTAAACAACAATTAAACATAATTAATGAGTCTTTTGAGATTCGACTTTAAGACATAAAAACCTTAAATACAATAAAATCATGTTTAGTCTGACATTGTTAAATACAAAAAAAAACACATACACAAAAAAAAAGGATATGATATCCCTCTACGGAAAGCTTTAGTCAAATTACAGTAAAATTGGATATCATGGAGAAAATTTATTTACCCTTGGTGGAATCTAAAAAAAAAAAGGAAAACGGAAAAACAAAAACATTTTTCCTTCGTAACGGCAATGATATATCCATTTTCCTGAATTTATTTTGCGAGACGAAAAAGCAAAAAAAATAAGAGGAAAAAACAGGAGTAAATAATTTGACTTCAAATTAATGTGCCAACATCAGTTAAGACAACGTTTAGCAGGGTTTTCATTTAAATTTTTTTTGAGAATGTATCCATGTTTAACTTTGTGAGGTTCCTCATTGTCCTGGATATAGTATGTATATAAAATAGGTAAATAGATTCATGTGAAACCATATTATTGATTTAAACTGAATTTATAATAAAGCTAAAGTAATTCTGAAGAAAATTTGTATCCGAATATGAATCAAACTTTATTAGATTCTGACCATAGTCAATCAATGGGTTCTTATGGTATGGTTTTAAAAAGGTTTTTCAGGTTTTATGAGTATAATTTTTTTTTTAGGTTTGAAATACGTGGTTTGATAGGCAAAATAAAAACCAAAAAACTTAATCTCGTAGGTGTGAATTTCTTTTGGTATATTTGGTATTTTTTTTTAGCCAGTAATTGTCATATTTGAGTCGTTTTTTTTCGACCATCAATGTGAAATATGCAAGCAAATGAAAAATTATTATAACTATTAACCGAGGACCAGAACTGCAACCTACCTGTTCACCAATCATCAATATGATGATCGAAATAACTTTAATGACACAAGCACACTTACCCCACGACTCTATTGGGTCTATTTCAAGACTTATTTTCAGTCGGACTGAGAAAAAAGTCCAATTTTTAGAGTCACTTTTATTCAGTCCGATTGAAAATAAGTCTTGAAAAAAGTCTAATTGGGTTGCCTGGTTATTAAGCTATTGATTTGCTTTTCTATTACGTATCCATGGAAAATCCAAACCAGGATGTCTATGTTCTCGAACATAGACTACTAGTATATGAGTGGATTCGTAACCTTCCTATTTGTAGTGATTTAATATGACATATTCTCGTACGAAGAGTTTCGTAGACGAAGGAGGTAAGTATTTTACTGTAAAGTTTTGAATGGTTGTTTGAAGTTTTAAACAGAAGAAATTCTTCAAAAAATAAATTTAATTTATGGATTTATTAGTATAATTAATATACCTTACCCCACGGCGAAAAGAAGACAAATTTTTGAACTTAAGACTAACATTTGAATGTAAACATTTGGGGCATATGATCTCATATACCTTTTTTTCCAATTCGACTGATTTTAAATCATAATAATTCAGGTTAAACCCAAACCTTTATTTTGTTTTCTTTTCCTTTAACATCATATAATCGTATGTTATGGAACTTAAATTCGTTCAAGAAATTTACAAAGCTAATAATTTATAAACCATCGGAAATCAATTTATGAAGATCAATTTAATCTTTAAAAAAAAAGAAAAGAAAAAAGAAACTCTTGTATCCTTTAAAGGTCCAATAAGAATATGGTCATATCAAATGTGTTTCTCCTTTTTATGATATATATATTTTCTGGGTGTGTTATTCGAAGATTCCATATAAAGTAATAATTCTTGTCATATTATTTTATCTTCTTAAAATCATCTCTCTTCCACAGCACTACACCAAAGCCATCCACACATAGAAGAATTAAAGTATGATTTTATAAACATTATTCATGTCTTCCATAATTAATTGGATTCATTTAATATTAAATTATCTGACTAAATATATGCACATTTCGCCCTGTTTTTTTTTTTTTCGTATCTTCTACTATATATGGATTTAGGTGTCTTTTAAAAATGGATTAAGTTATCATGATCTTCTCAAAAAAAATATATAAAAGAAAATATTAAGTCCTAAGAATATATGTATTTTAGGATATAAATTCTTTTATCTATACATAACGAATTTTATCACCTTTGAAATATATATATTATTTAATTTTTATCGAATTTGGATTCTTTTGTAGATGATTTTTGTATATATTCAAATCTTCTATATCATAAAATTCGCTGTTCTTTACGTCTTCTGATATTAAAAGGCAACCAAACGTTATATGACATATTTTTTCGATTCTATCCACTTTTATTATCTAAAAAATATCAAATTCTTTTATAAAAGAATAAGTCATATCATTGGAAATTTAAGAATTTCCATGATTTTTATATAACAAGAACAATGAAAATAAAGTCCCGTCATACAGGTTCTTTTCGTGATTTTCTTCAAAACATTCTATCTCCGAGGATATCCTGGTCTAATCCGTTAAAAGTTTTAAAATTGAAATTTCTTCTACAATTCTTACTCCCGAAGAATATAATCCGCGCGACTTTTACTATACTGGTAAATACAATTATCGTTCAATTCGCGAATTTTATGAATATTCTGTTATGTGCATTTTTGCAACATGTTGGCATTCATGCATGTAATTTTTAGTATCCTCCACAAATATTTTATCTTATATACTCTTTATTTCATTTTTTTGGGTCGAAGTAATAAAATAGTCACTAAAACAAGAAAAAATAAGTAAATAGCTATGTCTTTTTTTTTGCACGGGCTAAAATAGTCTCTGGTTCTTAAAGGAAAATACGAAGAAAATTTTTTTTTTAGTTTTAGGTAAGAATATGTTATATATTTTACGAGAGAAACTTATATGATCCAAAACAAGAAAAAACAACAAAACGTGTTGCATTATTAAATATTTTTCAATGTAATTTTTAAATATATAAAATGCAATTTTTAAAAGCTCTCCCAAAACTCTGTATCATGCAATTTCGAATGTCGATTCGTATTCTTTTATAGCAGGTACATTAAATAACATTTTTTACGATATGTAAAATATTTTCAGCTTGATATAAACATTTTATATTTTAGTTCAGTTTCGAACTAAAATAAAAGAAAATTAAATTTAAATTATAAATAAGATTTTGTAAAAGAAATTTTGTTAATTTTATTTTTGGAAAGATGAGATTTTCAGTATTGGTGTGGAAATTCAAGAAAATTTATACAGGCTTTTGTATTTTCTGTATTCATATCTGCAGTGATGTAATTTTCGAAAATGACAAGTGACAATTAACTGTCGGTTTTATATACATTTTGTAAAACAATTTGTCGCTTGGAAATGATCAATTTAAAGTGAGGAAATATTGGGCTGTCACTTTCATATATAATGTCTAAAGTAATAATCATATTTTGAAGTAGAAATCGAGAAATATATCTATAAAACTATCGTCTAGTAGTAAATTTGAGAAGACATAAAGTATAAAGGCAAAATTTCAAACCATGCCCTAATATTTAATATAGAATAAAGTGTATTTTAATGAATGTATGAAATAAGGTTTTCCTGTTGGTAGACAGACTATCGGTGGTTACTATTATTGATAGTACCAGACCTCAACTATAATATCGTCAGTTTTGAAAATGAACAAAGTAACAATCACTGTCTCTTTACAGAGGAGGAATCGTGTAACTCGATTTGAACCAAATCGTATCAAAAAACCATAGGAATAGCAATGTATTTTCGATACGATTAACTCTCAAATCGAATTACACGATTCCACTCCTAAATACTACTACAGCTTGTGAATATCATTTTCCACAAATCAATCGATGGACGTCGATGTTAAAATATCATTGTTTTTAGCCTATATCAATTATCAATTACTTCATTTTCGAATTAGTAATAATTTTCTAAAAACAATGTTCATACATCTGGCTGTGTAAATGTCCGAAAAATGTTATTTTATCTTCTCCAACTACTTAAAGTTTATTGTTCCTTTTCTAAATTCAAATTATGTTAAAATACTTAATCCCATAAAATCCTTGTAAAATTAGATAAGCAAGCTGATTCTTGAAATTTTGAATTAGCATATTTTCTTAGTAATTAAAAATCCATTTATATTTACCCAAATCAAACGATATTTATTCATTAAATACAAATTATACAATTTGTATGTAAATTTTCAATCACATATGTTTTATTTTAATATTGATTTATTTGAATTTTACAATCAGTTTTTCTTTTTTGGTTTCAACTATATTTAACGTTTTTTCTCCTCAAAAGAAAATGCAATCTAATTTTATTTTATAGTATTTTTATGATATTCTTTTACTATAATAAAAAAAACCAAATATTTTCAATATAATGTAAATTAACTATTTACATAAAATATTTTGTGTTTCTTTTTTTTTTTCATTTTGAAAATAAAATTAGAATATTGAAAATATTCATTTTCAAAATAAATGAAAATTTCATAAAGTCATAATATAGTTTTCCGAAAAATAAAGATGTTTATAGAAAAGTTCACCTTTTGTTTTAATATTGAAAATATTGAAAATTTTCCAACCGTATACGGTATTAGTTATCTGGCGTTTTTCTTTTTACTTCTTGAAAATATAATATTCTTAGCTTGAACAATGCAGAATATGTGTTCTGAACTATTATTAAATTATTACAATAAAGTTAACAAGTGTGTTTTTATTCAAGAGAAGAAAAGATATTATATAGATTTTTCCTATGAAAAACAGGATATAGTAGCATAAAACATTTGTTCAACACGTTGTTATAGAAAATTTCTTACAAGAAAGATTTTCTAACAAATACTGGGTGTTTCGTTGAAGTGTTAATTTCAGTGTTCATTTCTAAACTTTTAATGTTACAGAAAGATTGTTTAAGTTTCAGTTAAACTTGTAGAAAGTGAACGAGAAATATTAATCATAATCATATCATAATCATCGTTAGTCAGATCAAGAAGTATTTCCAAAAGTATAATAGACGGTCAGGCAATAAAGTTCTGGGACACCCACAATATCTTGGAGGAAGGTAACATTTTTTAAACCTTAAACATATTCGAACAAATCCTTAATTGGAGCGTTACCACCGGCTGGCATTTTTCAATCATATGCCACTTTGTTTACTTATTGAAATAAAAGCATGGAACAAAGAGCTCTATTATTTAATTTAACCTAAAGTTTGGCACAACAGTCACAAAAACGCATAAAATGATGCAAGAAGTTTATGTTCATAATTGTTTATCAAAGGCAAACACTTTTGAGTGACATACACGATTTTTGAGTGGCATAAACGATTTTTGGAAGGCAAAGGAACGCTATTAGCACAAGCCAAACAAAGAATTCGTTCCAATTGGTCAAACAATTAATGGCGATTTTGATTTGATCTTTTACAACATTTGTTTGCAAGACTTCGGCAAGTTTGATCAGAATATCGTGAATTAGATAACTTATGTTTGTTTCAAGATAATGCACCAAGTTACAAATCGTTGATTGTTTATCAATTTCTGATACGAAAACAAGTCTGTGCGTTAAATAATGTGACTTTTCACTACTTAGAAAAATGAAGAATGTGTTGTAAAAAAGTGTATTGAATATGAAAAACAGATTATTTTGAATAAAAAAGAAGATTGTTGAATTTTATTTTTATAGTAACTGTCAAGGAATTTTATTGTTGCACCATGTGTAATGGTTTACACGTGTATTGTAGCTACATTTGAGGCACAAATTTAAATTTCTAATGTAATTTCTAAAAACAACATTGTGAATTTGATATTTAATCAAATAAGTCACCCAGTAAGATGGTATAGAACACTTTTATTTATTTAAACTATATTTAGAGCACACAACAATTTAATTGTTTTCGTTCTCGTGCTGTGCTTGCTCTTGGATTCTTGGGTTTTTCAGAAATTCTTTAACTAATATATTTGAAAAGCTTTTACTATAAAACATTTTCAAAGTGCAATTCCAATCAAAGGGTTCTCTTCATTTGTTTGTTAATATAAAATATCATCATTTATATATCAAAATTTGTCCCAAAAATAGTAATCTTTTCTACAAAATCTGTCCTAGAACACGAACAAGAACCAAAATCCACATAGAAAATGTTACAAGAACTATAAACTGAAAAATTATCTCAAAAATTTCTAATTTCTTATCATTCTAACATCGGGCCAGCTTCATTCTTATTTAAAACATAAATTTCATAATTGCTGCGGGAATCTAAAAATACATCGGAAATCAATATAAATAGAGCAATTATGTATTATGAAATATGATGCCCTTTGAGGGCAAGATTCATCGAATTAGGGAAATATATTTTTATGAGTTTTGATACGATACAATATTTTGTAACTAATTTTTGTAAATAAAACAATTCTTTTTTCTCTTTTTTTGGGTTAATTTATTTAATTAAATTCAATGATTTGCAATTAAATTGAAATATTAGTGTTTTTTGTGTAATTTAGGAACATCAAACCATTGCTTTTTTTTCCTTTTGCTTAAATATATTAACTTTTATAGCAAAATTGTTTTGCAAAAATAATTGAATATGAACAAAGTTTTTTCTTATTTTTTGGTAACTTTTTAGATGAATTGAAATTCTCTTTGTAAGATTTCAATTGAGTTATACAAAAATTTCCAAAACAAAATTTAATGTATTTCGAATTAAAGAAAAGGTCAAAAGATGAAAATGTAAAATCAAATACAATTTTCTTAAGGCTTGGATCTCTCATTAAATCAGCAAAAAAATATAAATTCGAGTAAATATTGATTTTAGTTGTCGGAATGTAAATTTTTCATCTTCAAAAAAGTGCCAAAAGTTATTAAATAAGAAAAATATGTAAGAGCATAATCAACATAGACTTATGTTTTCTTCTTTTTTTGTTTTGTCTAAAATAAAATATTTATTACACAATTCAATTTTTTTCTTCCAAAAATTACACTCATGTTTAATTAAATAATTAATATTTGATTTTGTTAACTAATAAAAATTTTTTTGTTAATAATTTACACTGGAATCACGGACAAATTGAAATAAAGATGCCATCAATATATTCAAATAAACTACTTTATAAATGTTAAATAACTAAATAAATACAGTGGATATCTACTAATCGGGATATTATATATTCAGGCCCACTGTCAAATTTTTTGATCCAACGCATAGAAAAATTACAAAGCTTTTAACAAGTTCTGGCAACTAAATTTTAGTTCTGCGAATTGAAAAGAAAATTGTAAGAACTGAAAACTCAGTTGTGACAACTTGAAATTCAGTTATCCTTATCACAACTTAGTTTACACATCTCACTACTAAAAATTCAATTATCAGAACTAGCCAAAAGCTTTATGATTTTTCTGTGTGAACTAAAAATTATCCATATAGAGAAAATCTATTTAATAGATCCTCTATTGTTGGAACATCTATACTAATCAGACTAACTCCTCTATTCATGTTATGACAGTCATAACAAGCTCTGACTATCATAACATGACGTCATTGTCATAACATTTTTTTTAAATACTATTTGGTATTCTGACCCCGTCATAACTAATAACTGTCATAAAAAATATCATAAGTTGTGACCGAAAATACTTTACATCATAAGGAAATTTTATATGTGTTCTTTGAGTGATTTAATTGATAAATATGGAATAACTTCCACCATTTTTTAAAACATACAAATAATTTTAAACCTATAGAAAAATTTCAAACCTATAAAAACATTTTTGAGAACATTTCTCAAAATAACCACGAAAACTCGCTCAAATTATAACAGTTTAAACTGTTATAAATTCATATTTTGGACATAATTATGATCCGTTTGATAGAATACGAATTTTCGTAGCAGTCATAATTTCAGTCAGAATATTATTATAATAAATATTTATGACAGAAAACCTGTCATAATGTCAGAATCAGCAGTTTAATTTATTTGGGCACTGACGGCTGTTCCAATTAGTAGGTTTATATGTACTCATATTACATTACAAATATATAACAATTTGATAGTCTTTCAGTAAGTTTTTATCAAACATTCAATCTCATCAAAAGAATTAAAGAAACTTGAAAGATCTTATAAATTTCAACTGTATAGTTCAATTGGTATCTTCATTTAATATAACTTGCACAATAACTTCACTTAACAGTAAGTGCATTTGATTGAACTACTTTCTATCTTTTCCAGAATTTAATTACTCTGCAATCTTAAATTAAATGTGAATGAAATAAGAAAAATAGAAAGATTTTTATTGAATTTTCAGATTAATTCAAACTACTGGATACTTTTTGAAACTATTACAAAAAAAAAATCAACAACTAGGTCAAACTATTGGATCATCCATCAGTTTGGATGCATCGAATTAGGCGGGTTCCTACTGTATGATAAGTTTTTGAATATCAAATGAAGATAAAAAAATGTGAAATCAACACACTAAAGAAAATTTACTTAAATCAATAATATAAAATACTGTTTTATTATTTAACCAAAAAAGTATAATATTTAACTTTGAAATAGAAAAAAAAAACCCACCCAAATCAATCAAGTATATCCACTGTATAAAGATATGTACTTTCCACATGATTTGAAAATCTTAAAGAAAAACCAAGATTTTTATGAAGATATCAATTTTCTTCGAATTGTTCATTAATTATTATTAACAGGTTTTTTCTTCTTGATATATTTGAACGCATTTTCAAGTACAAATAATATTATTTATATAAGTGTCACATTTCTTGGCCATACTTCTTGTTTTAATCTTAAAAGTTAGTTACGTGTTCTATAAAAAAAAAGTGGTCACAAACATCTTTCATTAATATTACTAAATCTTCGATACGAGTATCAATCAAGCAATCTAGGAAGTAGTATTAAACGCATTTCTAATAATTATTATGAAATATAATGAGACATGAAAAAGCTTTCAAGTATGACACATGTTATATCATCAATTTTAACAAACAAAAACAAACAAAAAAAAATGAAAACTATATGGAATCAAATTTCTTATAGCATATTTACTGAAATTAAATTAAAGAAAGTTCAAATTAGAGTTGAATTTAAAACTTATGTGATGATGCCAACGAAAAGAAAAAAACTTCAACTTATAGAAAAGTCTCTAAGAAAATAACATAGAAAAAAGTCAACACGCAAACAACATCAACCAATAAATTTTTATCACGAAAAAAATCAGCTAAAATTTACTTTATTTAATTAACATTAGTATAATAATTAAATTTGCATAATTCATAACAATTTGAAAAGTTTTAAATATGAAGAAAAAAGATTCTATAAGTAAATATGTTAAGAAAATAAAATTTAGCAAAGTTCTCGAGAACAAAATTATATAAGGCTTGACGAATTTACGTATATAATGGGACCTATGAGTTTATATAAAAGGTGTCCCAGTAAGAGTAAGCCATTTTTGTTTCATTAAGTACAGAAATTGTGATATATTCCATTCTTACAATTACTAGTCATTGCAACTCTACACGACAGAACGATATTATTATGGACAGTTATTATCATGTTTTATCCGCATACTGTCAAAAAAAGAGGAAGTGATAGTGGAGAATCCTTTATTTAATTCGTAATTAAATTGTCTGTCGAATAAGATATGGTTCATATCTGTAGGACCCAGAATACCCGAGGTATATCCTCGCAAATACTTTGATTTCCTGTCTCAAAAAAGAATACGTTTGAAAAGAGATAATGGCATTTTATTCATAATTAAATTGTCTGACGAACAAAGTATGGGTCGTATCTGTAGGACCCAGAATACCGGAGATCTGCACAAATTTACGCAAATAAAATTCTTAGAACGTATTCAAAATAGCGGCTTTTTCACAACAGCAACTTTGTAAATTTGACTATTACGAATCCCAAAAAAATTTTAAAGAAAGAAAAAAAGAAAAACAGAAAAAAGAACCAAACACTGGGAAATACAACCAGAACAAAGGCAGGCCAAGGATCTTCTTAGGGAATACAAACCCCAGAGATTCAAAGCCTTTATCCAACACCAATCAGAAGAATATAAGAATACTGTCAGGAATACTAACAGGACACTGCAAACTCAAAGCACACCTTAAAAAACTAGGACTTGAATGAGATAGCACCTGCAGATTCTGCGAGGAGGACGAAGAAACCCTAATGCATATTCTCTCCGATTGTGAGGCATTACTCCGTATGAGAAGGAAACATCCCCAAGTAAGATACAATCTCTTAATCCACTCCGGATACTAAAATTCCAAAGAGAAATAGGCCTGTAGTAGGTGCTGTAGAATAGGAAGTTAACCTAACTATTGCAGAAAAGAAAAGGGTATACAATAGATCTTAAAGGTTGCAATACAGGAACACCCTAAAACTTAATCTTAATCCTAAACAAAATGATGATATTAGAATTCCCCAAACCACAAACAAAAAAAAAAACCTAATAAAAGTCGGAAATTTAACACCAATTTAGTAACATTTCTATTAACACATTATTAGTACGACTTCAAACATCAAAATACATTTGACTGTTTATTAAGTTTTAACATTCTGAGTCTAGTTTAATTTGTTTGTGCCCAAAAGTATTAAATTTTATATAAAAACTATGAAAAAAATGTCTAATAAAGAATATGGGACTAATAAGAACTTCATTTGCCCAAAACATATTATATTTCTAACAATTTATCGCCAAAATAAACAAACAACTTAATAATGTAGGTTTATTTAGTATAGAAACTATCTCGGGAATTATATAATTCACATTTTCTTGGTTCACCATAATTAAATCCTAGTTTTTTAATAACATTTAATATGATAGTATAATATGTGTCCCATGCACCGCATCTTTATTACTTCAATCTTAGGGGAATTTCCGCATTATTTTATTAGAAGATTTCAAGAAAATATTGTTTATTTCGAACAAATTTTACTTAATTGACACGAAAATTTAAAATGTATGCCATCGAATTTCAATATACGACGCGACCTCTTTCAAATAATTTAACTTTTAATTTAAATACGAAACAAAAACGTTATTTATCAAAATAAATGTGGCAATTAATTCATTTCATTAAATCAAAATTACGTAAATGATTTCCACACAAAATTAATTAATTATTTCGTATAATATTAACCACCCCTTTATATACATTCAACCCCAGAAAAACGAAGTTAAACAAAAATAATATATTCTGTTTATTTCCGCGTATTTTTTTCTTGCGCGCTATTACGGGTGTATCACAGATTCTGTATATACAAAATAACACTACATCATTGTTAATCTGGAAATTTGTTCCATCTAAAAGTATTAACATTTCTATATTTGTGTCACTTAACTAAATAGCATTATCATGTTATATTCAGGACGTGGAAGACAAGAAAAAAAAAAAAGAACGAGAATCTAATTTCTGTCTATCACAAAGCTAAAATGATGAATCCTTGAAGCTTGTGTATTTCGTTTTTTAAAGATACTTCAACTTTTCCGTTGAAGACATAAAAACACACACGAAAAGGAGAGAAAAAAAAGACTCCTTACGTTTTTTTTCTCAGCTCATCGTCAGCCACCACCAAAAGCAAGCACTTATCGAAGTTACCTTTTCGACGTGCAAATGTCATGAGCTTTCATATTATGACATATAAAACAGAAACAAACAAACGAAAAAATAGAAGTAAATGGATATCTATAAATATAGTCCTTCTTCCTGTGATTCCCTACAGATTTACACTACATCAAAAAGAAAAAAACCTATCCCCAAAAAATTTCAATTTCAATACAAAAATTATGACAGTATGACATTTGTATAACATTTTCGGAAATTAGTCTCAAAAATCTTGTTTTATTTAATATTTATAAAAAAAAAACTAAGTAAGTACATTATTTAATATGTGAAGATGTCATGACACATCATATTATTAGATTTATGTGTGTTCTCAGGAACACACTTACCTTTTTCACTGGCATTAAAACATTCCCAGAATTGGCTTGTCGCATTGCAACATTTAAATTCATTGCAGCTAGTTGAGATTGTGTTTGATTTGTTTGTGGCGGTTGTGTCTGTTGTACAGCCGTTGCCGATGTTAATGGTTGTTGTGCAGCTGCTAAACTTAAATGATTTTGAGATGGTGTTATAAATGTACGTAACGATAATGGTGTAAACATAGCAGCCGCTGCAGCTGGATTAAAAGTTTGCGGATGAGGATGTGGATGCGGATGCGGATGTGAATGAGGATGATGATGATGATGATGTAATGCTGCTGTTGTATGATGTTGTAATGCTGCTGCTGCTGCTGCAGCTGAATGCAATTGATGTTGATAGTTTTGTTGTGATTGTGTTTGTTGTTGTTGTGGTGTCGGTTGTTGTTGTGCTGTCGGTACTTGACATGCTGTTGCCGGCTGTGGTTGTCCATAACCAACGGCAGCCGGATTAAATGGTACTGCTAACATTTTTTGTAATGGTACTCCCCATGGAAGATACCATGAACCAGGATGATGTTGCATGTTTTGTGTTTTTTTTTCCCTTTTTTATATTTTCCACTTTTATATTATGATACACGGTTTTTAAACTCTTTTTTTTTAGACTTAAATAACAAAATGACAACAAGATAACAAAATTAACACTAAGAAAATTTAAATTTTCACATATATTTCTGGCAATAATAAAAAGCCGTCTTGTGAAAATATATTGATTTTTTTTTGCGTTGTTCTTAACACGATGATAATGTCCATACACTTTCACTATATAACATTTTTATGAATTCTTAAGGTAGACATCTTGTACAGTGTAACGAACAAAAAATTGTTATTATTATGATTATTATGATTGTATTGAATACTTTATTTATTTTAATGATGATTATTATTCGAGTATATATACTCGTTTTCTTATATAAATGAATCCGGTTCTAAATTATTTCAATAAAAGAAAATCAAATTTTATATATGAAAAAAAAAGACCATAACCAACAATATTTATGTTGCTGTATTGTGGCGGATCCATCAACATGTTGCTATCGTTTTTATATGGAGAAGATGAAAAACACGTATTGAAAAATTATTATTAAATAAATTTTATACGAGTTTTTTTCTTCTGTTTTCTTTTATTTTATTTGTTATTAAATTTTACGAGATAAAAATTCAATTACGTCTTTTTTTTATTACTATTGACCCCCAACAACCCATCCACCCACTCGCTAAGGTGTTATATTTTCGTCTTGGTATAAAGATTTCTTTTTTATGGATTAAAAAAAAATGATTTAAATCTTTTTATTATCATAAAAGAGGATAAAGTCCTAAATTAAACTGTTTTACAATTACGAGATTTTCTTTTTGAATTTTTAATAAATCAGTCAGGATAAAATATAGAGGGTATTCCTTTTGCATAGGAGCTTCTCATAATATTTAAAGGAAATTTTTTCGATGGATTTCGGACGTTATTCCATATTCGCTCGATCTTATTGGAAATTTCGACCCATGAGAAGCTCTATTATCAGAACATAAAAAATTGTATAAATTGCAAAGCAAATTACAACGAATTGGGAACGCACTTTCACACACTTCGGTTTCAATTTCAGAATTTCACCATTGCGCACCATTGAAAAATTTATTTACTAAATAGTTTTTAGATTTTTTGATAAAAAGTTCTTAAATAGAATTAAAATTCATTTCCTTCCCTAAATGCTTCCTTTTTCTTTCATTAGCCATTCATTTCTGTCACGAACTATGGTAAAAGTCCCATCAGCCTATATGTTTTGTTCCATAAATTTTGTCATCAATAGAAATTGTTCTAAACATTTCTAACACTTATTTCTAATCTTGGCACCAATGTGGTCTCTATGAGTTCAAACTATCTGAGTGGATATTTAGAATAAAACGAAATATAATCTGAAGCCACCTTAACAATACAAGATACAACATTGAGACTTATAAGATATATTTTGTGATGTATTAAAAAAAGGCATTGTATGATTTTGGTCCACTACGAAATATGTATAACATTTTCGATACATGAGACTTAAATCATACAGCGATGTAACGATACAACACATCTTACATTGATATAATTTACATTATTCTTACATTATCGGGGTTAATGAATTCTGTATTTAGAATTTTTAAATTATACAAAAATAAATACTATTTTATTTTTAATACAAAAAATAAACAAAAGTCTTGTAAAAATTTTTGAATATATAATATTGCAGTATATTTCTTGAAAAACACAAAACACACGTAATTATTATAAAATAAATTGCAATGTTCTAGAAAGAAAGATCATGAAAAATTACAAAAGAAAACACCACACAAATACTCAAATTTCGGTTTGACATTTCGGGGAATATGTTTCCATGCGGATTCTAGAAATATAAAACTTAAGTTAGCTTTAAAAAATGTAAGTAAGTTCTAGTATGTTTCCATGTATGCCGCATGTGTATAGTATATAAGGTGGAAACGACGCAGAGACATCATAAGCTCTAATTAAGAAGTTGAAGAGTCCGAATGAAAAGCTTGAATCGTGATTATCAAAGAGAGTTTGAACAGTGGTTATTTGTGGTGTATCTACATAGTGAAATATTAAAGAGATTTGATTGAAATAGTGAATACATTTCTAATTTTCTGTTGTAAATAAAATGTGATAAATTAATTTGGTAGAAATTAATAATTGATAGACTGATATTAATTAGGACTAATTGCTATTGCAGAAATAATTGTAAATAAAGGCTACGCACTTAATTCACATAAATAAAAAGTGTTATTATTTATTTTAACTTTCGAACCGGCGGGTTTTAGCACACAACAATATCGAATCATACAAAATAAACTCAAAAATTTCATTTAAATAATTTAATTAGTTTAAAATCCACACCTTTCAAAATTTTATGATTAACTAAACTATAAAATACCAAAACTTCTAAACTAGTTTCCGAATTTTCTTTTTATTCTTTCTTTTGGGGAAATCTATGAATAGAAATGGGTTCTGCATGATTACCTTGTGGAACACCCAAAAAAAAACAGCCGATTCAACGATATTTCGCCTACAAACCGCATATAAATGCATGTGAATATTTTTTTTAAATCAGTTTAACATAAAAATAATACTTATAGATTGCATAATTTTATTTCAAATACTTGTAAGTTTAAGAAATAATTTTAAATTTGAGACATTTTCATTTTCAATTATGAAGAAATAAGTTTCTAGAAGAGAAAAAACAAAAAAAAACTACCCAATTTCCTTTGAAAAAAATAGAAGAAAATTGTCAAATGAAACAAAATTCACAATTCATCACACCTCTGTCTGCCATGAATATTTTTCTATGTTCTATCATATAAAAAATAGACAATATTCAACAAAAAATAAGAAAAGAAAACACATTAAAATAATAGAAAAAACAGAAAGAAAATGTAACAAATAAATAAAACAAACGAAAAATCTTCGGAAAATATAAGAAAACCCAAAAAAAAAAAAATAACAAGAGCCTAGGTCTAGAGATATTTCGAAAATAGAAAAAGCCCATTTATTAACGTCAAAATCTTAGGCATGTGTTATTGGATAGTTCTTTGGCAAGTTTCTGTTTTTTTTTTTTTTGTTTGATGAAAATCCAAATAATAATAAGTGAAAAACCTCTCAATTTTTCTTATTTTAAAGAAAATAAAACCCGAAATTCTTTCAATTTTTAATCTTAAAAAAAAGAACGTAGTACTTTGAACAAATAAAAAAAAAAACGAAAGAAAATTGTACAACTATTGTTTTTATTTTTCACGAATATTTTCATTTGTAAATATAGAAACAAGGAAATTCGTATTGAATAAAACAAACAAAATAAAAAAACTAAGGCTCGTGTCCAAATCACAACGACTTATTTAAAATAAGAAGAATCTGTGCCAGTACAAGTGGACACTACATCGTCATGATTGCCCACCCACCGATTCTCAGCGGTACCTAGTTAGATTGTGTCTACAAACGTCAAGAATTGATGGAAAAATCGCAAAATCTTGTACTCATACTAAATTCAGAAATGGAATCATGTAATTCGAAACGTAAAATTGCTATACTTTTTCGTTAAGATTTAGTCCAACTCGAGATACCACAATTTTATTTTTGAATAGCAACTTAACCCTAGTAGCATTATTGATCGCTGGCACGTTTCTGCCACTACTGATGATATGTAAATAAGTAGTTGGCACATAGCGGATACTGAACTTTAAACATCGGTTAAATATCAGAGATAGACTTAGATTTTGAATGATCATTGAATGTGTGAATGATCATTACGAAAATAAGTTGATATACACTACTGGGTAGCTGGTATTCATTCGAAATTTATAAGAAATGTTTGAAAAGGATAAGAATTTTATAAATATTTAAAATAATATTTGGCAAAAATGGAAAAAAGGGAAACATTTTTAAGGCAAGAAACGCCGTGAAGAAAAGAAACAAAGATTTTGAGATTGTCCTTGTTTGGGGTACAATAGATCTTAAAGATCGCAGTACGAGAACACCCTTAAAAACTTAATCTTAATCTTGTCCTTGTTTATTTTTCAACTAAAAACCAACAACTCTGAAAAAATTATGGGAAATTTTTGGAAAATTTTCCAGTATTTAGTATTATAAATCATGTTACCTGTATTTGGTCAAAAATGATCATTCATTTTCAAATAATGAAATTAGAATTTTATTGAGGTAAAGAAGTTATGAATGATTCTAACGGAAACTATCGGATGTAATGATCACTACAAGTCCTATAGTCAATCTCTAGAGTATAAGAAATGGAAAGATTTAAATATCTTCAAAAAGTATCTAATATATATGTATCAAATATTATTTCATTCTAAACGAATATATAGTCTATGTCCTGAGCTTCCATACTTAAGTATCCGAATCTTAAAAATATATATAAATTTTTCTTTTTGTTGGCCTTCATGTTTATTGTCAAATATAATAATTAACACACAAGAAAAATCTCATTCGCGTAAATTTTTTTTAAATTTTGAAATATTTTCGAAACAAATAATTAAGAAGAAAAAAACAAGAAAATTTTCTTTCTTGGATTGATAGGTTGGCTTGACTATATTCAACAACTACCTTCCTGTGTAGTATTTTATTAATTGTGTCCAATATGATGTCTATTCATGCTGACACAATGAATTATACTAGCCGAAAAAAAAAGGAAAAAACATTAAAATTAATGGGAATATCTGTTTCGACGAGCAAAAGAACTACGAACCGAACAAAAAAAAAGAAGAAAATGTATATTATAATAATAATAATAATAATAATAATAAAATATACGTATATATAAAAGAAAAACATTAGGCGACAAAGAAAAAACGAAAATGAAAATCTTTTGAGGAGAAAAAAAAAAAGCATTTTCTTGAGTTATAAGATGAACCAACCAATTGTGTCACAAATAAGTCTATTAATAAATCAATGCCGGCAAAAGAACAAGAAAAAAAGAAAAGTATAGTATTATTATAATCGTTAGATGAAATGGAATCCCATTTTAAATATATATATATATATATATATTTCCAATATTATATTAGTTAATATTATTAGCAGTTAATGTTCCATTCGATTTCGAAAATATGACTTTTATTCATGCGTAGATTAATATTTTGAAAAATTATGAAGAAAGGGATATAATAATAATCAGTTAAGCGCAAACATAATAATTTAGAAAATATATACTATATATATACTATATATAAGAAAGCAACAAATTTCTAATAGCAGTGAGACGACACGCAACAATAATAATTACATATGGAAAAAAATAACTCGTTAAACAGAAGAAATAAATGGAAATTTAGTACTTAATTAAGAAATTTTTAAATCAATTAGATTTTTCGAAAGAACCGGCAAATAGTCAGAATAGAAAAACAAAACATACTCTCTAAACCCAACTAGATTGTAGCCGCCACTAGGAAATCTAGTCGAAATCTACGGTAAGAAAATGAGTAGGTTTCTAGTTCCGCATCTAACTATATGAGCTAGTGCCAGATAACTAGCTTCTAGTAAAAATAACCAGAAGTGGAATAGTATCGAAAAAGCATTGTAATTCTTTTTCGATTTGGTACAAATCGAGTAACGCAAAATTCCACTCCTGATATTGGTTTTTTATTTAGAGACTAGACAACAGAGTCAAAGAATCTAGATTCTTATATTGGAACCACTATTTTTTAGTAATTTTCATCAACTAGATAGCTAGTACCCAGGTTCTAGAAAAGTATCGATGATTTTAGTTTTTTGTCGTATATGAAAAATAAGTCGCACACACAATGCATACAATTTCAGCGATGAGATATATTTCACATTGTAATGAATCTGTAAGAAACAAAATCATTATTACATTTGGGAAAAAGAAAAGCATTCCATATACCTAGTTTATAAACAATGTTTAAACAGATCTAAATGGGAATTAAACTTGCACAATAATCAGAAGAACCTATTAAGGTATTAATGCAATGTAGTGGTAGTGCTATTTTCTGTTTATCCCATATTCGATACTAGTGTGAATCTAGCTTATTGTTGTACAAGATTTCTTGTTTCTTAGTCCCGACAATGACATGAATTTCGTTTCAATAACTGAACTTACAATTTGGTTACTATAACTAGAAACCATTGATTATGAATACATTTCCAAAATTTTCCCAAAAAATTCCGTTTGCGTAACTATGCTTTAATGGAAAACTTGATTTCTGATAACATTATTACAAACTAGAATATAACTTCGAAATTTAGCCATTTTTGGTTTACACTAAATGTTTTTCTTCTACAAGAAAACAAGAGAAAAAAAAATATTTTTCCGTCAATTCAGCGAAATTTTTCTTCCAAAAATGTTTAACAACATAAAAACAAAATGTTCCATGGCAAGGGAAAAAGAAAAACCATAGAACATTATTCCTATAGTCTAAGAAGGATACAAATTTTCTAGCTGCCATATACTTAGATCTATCATTTGATATATCACTGGTGTTACTTGATTGTTACAGGAGGAAAGGAATACATCTCATCTTAAATTTTGTATAACCCTCCCTCCACCCAGCCCCAATAAAAAAAGGAAGAAATAAAACGTTTCTTTTATTGATGTATTTTGCTTTTGGCGAAAAGAAAAATCAAATTTATTCGACGATTGAAAAATCGAGGCACAGACGTTCGTCATCTGTTCATCATCCTTTTGTGTACATGTACATCCCTATCCCTTATATATCATCATCATCATCATTTCTATCGGTTTAGTTAGTAGTACATAGTTGCTATTTCTGAAATGTTATATCGTATCCAAGAAAAATCTGTGTTATTTCTCTTTTTGGCTTTTCAAATTGGTTACAAAGATCATGTTTTTCTTTTTTGTGGGGGCGAAGAAAATAGATAATGTATATCTTTTGTGAGAATTTTTTTTTAGGGGTTTTTCTTCTTGTATAATTTGTCCAAATCAATTGAAAATCTATTTTGAATATTTCAGAAAAATATTTCTTCAATTGTAAAAGAATATAGACTTTTTTCATGAATAAAATAAGAAAAATGGAAAATTTAAAATGAATGAATTCAAAGCAATATGGTTTTTATAGTAAGATGAGAGATGAAAGATTTTTTCAGATATAGACCAATAAAAATCTTTCAAATATTTAGATATAATATTCACTATAAAAGGTGAACACAAAAATGAAGTGTTATACAAAACATTTAGAAAACCAAGGAAAGAAAGTTGATTTTTGTGTTTTTTTGCCAGGATTAAACGAACGAACGGATTTTACAGTACATTGATAGCTTCTTGAAATGAAGAAAGTTTGATGAGGCTTGTTATATTTTGGCCTTTTCCTGAATGCTATAAAAACTTCTATATACATATATAAACGATAAAATATATAACACAATTTCGTTGATATAGAGAAAAGGGAAAATCGGGAAAACGATGTATTTAAGGGTTATTTTGCTAGGATTTTATTATACTATATAGTACAGAATTTTCTTCTTTTCTTTTTCTACTATATAAAAGTTTTACGTCAAAAAAAGAAGAAAATAAAAACACAAACTGATGTTTATACGCTTTATGCTTTTATTATTAAGATTTATTAATGAATAGAAATTGGTTTTCCACAACAGAATCGCCCGGAAAAAAAAACATATATATTTTCAGTTCAATCTTTCGGGGACTTCTTATTTCATCATTTCAGAATTAATTACGAAATTAGTCAATTGAGGATTTATGGATGTTTTTAAAATACAAAAAACAAGGAAGTTTTCATCGTTTTCATCGTTTTTTTTTTTTTTTCTTGTTTTTCGTAAAAGAGGAAATCACACATTTTTGAAAATTCATATCAAACTGAAAAATTCAAATGTTAAAAAAACCACATATTAACACATTTATCCAATTTTTGTTTTTAAACATCATACAAGAGTGTTGACATTGATATATCAAACAAGAAGAATAATATCAACATAGGGAAATTAATTGAAGATAAATTCATATTTCAAGAAGACGACAGATCTTCGGGGAGTTTTATATACTACATACAAAATAAGATAAGTACTTTCATAATGTATATGTATGTCGTCTTGAAAAGCAACAAAATCCTTCTACTTAGTTTTTTTCCCTTCCAATTCCTTCGGTTTTTTTTTCTTATTTTTTTATTTTTTGGTGGAAATTGCATGACATTTAAATGTCGAATGATTAATTCCTCTGAAAAATTTTATATTATATTTAGTTCAATAACAGCGACATTGTAAGTACTTGAAAAAAAGAGAAAATGAATTATTATATAAAAATTTTCAACGATATTTTAAGGTACGGTATTTCATTATATAAACTGACATGAACAGGAATCTGAACTGTGGACTGGAACTGGAACTTTTAATTTTGTACTTTAATATTTCGGAATATCAATAAATTTCCAAAGTTACTCTCTACCTACAGCTCATTTAATTCGACCTAAAATATAAATACAAAAAGAAAACAAGCAAAACTAAGTATAATAATTTTCCAACTTAGACTGTATTAGATTTTCAGATATTTCAACCTTAAAAAAAATCCAATGGAAAAATCCAAAGTTAATTTCAATTTTATAACTAAGGAGTGTAAATTTTGACCTAAATCCTAATATGATTAAAAGTATTATACTAGTTTAGTAAACGTGTGAACTGCAAAAAAAAGGAAGGAAGAAACGATATTAGTTCAGTTTCAGGACAATAAACAACAAAACCAAACAAAAAGGAAACACAAAAAAAAAAGAAAAACCTGGCATATACAAAAACTAAACAAGTCCAAGTAAAGTTTTGCAATTTACCAATATCACGTAAACTTATGAACCATAGTGTGAAAAAATCAATATATAGAAAAAAAGGCAAAAAAAATGTCCTCCCACAATCCTTCATATGATAACATTTTAGAATGTGTATCCCTAATATACAAAAACCCATTATTAGATCTAGTTACGTGGCCATCGTCGGCTTTAGTAATTGTGGGTGGTTTTGATATATGAAATAAAAAAATTTATATAAAATAAAAAAAGAACCGCATAATATTTTTAGACCCATTTAGAAGAAAGGGCTTTCGATTTATTTTCTTCGTTATTTTTCTTCTGATACATGCATTTGTACCAATCATTTTATAAATATAGGCTCTTGTTTTTCCATCTTTCCGAGTCCGAGTTGTTCTTATTTTTCCATAATATAAGAAAATAAAAATAAAATTTTGTGTGCTGTTTTTTTTTTGTAATAATATAGAAAACTGTATCCATGACAGGCCCAAAAAAAAAAAAAGAAAATATAATAATAATCGGTAATATAAGAAAAACTTTAACAAAAGGGTATATAAATATATATCGAGTCAAATATATAAATGAAAATGTCGATGCCAAAAACGAGAAAAAGAAAATTTTCTTCAAAATATAAGAACAAAAAAAGAAAATATGTTACTATACGCGTATGGATACAGAAAAAAAAAATTTCTTTTGGTTTTTCTTTTTTTTATGGAAGGAAACACAAAATTTCACCTTTCTCTCTGGAGTATAAAAAAAAATGAAAATGAAAATGAAAAAAACTTCAACCGGAACTTACTGAAAACGGCATGTCTATAAAATATTTGGAATAATGTTGGTATTTCTTGCAACAGCAAAAAGAAGGAAGGTTTCTAGTAATGCCATCGCCAAAGGAATGATTCTATACTATAGTATAGCATACCACCACCATAGACGCTTCAATATCACGTATATACATAAAAAGCCTAAGAATATATCCATAACATTTGGGCAGGTGGATCTATGCTGAATAAATTATTTTTTTCTTTTTTTGAGGGTCTAAAAGGCAACAGGAAGAAAAATATAAAAACGAACAGAATTTGAATTTATGAGTCGCTAGAGGCTAAATCGGTGGA
Organism: Xylophagus ater; assembly: GCA_963422695.1. Taxonomy (NCBI): domain Eukaryota; kingdom Metazoa; phylum Arthropoda; class Insecta; order Diptera; family Xylophagidae; genus Xylophagus; species Xylophagus ater. The sequence goes on from OY730484.1 coordinate 4,731,852, forward strand.
ATGAAATTGATTCAAAAGTTTTTAATAGTCAAATGGGGAGCAAGTAAAAAAAAAAAAACATGAACAAATGATAAGGACTAAAAACAAGGCAGGATAAGGTCACTTCTATTTTTTTTTTTCCGAGAAAAAAAAAAGGATTCTTATGAGTTATACATAGACATTTTGGGTGAAGGGAAATATTATTTTATGAACCCTTATTTTTGTTGTGCGATAAGATTTTCGCGAAAAAGAAAAAGGAAAATACCACTTCAAGGTCATAGAACCGTTATCATAGCAAATTTGTTAAATTGGATTCAATTGTCTAGTTTGATGACGGGAGAAAAAAGAAATATAGATATGAAAAGCTTCTCGAAGATTTATTACACCAAAGATGAAGACGAAAATTCTTTCTTTATTACTTATTATATTATTTTATTATTTATGACTTTTTAATGAAAAATCAATCGATAAAATATGATATTTAATTGAATATAGATTTTGAAATGTTTCCGAAGAAAGAAATCCTTAAGGTTTGTTTAGAAATTTAGAAGATTTTTAAGTCGTTTTAATTTGATGAGAAGCTGGAAGTAGTGAGTTTATTTTATTACTTATTTGTATACAAAAACTTATCGTTGATTATTATTTGTTGCTGAAATTGTTGATACTAGGAAAACTAGGTAAACAAATTTAAAAAAAAAAAAACATACATTATTTCAATACTGACTCAATACCAATTGTTTCAAAGGGAAAATTTTCACATAACAGAACCTTCCGAGTCTGATTTATTTAACAAGGGAAATAATTTTTCCGATATTTTTGTAATTAACCAATTAAAAATAAAATAAATACCCTCCTGGAATAAATAGAATAGGTTTGAATTTTTTTGTAGCATAGATTTGTGTTAAATAAAAGAAAAACAAAATAATTGTTAACCTAATTATTGCAAAGTGTTCGCAAAAAACAAAGTTTTCCATTCTATTAAAATATTCTATATATAAAAAGAAAAACAATTAAATACATTTTTTAATTAAATTAAATTAAATCAAATGAGTCAAATATAAGAAAATTGCATATCTTTTTTTATATAATAATAATTGAAGGAAAAAACAAAAAACCAGAATAATATTGGAAAATTACCGATCAATTATAATACTTTTAAAACATACTTTGTTACAATCGATGTAGGTTTGAAAAACATAATCTTATAAATTGAATATGCTAAAATTATAGTACTAGACGAATAGTAAGTTAAAAAAAGTATATAATCGATGCTCTAGGGTAAAAATAGGACTTATAATACGCGTTTTTTTTCACATTCTACTTTGATCCGAAGCAGAGCAATGTGCAAAAAGCAACTATCAGGAGCAAGAGCTGCAAAAAACTTAGATATTGGTAGCATATAGTCAAACCACATAGTAATTAAACGTTGACCGCAAAAAATATCATAATTTGTAAATAAATTCTGTAGAAAATAGTTGATAGTAGAAAAAACAATTTAAGAAAATGTAAATTTATAAAAAGTATATGAATCGATTTGAAAGGTTTTTCAATTTATATTTTTCATATGTTCAAAGAAAAACTGTCATAATCATTAGGAGGACCACATTCAAGTATAAAAAAAACACAAAACAGAACCATCTATTGACAAAAAAAAATGGATCAGAAATTTTTTGGTCCAAGTAAAAGAAGATGCATATTGTTGTTGTATTCAATGTAATATTTTGCTCTGCTCTGGAGGAACTTGTAAAAAAAACGCACGCGAAGGAACAACTTTGTTTCCATTTCTTCAAAATTGCTCTAATTCAGAGATAGCCTAGAGTACTAATTGTGTAAATCTTTTATGTAAATTTTATTGGAATTGGTATATCGAAAAAACTTTATGAATAAGCTTATTTTTTCCTACAACTATTTCTTTCTCCAGTACCCATTGATCGATTCTACTGAAATTTAACAAATTATCGTCTATTTATATAAGCAACGTAAGAAATTATTTTAAAGAAAATTGATGCTCAAATTTTCTAATTAACTACGAAAAAAGAAAAAAAGCTTGTTGCTTGTTATAACTTCGATACCCCTTAGCTAATGCATTACTGAAATGCATTACCAAATGGAGTTAAGAAATAACCACCCATTTGAAATTTCATCAAAATCAGATATCGCATTTTTAAGTCATCTTTTATACGGACGGACGGAAATGCATAAATTGATAGAGCTGTTGGTTCCTGCAGTAATATACATTAACATATATCGATGATCTCCCACATTTTAATCATCAGAATCGTTATATAATGTAGATTCTTGCCACTAAAATAAGTCTTTAGTATTACACCGCTATGGTATACCTCTCTACGATGATTTTTTTCTATAGGTTACAAATGTAGTGGCAAAACTAGTACTCTCTGGATAGTACGTATCTACCATAGAGGACACACAAACGAATATTTTTTTATTAAATATATAAATAATTATAAATGAAATTAGAAAAGATCTGACAAAAATCACGATCACTTTGATCATCAAAAAGATTATTATATAAAATAAATAACTATGAAAATGTTGATGAAGAAAATAGAATGCACTAAACTAATAAGAAAAACCAGTCTAAGAGAATAGTGTGCAGTTTTGATCAAGATCATTTTTTTTTTTGCGCTTTCATAACAAACTAGTTAAGATACGATCGCACGATTATTATTTTCTTATAAACGCTGTTTTTCTTCTAAATATCTAATTACTCATGTTTTTTTTTTTTTTAATTGTATTTCTCCTTCACTTAAACCACATAAAGTACATTTATAATAATTGAATCATTGATAACAGGTATTTATTTTGATTATCAAAACTTATGCAATATTTCAGAGTTTTCTTTGAAACACAGTTTTTTTTTCGACCGGTTAGAAAGTAAGTTTTCAGTTCATGTTGGTCCGCGTATTTTTTCTTTGTGGCTTTTTTAAATTGTGATCTTGGCATAATATTTGGATCGCTATATGAATAATATGAAAGCATATAATTTTGGTTGTATAAAATCAGAGACTCGCACCTTGATGACCTTAATATTACTACATTTATTTTTTCTTTCTTGGTTTTTGTTTTTCATTATTACTTAAATGTCATCAGGTAGAAAATCTTTTGTTGTATTTTTTGTGGATTAAGCAAAAAAAAAAATGCATATAATCTCGCTAAATCGAAAGTGATCGAAAATGATCTTGGCAGAGAGAGGATAACCTTGTTATGCAATTAATTGCATTTTTATACACAAAAAAGCAAAACCTGTCCACGAAAAAAATTTTTAAAAGGGTTTTATTTTTCCTTGTCATTTTAAAATACTGGACATATAATATCATTTTTTTTCATATTTAGAAAGTTACGACCTATAAAAAGAAAACCCTTTCTTATTAAAAAAAAAAACATAAGAAGAAAAAACTTCAACCTAAATAGGTATCTCATTAATATTTATTAAAGGTTTTATATTTCTATCTTCCAGTTTAAATTTAATATTACTTTAGTTTCAAAATAAGTTACAGAAAAAAAAATAAACAAGAAAATATCCTTTTTCTTGAAAAAAAAAAAATATATTTTCTCGAAAAGGATTCACAAATGATACGATCTTATTTTTCTTTACTAGAGAAAAATTCTAGAGAAAAGAAGATATGTGATTTTCTTTTCTTCTATGAAGACAATGAAAACCATTTACAAATATTGTAAACTATATGATAAACTAGATCCTTTTGATCCGTATTTTCCATATTTCGTTTCGTTTTTTCCCTTTTCATATTGTTTATATAACATTTTGAAAGCTTTCAGTTTTGATTTAATAGCACATAATATAGAATGAGTATTCGGGAATAGGATACTTGAACACCAATTTAAAGAATGCAGTACCATATATATACTTGAAAAATATTGATGCAACAAAACTTTTTATCCATAAAGATTGAATTTCATTAACTACATATATTTATAGTTTTTTTCATGAAATATAATATTCCCTATTAAATTGATAATGGATAAGAAAATCTCCTCTATATAGTATGAACAAATATTTTGTGTCTACTGTATTCTATGATTTTCTATGTTATTTTATGTTATGTTATTTTGATTTTATTTATAAAATTCTTTATAAAAATTTGTAACAACACCTATTTAGACCCTTTTTGAATTTTACTTTATGTAATATAAAAAAAAAATATGACTAGTTAAAAGAAAATTGCCTTGTAGAATATCAATTTAATACTATTTTATATTAAATTTAACATAACATAACATAAAATTTGAATACAAAATAGATTCTCCATTATCAATCAAGTAATATGATAAATAAATTCGTTCTATTTAAGCTCTTATATAAATTCCATATACATATTATATTACCTTTAAAAGGTGGAATATAATCACTTAGTTAATCGCTAAAACTCATCAACTGAAATTCATTAATGTACTAATATGGAAATCAGAAAAAATCGAAATTCGTGACTTTATTATATCGTATATTTTTTTTTATAATAGAAGGTTTTTCTTTCAGGAAAAGCTATAGGCACCCACAACAAAAAAAAAAAAAAAAATATCGTTTTATCCCCGTATATTATATATGTAGATACAAAATTCTTTGGGCCATCAATCATTTTGTGATACCATAAAAGAAAAAAAAGCTGTCACCTATATACATATTTTTTCTGAGGGGGGCACGCAGGCTCGTCGACGGTTCATTAGGCGTTTTTGACTTTTGTCGTCGTATATATTATTATTATAAATGTTTCATTGGTATTTTGTAAAAAGAAGAAAATTTCTTTTATTACTTTTCTTAAAGAGAAAATTCATAATCTTCAAGAAAAAAAAAAAAAAAACGAAAGGGACCCATTAACTATAGTTCGACAGTGTTGATGATGTGGTGAAAAAAAAAAGTTTATTATATCATTGCATATATTCGATAATGATATTAAATTTTTTTTTTTTTTCTAGTAAATTTTCCCCGAGGGAAATTTTTTTGAAGATTAAATGAAGTTGAAGATTTATATAGACATTAATTCCAAAATAAGATAATGATCGTGTGTTAAACAAGTCAGAAATTAGTAACATTTTATAATTTATTACAAAACAGGATCTTGTAAGTTTAAAACGATTAGATTAAAAAACCATATCATATATTATGAATGTCCTTTTCATGGTGATATTTTTTTAGAAATCCTTTTTTTTGTATTTTGAATTAAAAACACATCAATTTTCCACTACTAAACACTAAAAAAGAAAAACACTATCTATTTTCCGTTGATGAAAAGCGCAACAAATGATGTTGTAGCAACATGTTGAAGGATCTCTCTTCGTTCTTGGAAATTTTCATTTTTCTTTTTTTTTTAACACAAACCTTTTTTTTTAATTTTAATTATTTTTAATAAAAAAAAACAACGAAAAAAAAATTGTTTTCTAAACAAATATTTTAATTAAATAAAACTAAACATTTTGTTTTTAATTACTTTTGATTAAAACAAAAAATTACATCTAAGATTATTATTTATTTTTAGATGTAATTTACTTAAAAATTTCACTTATCACTTGTTTTTTTTATATATATATACTTTTTTTTTTTAATTTAAAATAAATAAGAAATTATCCTTTTTCTTTTGATATCAAGAAATTAAGATCACGAAGATTAATTTACTTTTTTTTAAAAAAAAAGTAATTACTTATTTTAAATTAATTACAACTTTTTTTATTTTTAGTATAGTTTTTTTTTTTGAATTTTAAAAAAAATAAATAAAAATTTCAAATTGAAATTTTCACGAATTTGAGAATTTATAAGAAGAAAACTCTTATTAAACAAGACAAGAGATCGCGATGGACTAAAGGTTTGCACCGGACTAAACTACGATAAAATACATTAAATAACAACATAGTCCCAATCCAAAACAGAAATTGTTCGTCATGACTTTTTCTTTCTTTCGATAGTACTAACTCGACTAAACTGATACGATGTGGGGCTTTTTTTGTGTGCTTCAATATTATAAACTTTATCTCTTCTAAACTTCCAAAAGCAAATAGACAACAATTGGGGAGCAGCAGCAGCAGCAACATTTGGAGTTGACGCATTTCGAGTAAAATTTTATATTTTTTATTCAAAAGCTTTTTCGCCAATGTTATTTTATATGTTTTATAAAGAGCAGAAAGAGCATAAAAATATGATAATAAACACGGCGAATTCAAATTCATATACATAAAAGTATATACGGCGAAGATATTTAGCCTGTTGGTTTTCATCACAGTATTTTTTTGTTGACATAATGATTATCAAAAAAATATATATCATCGAAAAATGTGGTAAAAGGTAAATATCGCAAAAATGATTCAAGTAAATTCTAAATTCGAAAAATTTTGATTAAAATCGACTTTTAAAAAAATCATCTTTTTAATTAATTGCTGTCTGAAAGTACAACTAACAAGTAAACAGACAAAAAAACAGATAAAAAAACAGAAGAAATAAAACAAACAATATAAAATTTTCACTTTCAATGATTTCGAAACTTTTATTGGGGAGCATAATATTATGAGAGCGCAGCATAAATATTATATTCCCCAGAAAATAAACAAAACACCTTTCTTTTTTTGATATACACCTGTGCTTGTACTTGTTGGGAATTATATGATTATGTATTCATGTTAAAAACTTGAGATTATGGAGAATTTATAAAGCATATGAAGCATGAAAATATAACAGAATTTATGTAAGTATAAAAATGCATTTATGCTCACTCAACATAATTTCTATAAATAACATTTGAGTTCTCCAAAGAGAGGCAATCAAAACACTTGACGTTGAAGTTGCTCAAGTTCAAATTTAACAGTGTACTAACATGCTTTTTGTAAAACATATATCGAAAGCTTTACATCTTGAAAGCTTTTTGATTTAATTATGTTTTCGTTTACTTCTTCGACGATGTTTTTTTTCGGGTTTTAAATTGATTTATAGTTAAATTAAGATGATTTCTATATTATTATAAAACTTAATCAATATTTCAAAATAACCTGTATTTTTTGGGTAAGATAAAAACATTTTAGTTAAATTAGTTTTTAATAGGTGAAAAGAAAAAAATTTATAATAAGAATATTCTAAAACGAATTTTCTAATCCATACTTCCTTGAAAAATGAAAACTTGTTAGAACTCTGGATTTTTGTTATGTCTTTGTTAATTATAATTGATCTGCCAATTATAATATTATTGATCTTGATTTGTATGATCATCTGTCCAGGAAATTGTTTTTGTTTTTAAATGATTTATTTAGAACTTTTTTCGAGCATAGAAAATCAATTTATTGTATAGTTCCGGGTTTCGATTTCAAGAAAATTAATTATTAACAAAACAATTTTTGTTATTAATATAATATTTTAAAAAAGTATTTAGATTACTGATTTTACAATTTAGAAAGCGGAATTCTGTTAAATTTAAGCTGAAATAATTTCTCCCTAGTAAATTTTATCAATAATAAAATGAATAGAATAATTACAAGATAAAAATAACTTTTTATAGTTGAATCATATAAACTTGACTGACGATCCATTCAAACCAAAATTTAGTGAAAATGAATTCAATTTTGCTTAAAAATGGCTGAAAGTATTAACAGAATGCATAGTCATCGTGTTCTGAGCTATGCTAAAAGTTTCAAATGTCTAGCTAGTCGGGAAGTTAGTTAAAAATCGATTGCAAGATTTGTACTGGACAAACTAACAAACAAACAAATAAACAAGAAAGCGAGTTAATAAAAACGTGGTAATAGAATAGAATAGAATAGAATCGGTTATTCCCTTGATGAAGTTTTTAAAACTGGCATTGATGGAGAAAAGACATGTATAGGGAATGCATATAAGATGTGATCAACATATTTGTGCATGTCGAAGCATCCAGTGAAATATAGAAAGAAATCTGAATTCCTTGAATAGGTCGGCTTATTTGAAAAATCTGTTGTTAAGTAAACAAGTGTGTTGAGTTAAGTTTCCAACCGTTTTGAAAATTTATTAATAATATTACCAAAAGCAACATTTGTGTACATATTAATTTTAATATACTATAATTTATTTATTTTTTAAATTGAATGCCTCCAATTCTATGCAACTATTATGTTATTATTATAGCACATTGAAATTTCTCAAATGAATACTTTCATCGCTCTTTTTTTTCATTGATGCCCCAATAATGCATTCTCGGTATTGCAAAAAGTAGCCCATATAAACTTCCGCCTACAACACATCGCTATGTTAAAATCATCGATAGAAAAATTTTAAAATTAGCAGTAAGTATTTCTCAAAGTATTAATGCAGCATCGGTGTTTCATGTATTCCCTTGTGCTACTAAGTGCCTGAATGTATGTGCGTACTTAGTTTAGGAACAACTACTTCCCATTGTTGAATCATCCTTTCAATATTTTCTTATTAATATTGGTACTTACTATCAAATAATAACCGCGAATGATACATATCTAAATCTTGATGAAATCTCTAAAATAAGGTTAAGGAGTTGGTGACAAATAATTAACAATTTTTTTTAAGAAAAACGAATAACCCAAATAATTATATAATAAGTTTTAATATTCTTGCAACAATATTGCATTTAAAAGATTCAAAAAAGCAAATAAACAAAATTTCCCACCCACAAAAAAAAGAACCACTTCATATAACACTCCAAGTAGTTTTCCTAATGACATATTTATGAGAATATCTTTCTGCAGTTACATAAATTATGTTAGTTTGTTTGGTCTTTCGTTATACACGAAAAGACTCCATTAAAAAAAAAACATAAGTACATAAGTTAATTTGACGGATATTTTTAAAATAAGACTTCATCACTAGAGCACCAGCAACATTATTTTTAGTTTCTTTTTTTGTATATGCACTCAAGTTAGTTTTCTTTCTAAATTTTCATATTACACTTCCGGAAAAAAATATGATTTTCACAATTTATTTATATAAGAACGATATTGGTTCTTTTTTTTTTTGTTGGTTCATAAAACATACATATTTAAACTCCACAATATATGATATATCCTTTCTCTTCCTAGAAATATGATAGGACACACACAGAAGATACATATTTTTATAGAACATATTTTTGGTCTTTGTAGTCTACTTTTATAACAACAGAATCTATGCCAGAGACGAAGGGTTCATATATTGAAGAGAGTGCATGCCAACTGTTCCTAGGAATTCGAAATGATGATAAAATTGAGAATGAAACTAGAAATTTACTTATAATAAACATACATTCATTAATATAGAAATTTCATTCTCAATCTGTCCCTAATTCCAAAACCAGAAATTATCTTTTGAAATAATGATAGGCTTTTTACAAACAATAAATTTTGTTTTCCGGATTATAAAGTATAGTACAGACACGGCTACATGTCCGTCAACCAGCTTGAAAAAACTGAATTTTAAGTGTCTGTAGGCTGGTTGACAAACGGTTGGTCGACATGTCAACATTTTTCGATTTTCAAGATGTGGCTTCAAGTCTGTCGACATGTTTAACGTGTGTAGGTCGGCTTTCAACTTGTTTGCGAACATCATTGCGAACGACGGAGCTGTAGTGCTCACATGTATATAAAGTGTGAGTGATTCAAGCAAAATTAAGTCTGAAAAATCATCGACAGAGCACTTTGTCGCACTGGTGATTTTTCTAAAATGATGTTCATATACATGTCGATTTACAAGTAGTCAGTCTGTGTGTTTCAGGTTGCAGACATGTCGATAGACATGTATCTAGTCTGTAAGGGGCTTAAGACACAAATTGACACTATGAATCCAAATGCTTCATAGAGCTTGCTTCTCATGAGATTGTCAAATTTTTTTTTGGTGGAACTTTCCAATGATATAAGTTATATTCCCTATTCGCTCCTTCCCACATGAAAAACGGCAGAAATTCACTATTTTGAGAAATTTCCAACAAAATTTAAATTTAACCTACAACTTTGTCAAGCCCATTAGAAGGTTTATTGCATAGAAGAGTACATTTTGTATCAGAAATGCAGAGAACAAACTCATGTCTTATTATTATTTATTTAAAAAGAAAATTTCTTGTGTTTTCAATTGAATTGAACTCTTTACTTTACAGTAATGAGTGTGACGAAATCATTATATAAACTGATATGAATGAAATCTATTTGAGCACGCCTGAAAATATGCAATTTCTGGCAAATTTAGGGAAATTTTCTGAAAATTTTTTTCTTTTTTGGTCTGAAATGGAGGTCTGAGGAAATTTCGTAATTCTTTCGTCTCCAATCTTGAAAAGACAGATGATTGAGTTTTTTAATCCCTATTTTCGCACTTGTATCTTCTCATTCGCCCTAGACTACATGAAATCTAATTCTTTATAATGCTAGCCAAAAAAAACTTCTGTTCATCAAAACTCACGCTTAATTTAGTTCATTTTAATTAAATTATTAATTAAGTTTTAATTAGACATAAGTGCGCATAACAAAAATTAAATTATTTATTAAATGAATTTCGTTTTTATATAATTTTGTATACAGAAAACAAAGTTAGTGGGTATATTATTTTATGGGACTAAATATGGGTGGAAATATATTTATGATAAACATATTGATCCTAACAGGTATGATGATATGATATATAGGTCAATAAAATAGTTTTGCTATAAACTTTCTATATATTTTCTAGAATGGAATTATTTTACATTAATTAAAAGTTGCTATATTTTCGTTTGAAAATATTTATGAAAAATTTATTAGGATATTAAATAAGTTATTGATTAAATTCGGAGAGATGGATGGAAATGGAAATTATATTATGATGAATTATTATTAACCAAACTTTTGTAGTATGTATTCATTTTTGTTAAGTGGGACATTTAGATGAACTTAATATGACAAAACCTTTTCTAACTTTCATTTAATCCCTCCACTCTTTAATAGAGACACCCAAAGAGGGAACCAAATTTTTGGACTGCATTTTAATTTTTTAAATGCTGTTAATTCTGTCCATATAATAATTTCAGATACTTTTATAGCAGTATATCCAAATAATTGTTTAGCCTCATTTTAAAGTGTGAAGTCTTTTAGTTTTATGGCATTTCGAAATACCATTTTCTTTTAAATTTTAATTATTAAATCGTATGTTTTAAAAGTAGCTGAAGTGTCTTTTGGACATTTACACTATTATAAAATATTCATTTACATATCTTTTCTTTGGTTTTTTGGTTTCGGGTTGGTTTTGTAAACATTTAATTAAATTTTGCTCAATTGCAGTAAAATCAAAAAAGAGAAAATCTTCTTTATTGTCGCAAAATATAAATTTACGTTGAAATTACTTATTTAAAATAATTTTTAATAAATCTTCTAGAATTTCAGATTTCCTAAAATCTGATATTACAGAGTGTGTTGTAGCAACACTTCGTAATTTAGTGACAATAAACCAAAGTGTCGTTAGTATATAAACAAATTCTTCATGCTGAAAGCAGACTGAACTTTAACTTTGAAAATAATTTTTATGTCAAAGTTTACGCAGATTTTTTCCTTCGAAAACATCATGTAAGTAGAAAAACTATTCGAAAAAGGTGAGTATTTTCACAAATTGGTTATTATTTTTATAGAAAAGTGAAGAAGAAAGTTTTTAAAGGACGAATTTTGATCACTTGAAGAATATTTTGATAGTACTGTAGCACTACAGTAACCATAACCTAAAAAAAAAGTTAAAAAAGTTGGAAATAACTTCAACTTCACCTTAACATGAACTCCAACTTTTTTGTTCTGTTCAAATAAAATTGTACGTAATGTTGTTACACGAATTATGAAAATGCAAACAAGTCGAAGTTCCGGCATTCACTGGGAAAAAAATCAATCAAAATATATTACAACCTTCAAACCCAGAATATTTTGATAGAAATACGAATGTGTACTATATAAAGACTTACATTTGGGAAATAGCATTTATGTAGGCTGTAGGGTAAAGTAAAATTTTAAAAATACCTTTTCTTTCGTAGTGTGAAAGTACCAAATATGTGTTATTAAAAATTAATTGATTGGATAAATCAAAACCGAAGAGAAAGTAAGAAATTAAAAAAAAACACCTTACAGAAAACGATCCAACTCCTTGGCTTGAACAATTTAACTTTCTTATAGCTTCTATCCACTAGCATTTCTAAAAGATTTTTCATGCAACAAATTTGGCAAATTAACAAACGAATTTTACAAAATGTTTCTTAATATGAATGCAATTTTATGATAAAATCCGTGTCTAAGTCTATACTTTGAAATACCTCTCAATTGAGCTGTTTTAATTGCCCGATTTCGCGACTACAATTTACATGTTATACCAAAAAAAAAAAAAAAAAAGAATTAAAATAAACCAAATACCTCAAAATTAAATTATAAAATAAGATTTAGATTTTAATTACAATCAAATATGTATTTAAAGAACCTAATTATTCTACTCTGAAAAAGTATAAAAATTAATATTCATATTCATTTAAGATTCTCGATAACGTTTTTGTTATAAAAAGCTTTTCAATTACCTAAAAGCTTTACTGTATTGCTTTTATGAATTAAATTCATTACTAACTAGTACGTACTTTGATTATTTAGTATATTTAATATACAGAATTTTATATGCAATCAAAGAACAGGGTACTTGTTTATTTCTGATAAAATTCTTACAATTGGGTATCAGAAGTAAGAACATTTTCCACACTCTCTAAACAATTACAGTACATTGTGTACAGTGTATCCCATTTTCATTTCATTTATATAGTTCAACACGAAAACCTTTTTATTGTAGATATTTTACAAATTTTATTTACATAATAAACTTATATGAAATAGGAACGAGAACCTTTTTGGGAAAGCACCAAAAGAAAAGTTTCTTTTAAATACGATTAAATATAGTTTATATATATATTCTTTGATATCAACAATCGAATAATTGCCAAACAAAACGTAAAGGTAAAAATTATTGAAATATAAATTTTTTCTTATATTTTGAGAATAATACTTGAAGAAGTGTTATTTTGTATAACAAAAGTGGTGATTAAGTGAAACAATTCCAGAAATTTGAACAACTCATATTTGGAGGTTTCCTCTTCGTTTTGATTGTAACAAAATATATAAAATACGATAAGGTCATTTATACTTGAATAATTACATTTTATTGACCATTAAAAGAAAGGTTAAACGGAAAACCATACTGTGATGGAATGTATTTTATAATAATTATAATATTTTCCGGGAAAATCTTAAAAGAAAATTTTTAACAAATATTCGACATTATACCGTCCTTCAATCTATATAAAACATTTGTATAAATATGTATATATATATATATTCGTACAATGACCTAATATATAAATTCGATCACAACTTGCCCAAAAATCAGAAAAACAAAAAAAAAAATACAATATAATATAAAATCACAATATCACATGCAACTATCAAATTAGCCTCATTCCTAATTGGATTTTCGGTCTTTTATACCGCACCATAATTTCCTGTTATCCCATACCATATTTCCTTTTCACATTTTGTACACCCGCAGTTCTTAAAGAAATAAAGATTCCAAAAGGAAAACTAAAAGAAAAATAACACGCACTCAATCACACCATCAAGAAAATAAAGAAATGTTACTTCTATATCCAGTAATGTTCTAGAATCCTTTGGTCTGTAAACTAGATAGATAAGTCGTGATAAGAATTTCATATATAGATTTAAGGTTTATTGAGATTATACACTGAGAGAAGAAATATATGATTGAACTTCAAATCACTTGATATTAGCATGAGATTCACAACCCACTGAGCCAGCTTATTCAACTGGTCAATAAATTCAGTTTCATCGTCACTCTTGATGTATATTTGGATTATTTGAATAAACGGTGTCGATAGAATAGTTGGAAAGTCTGTTGTTGAGTAATCGAGCATGCTAAGTTTGAATCGCCCATGATAAATTTGCGAATCATCAAACTGCTTTCCTTTTCCAACATTCTTCTAATTTTTTTGTCTTCAAAATCTTGACTTCTTTTGGCAATTATCATTTTTAGCATAAAATTTTTATCCATTTTTTGACAAACTTCCTTGAAAAATCTCTGTACTGTGGCAATTTGAACGATCATTCATAATCAACCAATGTATCAGGGTATTTGGGTAATGAACATTCAAAATGCCAGTGTATCGCAGATTCGCAGGTATTACAAAACTGATCCTAACTAGCAACCAATATGTTTCTATCATTTATGCTTAGAACAATCATAATTTTTTCTTCAGTGTAGGACATACATATATCCTTTCCTTTTTTCCTGTTTCTTTTTTTGGATAGGACGTAATCAATTTCAAAATCTTTATAGTTTATTCTTGATACATAGAAAAAACTAGGTGCAATAATATTAGAGACTGCATTAGGAAAACCTTATATAACACAGTGAATCACAAAAATTAGAAATTGTAGAATCATTCTAAAGAAAACAAAAAACAGTTTAAAAAAATACCTGATAGCAAACTAAGCGAATGATTAAATGGAAAATAAAACATAACAGAAATTGGTTGACTAATAATATTCTAGTCACGCTATGACGGAATTTACATTGTATACAAAACTCGCGAATTTATATTAGCCTTCAAAAAAATGGCTGTCATCAGTTATACATATAGTATTACATGGGCCCAACCCAATATTCTCATTTATCCTTTTTCTAGAGGTAAACTAACTAAAGCTCTCACGATGACCTTTGTGTATACTCCAACTGAAAATTTAGTGTATTAAAAGGATCGTATGAAAATATTTAGTATAAACATTTTTGTTTCTTTTTAAATAATATATTTATTATAATAAATTGTAGCAGGATTTATTAAAAAAATTATGTTACGAGTTTCAAAGAGTTATTAACTATGTTTTTTTGGTAAAGATAAGGACGGTTACCATATATTTTACACGCGCTTATTTAAGCCATGTTATTATAGAGCAGAGGAGACCAACTTCATTATATACATATACCCAGTGGTCGAAGTGGCAGGTTAAAAGTGGTGGGATGGTTTTCATTTTAAATTTTTTTTGTTCGAATTCCAGTTTTCATAATTGTAAACGTCAAACGGAATCTCGCTGCCAGATCGAAACACTTAAAAATCTCTTTCTTGAAATCACGAGATTTAAAATTTAAAAAAATATGTTCCGGGATGCAATATATATTCCCTAAGAAGTGGTGGGATGAATTTACAATTATTTAGAAGTGGCGGGATGGTATCATTCCTCCTCACTTCGAGCACTGCATATACCATATAATCGACTATTTTTCTTCAAAATATTTCGCGATCTACCTATCATTGGGAGCTAACATATGACTCAAACAATTTTTTCCTGAACCGATTTAGCAACATGTTGCCTAGCATCATCATGTTGCAAAATCACTTTACTGAGTCTGAGACCCCATTCTGGTAGCTTTTCATTCAAAGCGTGATTCAATTCGATCAGTTGTGTTGTCTGTATCGTTCAGCAGAGACTGTTTTACCCGTTGTCAAAAGTTCATGGTAGACACACTCTTCTGGACCCACAAAATACCTTCTTTTCAAGGATATTCGGATTTGCATTTTTGAATCGTCTAAACCAAAATTCACAAATTGAAATTGATGGAGACTCATCACCATAAGCATTTTCCATCCATCGATGAATTCCAGTTACATTTTCCTTCAAGATAAACCAAAAAAGTAAAATATCCTCCAAATACTATTCTATTGGCACGTAACCTTCCTTCCATTTTTAATCGAATAAAAAACAATGTTGCAACAAGATTTTGGTATGTACTTTGTTCACGGATTTCGATTTTTTTAGCTAATTCTATTGTAATACTTTTAAGAAATTTTCACTCAAAGAAAAAAAACGAAAAGGAAGGATTAAATTCTGATTTTCTAATATAATAGTAGTTTGAGAAAAACTTTTTACAATAAAGAAAACTTCAATCATCATTTCCTAGTCAATAAACGTTTTTAATTTCCTTTTTTTTTACTTAAAAATTTTCAGGAAAATTACACAAAAATTTGATTTCTCGAAACATTCGTTCATTTCAGAGAATTGTTGAAAAATGAAAACCAAAAAAAAGGAAAAAGCCCGAGAATTTTTATGAGAAAATTTTTTTCATGCAGAGTGTTTAGAAATTGTTTTGAACTTTTTTTGGTTGAGAAGAAGTTCTATATACTCATAAGCTTAGATTGTCATTTTTTTTCCAGCTCAATATAATAACTAACAAATTCGTCCTTCATTCCATCTTTAGAAGAACAAAAACACAAAAAACAAAAAACAAACACACGTCTAAAAATCGGGGTGATTTTTATTCGCCTTATTTTTCCAGAGAAAGTGAACTAAAAAATATGATTTTGTAAATGAAAGCTTTTAACATATATATACATGGAAAAATGGTGAAAAGAAAAACGATCATTTCATTTCAAAAAATTTCCGGAAAAAGTGGAAAAGTTTTAATGATGTTACTTTATAACTTTACTTTTTCTGGAATATATACATTTTTTCTGTTTTTTTTTGTGTTTTGCGTATATATTTAACTTAAAAAAAAAAAAAAAAGCTTACAAATAATATTATTTTGCTTGATTTTCCATCCTGTTTACTTTTTTCAGGTTTTTTCTTTTTCTTTCTATTTTTAACTTGAAAATGTTATATAAATCAAATTTTCCTAACAACAAAAAAGAAAAGAAAAGAAAATTGTATTAACATGTGAATTTTTGGGCTTAATTTTCTGCAACAACAACAAGAAAAAGAAAAACGATATAATGTAATAATAATAAATTTTAATAGCAACTTTTTTTTTATAGTCATCATTAAGGTTATGATCAATTTGTTTAATGGAATGAATTATTTCATGTTGTTATAATTTTAACAGATTGAGAATTCTTGTTTTAGTCTGTAAAGTTTTTTTTTGGTTCTGCATCATTAAAATTATGACATTATAAAGGAATTTCCATGTTTCATTAAAATATAGTATATTGAATGTATAGTAGAAATATTCTAGATATTCTTTAAAAATACCGCGACTGTTTTTAGCTTTCAAATGAACAAAACTCTCATTACTTTAAGGGGCTACACATTTAAGGTAGCAAAAAATTGAAATTGATTTTAGTACATATTTCCAAAAAATATATTTTCCATTTCATTGTAAATGGATCTACGAGTAGTTAATATAAAATGGGAGTAATAAAAATAGCAGGTAATAACAAATGGATTGCAAACATGAGTAAACAAAATCTAATTTAAAACTTCTCCAGTTCCTGAACTGAATCAAACAGCAGGTTTATGTGCAGACCGAACGTTTGGACCAAAAAAATCCGCGCATAAACTTGGACCATACCGATTCGGTCTGCATATAAACGTGGTGAAAGAAACGAGTATTACTAAAAATGATGCATTTGGTTCGTTTCACCAGCGATTCGGCACAATGAAATTCGGTCTATTAAATTTTTTACTGCTTAATTCATGTCTAACCAAAATATCGAGCTTCTTTTTGTATCCAGCCATACACAAATGCTTCAAAATTATTTTTTGATCAATCTTTAGTTCCTTAGCAATTTTCCTTAAAATGTGCCGGTCTTCCTCAATTTTTTGGAGAATTTCGTTGACTTTTACAGTGATTGGTATAACAGAGCGCAGCGCATTCAGAAACGAACAAACCATTTACGTGTTGCTGATTTTGATAGAGCATTTTCACCATAAACACTATAAATTCTTTCACAAGCCTGCTTGATATTGTAAAATACGGCTAATTTTACCGAATTTTGGCTCATTTTCAAAACCCAATTATCACAATTACTTCCGACTGAATTTCACAAATTTTTTAAAAAAACTATTCTATGAAATGTTACCTTTCAAGCGTGCTATAACAAACATGATAGAGTTAGAACTACTAAGGTTATGCTATTCTAAAGCAATGTTTTGGAAAAATCGGCAATTACTTTGTTGCCCACCGGATATTTTGTATTCAAAACGTTGAAGCCTTTCCTTTTTAATATGAAAACATTAAGTATCGTAATTTGGCAAACACATATTACTTCGCCATCAAATACAAACTTTATATTTTGTTGGAATTTAAAAAATGAAAAAAAAAAGAAAGTTCTAAGTTTAATAAAATCTAAACTGCTAAACATTTGAAATTTTAGAACATGTAAATATTGATCTAGAATAAACATTTCAATAAAAATCTAGTTCATATCATGACGATTATCTAAACTAGACAAATTTCATTAAAAATTATATTAAATATTTCCAAAATTATGGTCATTTTGATGTGAATTTTCAACTTTACATATGAGACCAACATACATATATTATTCATAAAATGAGATCTTCTTAAAAATCATATAATACCTGGAAAATGTTAAGAGCACGTTCACCTTATAAAAATTACCATTAACTAAACACCTTTTATTTCTGATCGATTTTCTTAAAAACTTCACCACAAACTATGGTCAAAACTATGTATATATATAGTACTTGAAAATTCCTTAAAGGATAGTTACATGTATATAATATTAGAAAAAACCTCGATATACTTTTCTTCAATGACAATTTTGTGGATGACTTGATGCAATAAAAACCCTCTCAAAAAAAAAAAACCGAACTACCCAACAATATGGAAATTTCTAGAAAGTTAGTTTTGTACAGATTCTATATAGAAACGTATATACATATATCTTGTATTGGATTTTGTGATTGGAATTTATAACTACGAAAGGGATTTATGCAGAAACCAAAGGATGAAAATAAAAAAGAAGCAAATCTTTAAATTTATGGTTTTCGAAATCGACAAAAGTTCTATTTGTATAAATTTTTGACAATTTTCTTTTGAATAGAATTAGGAAAGTATTGTATTTACAAAAAACAAATTTTTTTGCATCAGGCCATCATCATTTTGAGTGCAATGATGGCACTAGAAAATCTCAAATGTTCTATAGTTGTTTGTGGAACTAGCAAGAAAAATCTACTCCACTTATTTGGTACACCAGAAGTTTTATATTTCAAGTAGTCCAATTTGTTTGAATTCTTACAGAACCTTCAATTAGAAATGAATTATTCTACAAATATTTCTAAAAATACAAAGTTTTTGGCATTTTTTCTGGGTTAAAAAATATTTGAGGAAATACAGAAATTTCATGTCTAAAATGTGTGAAATGAAAGTTCCATTAGAACATAATGAAATTTGAATTTGTAGAAAATATATAATGTAAAAAAATAATTTATTTTGAAAAGTTTCCATCATCAGAACCTCTTTTTTAGTAAATATATTTTGGTATATTTTGGTATCAATCAACGGATTTCAAATATGTCAGTACAATGTGTTGTGTTCTCTGTTCTCATATATTAGGAAATGGTTGCAATCATATATATAACTCCTCTTAAAAAGAAAATACCTTTGAAATTTTCAAAAAAAAAATATTAGTTTATTTTTGTAGACAACACAAAAAATCAAGTTTTTGCTTTAGGATTTAAATGACTGTCAATCAAAAGATTTTTTTTTAGTTGGGAAAAGAAATCGCATTATTTGTGTGTTCCAAATTATATACGAAAATATATCTTCTCTAAAAAATTTTCTGGTTCCATGTCCTAAAAGATGAAACCACAAATAAATTGTCCAAATTGTAAGAATTAGAAATATATGTTGTTATATTTGGAAACCAAAGTAACATACATATATAGTTACTTTCTTGACAACCACGTTGTTTTCTTCCATTTTTAGACTTTTAAAATGAATAGCAACGCAGCACAACATGAAAAAAGTACAAATCTTTGATATTGTCATTTATAATAACCGAGAAAAAAAAAACTTTATTCCACCTAATTGACGGTATTTTCTCTTTCACATGTGATTTGTAATGGAAATAATTATAAAGAAGGCATCCATTAATAGGCTTAAAAATAACACAATTTTTGCATCAAACAATTTCAAAAATCTTTTACTTTGTTTTACATTAGTTTCGAGATTTATTATAAATCAGTGATATTCAACATTCGCAATTCCAACGGACCCCCCTTTTTCGCGGTAGAATTTTCGAATTTTGTTTGAAAATTTTAGAAAAAGTATAATGTTTAATATCAAAATGATATTTTAACATAACTTGGCAGGATTTTAATTAGAATTATGCATCAATTGTTCGCATATTACACAGAATTCATTTATCTCATTTCCTTCATTAATCCACGTAAAAGACAAATTCAAGGAATCACTATCATATTATCATCTTGCTATAGTCCGGATTTATTTTCTTCTCCAAGATGATCTTACGAGTCCGATGTTGGTTGAAGCCCTAGACTAGTTGTTTTTGCCTAATTTCCTCGCTTAAAGCCAACTCAACATCCCGTTTCTAGGAGATTTAAGTATATCTCCAATGAAACAAATCTGTTGCCATCTATGCCATCTAAGAACTAAAGGAAACGAAAATATATACTACTATAACAGCCCACAGTGATCACTAAATGTAACTGAAACCAACTGATGTTCTTTAGTAAAGAAAAATGTTTCTTTCAATATGTCATTGATAAATTAAAAATACGTATACAAGTGATGATCCTAGGGACGGCCAACATGCAAGTAAATGATTCCAATATCTTAGTTTTGTATGTATGTCACCTTAGTATTCGCACATCTCATGTATTCCTTAGAAATGTAAGTCCAAAAAAAGGTATTCCTTATCTAAAAGGAAATTTTCTAGATCAGGATAAATCAAAACAATTCTGAATTTTAAAAAACTCAATTTTTTCACAAAACTTCTGAGACATCATCTCGGGGAACCAAGTTTAAAGAACACTGCTTTATATGATATTGCAAAAAGTATTAACTAAGACAGATTTTTTTTGCAAAAGATACCATTTTAGCAAAAATTCCAAATTTACACAAAGTTGAATGTACTTTTACAAAATTTTAACCCTGGAACTGCCAAGAAAGATGAAATAATATAATTTGTTCATCATGCACATTTTAAATTAAAATAAATACCCACCAAAAAAATTTCAAAAAAAACAATAATCGATCAATTTCATGTTTCAGAGTTTTCGCGTTTGTTTAAAAGTCATTAATTTTCAAAAAAAATAGACTCGAAAAATGACTGTAAACGATTTTTAAACATAATGAAAATGCACATTTGACCATAAACAGGTCAATTAACCAACATCATTTATAATTGATGATCTTTAAAATAAACAAAAACCAAAAAAAAACAGAGATAAATATCTTATATTCTAGTTCAGACCAAAAAAAAAACCTCCTTCAGGGATAAATCGAAAATTCCCTACACAAGAAACCAAATCAATGAACAAAACGTTCAAATACAGAATATCTTTTTTTGAATAATCCCTTTGGAGGCTCTAACATGATAGTATATAGTTTTCTATATAGTTAGTTTGATTTTACCACGAGTATATCACCGTAGTCTAGTAGAGTAATGTTAAAAATAAACAATTCCAGAAGAAGAAAATTTTAATTGATAAAAAGCTGCAAAGTTAACACAGGACTGTTTTAAAAAAAGAAATGTATATATCTGTTAAACTAGAAACACATGAACTTGAATCAAATCGAGCATCCTAGGATTAAAGGATATAGTAGTTTCAACACGTTCTATTGGAAATATATTAAAAAAAATACTAAAAAAATAAAAATACAGATCAAATACGGATATATCTCATGGGATGGGATGCGTGATATACAAGTAGAAACCATCACGTCACGATAGACTAGAGAGCATTAGTTCTCAATCTTTTTGAAGTCGGAGAACAGTAAGCACTGATATTTTTTTGCGCATACTTTCAATACAACATAATTGATATTAAGACAAGATTTATTTATGATGAAATTATCCAAGACCTTTAATAACAACTATTTATGAAACATATAAAATTATACCACATTGACTGCACAAATTTGAAATCTGAACTGCACAGGCACACAAATTCGCGAATGTACACAGTTCGTCAAAGAATGAATCTCATCTTTGGAAGCAATTTCAAAGTGTAAACACACAAACAAATGCTGAAATTTACATAAAAAAGTAAACAAAAGCTGCAATAAGTGCCAGTTTTCAAAGGCAAAATCTATCAGGAAGAGGGAGAATGCAATTGTGTTAGCAGTAAACCTGATGAGAGAATTGACAGTCTTTTGACCACTCCCATTTCCTCTTGAGTGTTAGCCGTTTATCTAGTGGATATCTGAGTTTTCGCGTTTGGTTTACAAAATTTTCCATAATAATTAGCTACTCGCAGAAACGATCTAAGTTCCGTGATATTTTTAGGTGGTGGCATCGTTTCGATTTTTACAATCTGGATCTGGATTAATGCGGAAACGAAAATCTTGCAAACGTTGAAGAACTTTGTTTAGCTTTTCCAGATAACTGACTAAGTCAATTCCGCAAATGATGATGTCGTCGAGATATGCTGCAACATCGTCAATACCAGCGAGCATGGTATCCATGATTTGTTGAAAAGCTCCTGGTGTAGATCTGACTCCTGGCGCTAAACGGTTGAATGAAAATAGTCCTTTGTGCGTATTGATTGTAAGCATTTGACTGGATTTGACTGTCAGCGACTGGTACTTGTAAATACGCATCCGAAAGCTCAATGTGTGTAAAAACCTTACTATTAGAGAGCTTTGCGTAAATATCATTTGGAATCGGTAGCGGATATTGATGTGGTTGAAATGCATCATTTAGACCTGTTGAATAGTCTCCACATATACGGATTTTTCCGTTCGGTGATTTTTTCACGGAACACTTAAAGAAGCTTCACCGAACGTTGGTGTTCCGTGGAACACGGATTGAGAACCAAAGAAGTAAAGTATAGCAAAAATAGTCAAAGAAAAATTTAGTTAGTTTTTCCTGGCATTTCCATTTCTATGAAATGGTTTTATTGCTGATTCTGTGAAAATGATATAGAACTTCTATATTCTATGTATGACCATAAAAGATATATAACATACACACATATTGTTTTGGTTGCTTGTTGCGCGGGTGATTCGAATCAATATTCTTATTTCTTTTTCTAATACAGAAGAATATTTTTTGACATACATATTTATATATTTTTCTTATGTCTGAAGAATTTCCTAGATTCAATTCAATACGATCGTTAAGTATTATTTTTATGAGGCCATAAACTGTATACTTTCATAGAAACCTTATTCTAATATATACCTTTCTTTAACTTTATAATATTTTCAAGAAAATTTCAAAAGTATATATCACCTCAAGCTATTCATCAAAAAAAAAAAATTGAAAATTTTCGATTTAATACACCGCAAAAGGTAAAAAAAAAATAGAAGAAAAATTACGCTTGTGTTTGCATTAAGAAATCAATTATTATTATTATTTTCTTTTTCTCCAGATAGAATCAAATCAATGTCAAACCGATGTCAAAAATTTATTAAATAAAGGAATCTCATGTTTAAATACAATATTCAAATCAATCGATACGTTTTCTATACAATATATTATATGGTAGACTTTTATTCTTGATATTCGCATATAGATAGTAAAACGAACGATATAATAGAAAATAGTATATATAGTTTATCCTGATAGATGGTTAGTAAAATGGACAGATATGTACGTGTTCAACAGTACAACAATGTCACTAAATAAGATTACTGTCTTAAATTAAGATATGTTCATATAAAATTCTGTTCAACAGTCATACTATATCTAAATTTAGTGTGTTGCTAAGTAAATATATATATATTATATATAAAATAACTGAAAACAAGAATAGGACTTCTTTAGATTATTATATTTTAATAAATTTATGGTTTTCATAATAACAAACTCTGAATGAAATATAATATAACAAAGTTAAGATACAAATTACTGAATGGTTGCTTGATTTATTCGTTCATCCATATAATAACCGAAGAAATGAGAAGTTTTACTTTTAATTCTTTAATCTTTGATAATTCATGAATTTCATTCAAGAATGTCATCAACAAAAATTCTTATACATGGACCAACAAAAACCAACAGACCAAAAATCTGTCATTCTAAATTAAAGCTTAAATTCCAAAAAAAAAAAAAAAAAAAATAAGAAAGTATATAAGGAATTCATAGGATAAAACTCTATAAAATAAAAAAACAAGTATTATAAAACCCACCCAAAAAAAATAAAATACTAACTTTTCTCGGCCATATTAAAAAGGGATCTACCACTTCTTTAGATATTATATATTTTGGTCTACAAAATCGTGATTGAAATTTTTAATTAACGCAAAAATATCATGAATTGAATATTAATCAAGTTTTATAAGGAATTATATTGAAATAGGTTAAACTACCCAATAATTAACCACCCATAAGTAAACTTCATCTTTCAAGTTCCATTAAAAAAAAATGTCCTAAAAATCCAATTAAAATGCAATAAATTCTTTTTAATTTCAATTTAATTTAATTTAAAAAGAAAAACTGAGAACAACTATTTTAGATTTTCAGTTTATTGCCGACCAAAAAATTGTAGAAGTTTTAAGCGTTTGTTTAAATAATTTAATACAAATAATTAACTTTGAATGGTTTTATTAAAAACTAGCTGGCTCGACAGACGTTGTCCTGTCCAAATTTCGATAAATTTGTTTGTGATCGTTTTGTGTAAAATGCTATTAAAAATGTGTAAACAAAGCAAAAATCAGAAAAAAACGTATTTCTATTACAAAAATCCCATTGAAGAAAAGCACTTTCAGTTTTTCCCAAATTTTCCAATTTTCCGGGCAAATTTTCCTTTCTGTAATAACTTTATTCGGACTACTACGAACATTTTAACAAAAAAATGAGCAAAATCGGTTCAGCCGTTCTCAAGTGATGCGCTTACCAACGAACAGCATTTAATTTTTATTAAAATAGATAAATACAAAATAGCAATTGTATTGTTTATCATGAAGAACGGGATCGGAGGTTTATGACGAGAAACTGAAAAACAAGAATATCAGTGAACTTATTTAGCACCCGTAGTTATAGTACCAGAGATTGCAAGCAGTTAAGAGGTCTTAAGTTCAACTTCGGATTCGGGCTTTGACAATATTCATATTTTTTTAAATTGACAGTTTTTCCTGATGGTTATACGAATGCCGAGAGAAATTGAATACTAATTCCGATCTTTAAGGTTAATAAAAATGGATGAACAACTTTTAAATAAAAAAACAAGTAGACAGCTCTTCATGGGAATGAATGAATATTGAAACGCTGTTAAAAAAATAGCTGATCAAGGAAACATTCTTTCAAATCAAAAAAACAGACTCATTTTCTGAAAACTATTTATTAACCCATTTATGCCATGTTTTGTCTTATTTTTTTTTTTTAAGAAATCATCTTTAAAATAAGTTAATTTTCCTTTCTCAAAATTACTTTCTTCATTCTAATGATCGTTCTATAATTTAGACCTAGATTAAATTAGATTATGCGATAGGGTATTCTTGTACTGCCACCCTAAGATCTATTTTACCCCCTTGCAGTTTAGACCTAACACGAAACTTTATTTTTAAATTGAATAAAAATAATAACTTATCGATTTTTAAAGTGAAATATTTATGTAACAAAACTTTGATAATGACTTTAGGAAATGAAGACTAGATCACAAGTATGAAATGTTTAGTAAAAAAAATAATATCTAATGATCATAAGAGTTCAAATGATGATATAGTAAAGGGATTTTGAAATAAAAAAATAGTAAACTGTAATTACAATCGTTCTGCCCGAACCCTGGATAGTTTACCCTATATTTATATTTTATTGTCAACTGAAGAGAATATATCTATGTAGAACAAGTGTCAAAATAATTTTCAACAAGTTTCCAACTATAAGTTTATCTTATAAGTCCTTCGTTTGATCTACAAAAGGATTAAATGGTTTCTTATTATAAAATAAATCAATATTTATAGTCAACAAGTTATAATAAATATATTTTAAAAAACAATTTTCGCATTTTAAAAAACATATAGTAACTGAAAATCGGTCTAGAGTTTTTTTTTTGATGCCCTATGGCAGAAATCAGACAGAAAAATAGTCAAAACTAACAATAATTCCAGGTTTTTTCTTCATAAATTTGTTTCTTCTTTTACAAATTTCCTCTAATTCGCAGATAATTTCTACTTTAAAAGCATAAATCTATTCTGCAAATTTTATTCAAATTGATACATTAGTTTTTAAAGTACATCAAAAAAAAACTTTACGAACAGGATAATTTCTTTCTACGCTATCCTTTGACCGATTTTACTGAAATTTAACATAGTATCGTCATAGATAGACTAATAATAAAGATTTCCAACGACTGTGCATTCAACTGATTATTTTTGTACAGTCATATCCCGACACAATATAGATTCTTCTCTTTTTTTCATATTCAATTTCTTTTAATCCATTCTTCTTTAAGATCACCTACAACAACAATACTGAGCATCACGCTGCTCATTTGGCTTGGACATCTAGGTATACTAATCTATGGTATCGTCTATTTATTGTATGTAGTTAACCTATGTAGCACCTGATACCTTGTAGTATTTACCTGCCATAAGGCATACATAATGATCATCGTTTTTTTTTTTTAAGAGATTAAATATAAATTATATTTTTGAAAAACAAAAATTATGTTTCTCTTCGATATTTTCTTTTTCATTTATACCTCAGAACCTACATGAATAATAGAAAGAGTTTAGAACGATTCAGTCATCCATTTCATCATAAAAATTTCTTTCCTTCATGATATACGAAGATAAATATGAATTCATATGCAAAAGAAAAAATTATTTTTTTTATAATACTAGGCTGACATTCTGATGATACCCAAGAGTATATAATATGAAGGTATAAAGGAACTTAGTATATAATATGAATGTGTTCGTCGTATAAAGAAAATTTTCTTCAACATTTAATACCTAGTAGCTTGAAAATGAATTTGGTATTAAAGACATCATATACAGATGTATGTAGTATAACATCTATCACGGTTTTCCATATACATTACTTTATCATTTACGTGTTATTTTTTTTGTCCCTGATGACAAGGTTTGCGCAACATAGAAAGTAATAATATATAGAAAATGATATAACATATTCATGAGTATAGAAGTAATAGAAGTACAAAACGATTTAAAAAAAAACTGCCAACATTGGATATATGCAAGTCTGAAATGGTTATTGGTTATGAAAAAGTCAGTCTATTCTATGACAATATTACCAAAGGTTTATCATATAGTCATTTCATATAAAATAATTGCTGTAAATAAGAACGCGATCGAATTCATATCTACTAAGTTATTGGAAATTTTTCTTTAGAAGTGAAACTAAAGTCTTTTACAGAAGAATACCTTAAAACGAAAGTATTTTATAGAAAATGATGTCTAACGAAATTGTAGAAAAACCAAATTTTAAAATTAAAAACAAATAACTCTGATATTCAAAAAATACAGAATATACATTTTATCTATTAGTAGAACTGACAAGGTTTGAATCAGTGCAGGCAAAGTGAAAATACTGACAACCAAAGCACTAAAAAACTGATGGAACTCAAATGTTATTCAGGAACTGTCTCAATATGCATTACATATACGACTTGCAAATATTTTCGTATAAATAATACTTACTTACTATAGTTTTTTATTTCTATGTTTTTCAATTTAGTATTTTGTATTTTAACTATCATAGAAGGTTAGGTTAGATAGAGTAGAGATACACACGTACAATACTTGGCACTTCATGGGCACAATGAAATCCCTACGAATTATAGCACGAAGCTTCTGTGCCAATGAAACTGGCAATATTTAAAAAGAGTTTTTTATATTTTATTTTTTAAATTATTGTCTGGGCTTGATCACAAATTCTTTTACAGTCAACGGTCTTAAACTAATATAACAATGACTGAACAAGTGTTTTTTTATAAACGATGTTGATGTTGTCTAATTTAATATGCTATATAGATCGATTAAACGGATAGTGCCAGGTCGAGGGAGTATGGTGGATCTCTCAGAATTCCTAACTCTCCGGTTTTCTGATGATTCGCCAAAACAGCATGTGTTCTGCCATTACCATGATGCAGTATGATTTGCTTCCTATTGAGCATCGCCGGTCTCTTTTCTTTGAGTACTTTGTTAAAATAATTCATTTGCTGATAGTATCGCTTCGAATTGAAATTTTAGTTAGTTTCAAAAGCTCATAATGTACTATATTGGTCAGAGCATTCTCTTATTTAGTCTCACGGCCGGTTTAGAGGTGAAGAGGGCAGGTTGTTCGGGCTCACAATATGCTCTTTTCCTTAGAAAGTTTTCGTAGGTAATCAACTTTCATCACCAGCTATCATCCGATCCAAGAAGAGTTCGTTTTTGTTCGGAGCAAATTTTTCTCATTTCACTCATGAGGCACCCATCTTAAATATTTATAGACCAATCCTATTTTCCGAATATAGTCCGAAATGATTTGTTGAGCTGAGTTAAGCTTTTTCGATGTTGTCGAAAGGATCTTGCTCTATCATGGTCTTGACATCATTATCGGACAGAATTTTCTGGTACACCTACTATATATAAACTTAATTTCCTATGAAATCAGGTCAATAGCAGTATTAAAAATATTTTGATCTATAATAAATATTGAAATATAATGTAATTATTACCAAACAAATAAAAATATTGATAGAATATTTTCAAGTAAGTACTATATGGTATATATAAAAAGGTCGAATCAGCACAAAAAACCTTAATGAGACCACATACTAAAATCAACATAAAAAGTATAGTCTATTTTTAATATATATATATATAACATCCCCAAACTATAAAAGCCTTAAATTAATTCATCGACACTAAACTGAAATTTCTAGTCGATTGAAACAATATTGTCGTTACAATGTCCTTAAAAAGAAAAAATATATATATATATTAAGTAAATGCTGAGTTCATATATTTTTGATATTAATAAAAATAAAAAGGTATCCATAATAAATACCCCAACGTATCCATATATACTTACCTACAGGACTTTTACTATCAACCTCCTCTAGACACCGATTTAATAAGGGATCTCTACAATAATTGGTTAAATATTTACTTAATATCCAATTTGATTTGTTCTAACAATAATAAATATTTTGTATATTAAAAGAGAAGAATATTAATTGTTTTAATTAATATAATAAAATTTATATTAAATATGAAAGGATAGCAAAAATTTTCTTTAATAAATCTAAATTATTATCGAAAAAAAATATGATTAGGATTTTCAGAATACATAATTTTGTTATAAATTTTAAGTGTTTTCATATGAAAATGTGTGGTTTTCTATTTGGTAATTGAATTTCTTCAGATAATTTAATATAATCCAGGAAAAATCGATTAATATTTCCTTTTTCAAAACCAGAAGAAAAAAAAAGGGGGGGGGGGGTTTATTGGTTTGTGATCATTTTGCTGAAATAATCAAATTTCCAGATATAGTTTTCGAAATTCTACCACGTAGTTTTTGGTTTTTTTTTAATATAAATCGATGCCTTTTGAATATAAAAGTTGCTCTTACATTTGGACATTTTTCCCATTTTCTTGTTGTAGAGGTCGATAATCACTTTTGATTTTTGTTTTTCCTATCGCCTAACAGGAATATCTATCACCATGTGTATCGATTTATTGCAATGAAAATGTCGTTAGAAAGCATATATATAGTATATATTAATCTTGAATATATAGCAATGTTTCATGGATACTATCTAATTATCTTATATGGAAGAAAATTTCGTAATGAAAATTTGCGGTTAAAGTGCCTTTTTTTAAGGAACAAAATATAAAACCACCAAAATATATATATCTATAATTTATTATAAGAAAAGAAAATGAAGGCCAAGGTTCCAATATATATACTATATATTGTATATATAGTAACGTTCGAGGAAAAATCGTATACTAGTATAGTATCTTTGGTTCGAGGTTGATATATTATATTGGAACGACACAGGATAAAGAAATAAAAGTCAATTTACTTGTAATTAGGGATAAACTAATTACTCCAATATATAGTTGAAGAAGATACAAGAAAAAAATGTCACCAGTTAATTTTAGGAAGAGAAAATAAGATAAAATAAAAATCACTGAAAGGCGACAGGTGGTTAAAGAATTATGGAAACTTTCTTTTTGGAATACAAAATGATTTTTCTTTTAAATAAGTTTTCTTGAAACTTTCATAAACTTTTCTCTTCTTTTCTTGTATAAATATGTACTATTTTTCAGTTTAATATTTTATAGTTTTAGAAAATTGTAAATAAAGAGGATTTTTTTCTATTAAACTAATTACTTAAATACAATTTTTATGATGTTATTAAAACTGTATGATAATTTTAATTTGAATTCCGTCCAAAAGAAGAATATTAATTTAAAATGAATAATTGAATAAATTTATTTGACTTATGATCTTTTTTTTTATCTTTGTAATAAAAAATATTAATTGATTAAATCAAATGATCGCAGACCCAATCATTTTATTAGAGGAAAACAAGCATTCCATAAAAACACTAATTTCCGAATATTCTTAAAGTATTATAATTCATAAGAACTTTTAAAAGATAAGTAATTGGTCTTAATTAACTTTTGTGACACTGTGGTCGGCCTGTATTGCAAGTGATCTGATATAAAATTCACATGTATCAGAAAAAGTCAAGTAAATTAACCTTTATATAACATTTTAGAGACAATCAAATTTGGGATCACATACCACATATATGATATTTTCATTGATAGAACAAGAATTCATACAGAAATAACATTTGTATTTGGATTAGAAACTAAAGATTTTTACAACATATATATTTTTATATTGTCAAAATCTTTAGAACAGCCACAACGTGTTGTGGAAAAGGCACGTTTTTTTCACAAGTTGCTCCAGGCCAGCGTAAAATTTTACATTGAATACAACAAAAATATACACCAACTTTTACTTGGAACAAAAAATTCTTACAATTGAAATTTGCAATTCGGAATGAGTAAACAGCTTGACATATTATTGGCAAGGATTTCCTCTAGTGAAATATACTAAATAAATTCGAAAAGAATCAGAGAGTGAGGTATACCTGTACCACTCCACTTAAGGACATTTACTTTAGTTATTATTTAAATCTATTGTCATCTTTCTTATGTGACGAAATTATTGACCTCTTGAAAAGTTGTGCTGCTAAGTGGAACTAGCAAGCAGAACGAGCATACATATAGTCACCAACGTTCCTTCTGAGCTGAGCGCGCGAGCGGCCGCGCATGTATAAATTAACATTAGCCCAATCATCATTTTTATTCGCCCACAAGAAATATTGAAAAAAATTTTTTTTTTGCGAAAATAGTTTCAAAATTTTGACAACATTTTCCTTGCGTAAACGGACACATTTTATAAATACGGCTGCTGGGTTGTTTCTTTTTATATGCCATAGTTAGTAACATTGGAATTAAATGTTAATTGGCACTTCTTTTGATTGTTTTTTTTTTGTTAAATTTTGTCCGACTTTTTTTAAGTTTACTTTATGGATTTTAAAAATTAGAGAGAATGTTGATAGTCACTACTAATAATATATACTATGCTATTAATTTGCTGCTTTTAATATCATAAAAAAAATATTCTTCACCAATCTTTGGTCGTTTACGAACAACCACAACGAATTGTGACTGTTTGTTTTTTTCGCTTATCGAGCGGCGATTTCGGTTTTGGCGTATAACAGACTTATATAAATATATTAGATTATAAATTTCTTGTGATAAATTGTCAAATTAAATTAATACAGCTGTTATACACAATAGAATATTACACTATAATATGTTTAAAAATCATTTATAAAACCAAAAAAAATAAACATATTTTCCTTAAAATAATTTTTTAAGAAATCAAATAAAATTAAGATTCAGTTCGTATGCCAAGACCAATACGAAACAAAAAAAAAAAAAAAAAAACAATCATAAAGTATTCTATTCTTGAGATTTTTGCTAATATCGTGGGTGGTTTGTATTTTAACTACGGATACAACATAAATACTATTGTATTCGTGTATATCCGAAAAAACCGAATAAATTCTTGTGTTAAATTTTTGTGATTTTTAAAAATATATATAATTATTATTGTATAATAGCATGTTTTAATAGCATGCTTTTATTAGAATAGTAGTAAGATGCTTTGTGGGCCCTTCAAATTCTTTTTTATTAACATATTCCCTGTTTTTTTAATATCACTTAAAATAAAAAGAATTTCAAACTAAAATTTCAGGGCCACTATTTAGAGGCTTAAAATATTTGAAAGAATTCAAATAAAATAATAATAGCATACAAAATTACATAATTCTTAAATTCAACAAAAAAAAAAATTTCACTACAAAATTGAAACTAAAATCGCGTCCTTTAACATCGCAACTTCAAGACACCTACAAGAGGAATGAAAAAGAAAAAAATGCAAACTATTTTGCATTTGAAAATCTTTAGTGGTTTTAGAGTGCTACTATATATAGAAATACATCTAATCAAAAGATACACCTCGATTTACAGCAATGAATGAATACCCAAATTGAGTTGGAACGATCGATATTACCCTTCAGTATACCCTTACTGTCACATCGTTTCGTAATTCGGTATGCTTCTATTGAAAACTATATACTATAAATATACAATGATACAACAAAACTCCACGATTTACAACAGTAAGGAAAGACCAGGTTTATGCAATTTTAAAGAAATTGTTATCTAACATGTGCTTGAATACTACCTAATTAACTTTATACCATATTTTTAGTAATAAAAGTGCTATTACAACTTAATTATAGCTATTAATTGGCTGTGATTCAGTAAAAATTGATAGTGTTACGTATTACCCCGGTTCGAATGTTACAAAATATTAACACTTTTTTTATTTATGTGAATTAGCAGTATAAATTTTATTTATAATATTTCTGCAGTAATAATTACTCTTAAAAAATATTTGTCTATCAATAATTAATTCTTACGAAATTAATTAATCACAATTTATTTATAATAGGAAAGCACTATTTTTAGGAGCTTTGTATTAGTTCATTTCTTTCTATCAAATCGCTTTGATATTCCGTAGTATAAACACACTACGAATAATCACTTTCAAAATCTCTTTAATAATGACTTTGATCCAATCACTTGTGAAGCTCAACCTGAACTGTGTTTGGGCTGCGATGTGCTGGATACATAAACTTGCATGGAAACGTTCTACACCTAATTAAATTCAGAATGGACAATATTTCTAGAACTTCCTTGGATCAAAACTGAAATACACTTCCAGAACTGTCATACCGAAATATTAGTGATTATATCTTGTTGTTTTTTCTTGTGTAAAATTAATGTTAACTAATTATGTTTGCTTTGTGTTCTGTGTTTTCTAGAAATATAGTACAATAGGGTAACCTGATAGACAAGTAGATTCCACGAATATACAGAATAGTCTCTGTATAGTGAAAATAAAGTAAATAAAAACCAGATGCAATGAAAATTTATTTTAAAATTATAAAATACGAATTTGAAAATCTTCGTTTATTATCCTTATTCCATCACAATATTATAGTAATAATGCGTTTGGTTTTTTTCCTTGAGTCACTTAACGCTAGTGATCCATTTACTTATTGAATATAAAGTAGACGACATCACTCTTGGTGGTAAGTAGATATAGTAATCAACCGCAGTGAATAAATCACAATCTAACCAACTAGAAATAATACGACGAAAATCTACAAGACCTTAAAGATAAATCTCATTTTCTTAATGGGTTTATGTTTCTATATCATGCTGTTGATAAATTTCAAAACATTTTAGTTGACCCAAAGTAATAGGCTTTGAATGACTAGTTTTCTCAATTATCTAATTTTTGTATATTAAGAAAAGTCAATGGGTAAAAACAAAAAAGGCCATTAAGTTAATTCATAGACACACAAAAATTTACATCACTAAAAGTTTGTTAAATAATCATTGTTTTTAAGAGAAAACTTTAAGGATACAAAATTCAGTAATATAGATAAAAAACTGTAAAAATCTTAAAGCTTAAATTTTAAATTAATTGCTATAAAAATTTTTAAGAAAAAAAAAATATCCTAAAAATTTCTTTTCGAAGTTATGCGATTTAAGAAATTTTTCATTTCAGGATCAAAATCAAGAAAACAGGATTTCAACGAAGAAATCGTAAAAGTTACAAATTAGATACAATAAAAAAGCACATTTAATTTTGATTTGCTAAGAAAATTAGAACAATTTGTAATAAATTTTCTGGGTTTTCTTCTTTCGTTTTTTTTTTCTACTTTCTCAGGATATAAATTTTCTTTTTAAACTAAATTAGATATTTTTCTTCAGTTTTTTTTTTTTTTTTTGGAAAATGCATGAACTTTATTTATCGGGTTTTTATTTATAAATTTAAAAAAGTTCAAAGAAATCATTGTCTACACGCGTAAGATTCGCTTTTCAAAGCTATTATTAAAGTCCAATGTCTAATAATCATTGTATGACCGGATAATCACCTTGAAAGAAACATCATCTCAATCTAAAAAAGTGCATGCTCATCCGCATATTAGCTTACACAATAGCCGCGTTTTATTCACCACTTGCCCCGGAACAGAACAAATCTTTAATTTATATAATATGATTACTAAGTCGTGCTAATAGTATTTTAAGTTCCGACAGAATTCGTCAAATTTCAGAATATAATGTGTCCACCCATTCCCTGGGAGACTGAAGGGCCTAACCCTTCAGCTGCCAAAGGAATTTAAAAAAAGAAAAAGAAAAAAACATTTGTATGGAAACCTGTTGCTGCACATCAAAACATGGTACATAAAACAAACCCTATTAATTAACTCAAAAGATTCGTGACTGATTCGAATGAAATTTGGAATATATTTTAGTTATATAAAAAATTAATTGATTATTGAATTTGAAGAATATTGATAGGTTAAGAACGAATGTATATTG
Source organism: Xylophagus ater (assembly GCA_963422695.1). Taxonomy (NCBI): domain Eukaryota; kingdom Metazoa; phylum Arthropoda; class Insecta; order Diptera; family Xylophagidae; genus Xylophagus; species Xylophagus ater. Next base: position 4,766,749 of record OY730484.1, read on the forward strand.
TCTAAAAAATACTTGAATTCATGACAAGCAACCGATTTTAGTTTTATGAATGCTTTTCTGTTGCATTTCCACGCAGGAACAAAAGAAAAAAAAAAAAGAAAAACTGTTGAATCTTAAAGAATTTTCTTTTGGAATTGTGCCAAAGAAAAAAGAATAAAATATTTTCATTATTTGTTTATAAAAAAAACATAAAATTTTCTTTCTTTTTTTTCTTTTTGAAAAACGTTACATCATAAAATCAAAATTTTTATTTAATAAATGTATTTGCTTGATTATTTTTAATTTAATTTCTAATTAAATGATTTGTTTATGTTTATTTAACCAAAAAAAAACCTTCAATGTTCTTTACTAATTAGTTCTCAATTAAATGGAAAATTAAGCCAAATTAATTAAAATAACATAATTAGTTTATTTAATTTTAAAATCAATTTACATTACTAAAAACTAGTTCCGCTAGTTCCTGTTTGCAATGTTTTTTTGACTAATTCGTGAGATACTACTATCGACAAATTTTTCACAATTACAAAAGACGCTGAAATTTTTAAACTAACAAAGCAAACATCATGAGATTTCTATTAGCTGTTCACAACAATTATACCAATCTATCAAATATATATACACAATATTCATTGCGGGCGTATTTTTAAAAATACAGTCATTACTTTTTGTCCATAGTATCATTGACTTGATTTTCTCACCTTTCCAATTTGACCCAGACGCCGAACTATAATTGATTGATAAACTCCTAGTCCTAGTCGATCATTTCCATGCTGTTCTTTTCTATGGCAATCTCTTAGATAGAACATATTCAAAATCTTTAAATTCGATATTTCTGTAGAGGCAACTTTGCTAAAAATCTTCATCACGGAATTTTCAATCATTTTTGGCATATACAAATCGTTATTGGCCTTTGACCCGAAAACGATGCGTATGTTATCAGTTACCTCGGCATCGGAAACGTTAAGTTTGAACTCGTATAGTAAAATTCAACAAATAACATAGAATTTTCTATATCATACGAAAACCATTAAATTTAGGATGCACAAAAATAACAACTACACTCAATTAGTCACTGCTGAACATGCACTAAATATTCCCACTTAGAAAAGTTTTCCATCGTATGTCAGAAAAACAATTCTACGGAAAAAGAATCATAATTGGAAAAAATGGACCATTACATCAATGTAATACATTCATTTTGACCTTATCGACCAATATATAAATTTCAATTAAGATTCCAATTACTTAAAGATTACACAGATTGTATTGAAATTCGGTTTCAATTGAGTTTTGTTGTTTGGGAAGCTTGAATTAAATGATGACTAAAAATATAGATTTTTTAGTTTATAGAATTTAAGAACTCGACAACAGTATTATTCGTATTTATTCGATGCCAAATCTTAATTATTATTTTTTTTGTTGAAAACAATTCAAGACTGTCGGATTTCAGTCAGGGTTTTATGTCGATCATCTCGTCAATATTTTGTATATAAACAATAAAATCTTTATAATTCACATAAGAAAAGAAAAGAAAAAAACAATTCCTATATTAAATTACAGCTAAACTAAAATAGCTTTTGAATATTTAGGATGCTAATAACAAGGCAGTTTTTTTTTTGTAGTCTCCCAGGTTAATTATTATCCAATAACAATATCGAGATGATAGATTTCGATAATGTCGATCTTTTGTACATTACACCAGAAGGAAAAAAAATTAGTAATACTTTTTTTTTTGTTCGAACATAATTTTCTCATCATCATTTTTTTTGTTGTGGGTCTCTTTTAAATTATATAAATACACCATTAAAAAGGGTACTAAAAATGTCTACACTATATTATAAAAATATATTTGTAAGAAAAAAAAACTCCCCAAGAAATTGATTAGTCCATGAAAATATTTCGTTCGTCGTTATATTTTCGGTTGAATTTTCTAATCGCGAAAACCCAGACAATTGCTTAAAATGAAACGAACTTCTATAGAGAGGAAAATTCTATTGTGGGATGCGTCAAATAACTTTGATTGTTATTTAGTTCAAGATGCCAAAAAAACTGAAAAAATCCAATTTTACTAGATCACACACGCTTTTTAGTAAAGTCAAGAAGTTGTTCTTAATCTTGTGACGATACGAAAAAAAAACGTAAACTATTTCTTGAAAATTGGCCAAAAAATCTTCCTCGAGAAGAAAAAAAAAAAAAACTACGAAATTTTCTTAAAAATAATAATAATAATGATAAATTAAAAACACAAAAAAAAAAGAAACAAATAAAGAGATTTTCGGGGATTTTCTTAAAACAAAAATTTTCAAATTTAGAATTTTTCTTCATAAATTCAAAATCAGAAATTTATTAGAACAATTTGGATTCATTCCATTATTTCTTGTGTCCCCGGCTCTATGAAAATGTCTTGAGAAAAACCAAAAAAAAAAAAAAAATTAATTTTCCAAATGTGAAAATTCACGTGCCAATATTTTCTTATTTTCTTTCTTATTCATAAAAATTTGAAAAACCAAAAAAAAAAAAAAAAAATTATGAGCGGAAATTTTCGTCATCAAATTTTTTCAAAGAATATTTGAATTTGTAGAAAATTCTTTTCACATTCATAATATTCACCTACGCCGCCGTTTTTATGATAAGATTGCTCTTTTTTTGATAAATATACTAATTTAAATTTGTTAACAAGGATATAAATCTAAGAGATTTGAAGTGATACAGTGTGTTTCGAAACGTTTAAATTTGCTAGTTTCATACTAGCTTTAGTACACAAGGCTTCACAGAGGTTTAATTCTTGAACGCGATGGGGTAAATTCCAGTTGTACTTGCATACTTTTTTTTATTAGTGGTTGCTTGTGTGCACATCTAACTTTGAAGCAGAATAAGATGATATAGTTTCTTTTAATAGGGACATAACAATTTTGTATCTTTCTATCAAAACGTAGATTAAAGTCAACATTTTCATCATGGTAAAGTTCACGAACGAGCACCGCTTGGAAATTATTAAAAATTACTACCGAAATTTCGAGTCGGTCGCCGCAACTTTAAGAGCGAAAAATCATCCTCAGCGATGGGCTCATTTTTGGATAAACGGATTTGTCAACAAGGAAAATATGCGTTATTGGATAGCAACAAACCCACATGTGCTTCAAGAGACACCATTGCATCCACAAAAAATCACTGTATGGTGCGGTTTACATGCCGGAGGCGTGATTGGGCCGTATTTTTTCGTTGATGCGAACGATCGCCATGTTACCGTCAATGGAGAACGCTATCGTGCCATGTTGGAGGATTATTTTTGGCCAGAATTAGATGAAATTGATATCGGCGATATGTGGTTTCAACAAGACGGCGCTACAAGCCACACAGCACACGTTACAATCGTTATGTTATGTCCTTAATGAAAGACCCTTTATATAGCTTGTTCTAGAGACCTGCTTATTACAAAAGTGACAACTCAATTTCAAATTTGGCTTAGTACTAGTAGTTTTCCGAAACAAATACACATCAGGATAGACCAACAATTTTATGAGTGTATTTTTCAGTCATCATCCTATAAAGATTTTCAGCAAAGATTTCGATTTATCTAAATGGAGGTGAATCATCAAAACTTGCCGATTGTATTTAACTACGACGTATTTAGGATATAGTTGTGCAGATATGAAACACTCTGTATAAAAAAATTGATAGTAATTTTTGAAAGAAATTATATTATTTATGAGACTTTAAATGTTCAATGCTGGAAACTTTAACCAACCGCTTATAATACATTGCGTACAATGTTTCTGAAAAGATCGAAAAAGTTAAAAATCATTTGCCGTCCAAATTTAACCTATAGTAGCCTAATTTCTACTTTTAATTCAACTCTGTTAGGTTATGTATGTACTAAGCAACAATACTTATTATCAAACTATCCTTCAAGAAAAATCCAAATCCATTTTTTAAAAATTTTCTTCATTTTTCTATGACAATAATAACAAATTTGTTCGAGCATTCACCTTTTGGAAGCTAATTATTCAACTCAAATTGTGTTTTAATAATGAAGAAAATTCTGCGTTAATTTTGGTATAAAAATTAACTTCGAAATTCAAATTAAAGTTCATTCGGTTTCCTGTATAAACTTTACTACAAAATTGCGATTCCACAAGAATTCACTAAAATCCAAAACTTCTATTACAAAATTTAATTTCTCGATAAATCACAAATCATAGAAACGTTTCTGGGCTTTATGAAATTCTTAGTGAAATTCTTTGGTTATTCCTAAATTAAATACCATACCATGCCATAAACAATTTTCAAAACTTGTCCAGAATTCGATTCAATAAAGTGAAATATTAATATAAACACTCGTTCCATAACCTTTTTGTTGTTCTCAAGTACCTTACCATTGGGAGTATTCACATTATATTCAATTGCATAGGAAATATTTCAAAGATGGTGGTTAAATTTCGTGGATAACATAATTTCCAATAGGTATGTTTACCAAGAATTTTATGTTCAAAAAGGATATTCAACTGGTTCACATATGGAAAGGAGTTAAAGCTTGAGGTTTTATTATATTGTATAGTATTATGTTTTGCCAAGACTACATACTATGATTATTGTCCATTATTCGAAACATAGAACAAATATATATTAGAAAATTTATAGCAATTTGTAGTTAGTTAAACAAATAAGTTAGTAATTAACGTTTCTAAAGAGATACATTTCATACTAATTTAAAACATAGAATATAGAAAGTTTCTATAAACCAAAAACACATACCAATTACTTTTACAAAATTTATCTTGAAGGAAACAATTTCATATAAATGTACACACAAAGAAATTATGTATGATTACGAAATGAAAGATTAACTTTTCTTGTACAACAAAACCAGGTTTTAAAAAACAGCCTCAAGCTCACCTTTATTTATACTCCTCTCTCACGTATAACAATATATAAAATTCTTCAGGGTGGCTTTTCTTCGCGATAAACTCAAAAATTACTGAATCGATTTTAATGTAGTTTTCACTATTATTTTGGGGAGCTTTAAGAGACGGTTATACGCTATTTATGACATTAATATTTTCAAATGCAGTTAGGTAGGTAGAGTATGGGTACTACGTACAACACCAAGCAACTGATGAGCCCATTGTGATCCCTACGAGACCAAGAGTTATCCAATAGGGAGACCTATTCTTCTTCAAAGCATTTAATTTTCCTACAAAACTTCATTAGACTTCTCATGTCAGTCGCCTGAAGCATCCCTAAATTCCCGAAGAAATGGTTGCCCAAAAAGTTGTTACGAGCTCGAGAGAGAGCTGAGCATTTTAAGTAATCTTACATTATTAATCTGACAAAATTATAAAAATGTCCTTAATTCGGTCAACAGTGAACAAAATTTCATGCAACTTAGATAGTATATTGTGGATAGTCTAATTTAAAATTAGAACTTGTTTCAAGTAATGCCGCGGTGGTATACAATTTGAAATGTCCCTAATTCGGTCAAGAGTGAGCGGATTTTCGTGAAACTTAGAATTTATTTTATTGATAGGCTAATATAAAGTATAGGATATGTCTCCACGGGAAACAACGATAGAAATTCATCCTTAACTCAATAGTAGGCACATTTTTGAAAACCATGGATTCATCAATAGTATTGTAACGTGTGCAAAATCGCAGATACTAGCTAGTTAACCCTGGACTGAGTTCTCGTACTAAATTTTTAAAAAAAGATTTTTTAAATATAAATTCGAGTCCATGACAATGTTATAAGCTATTAAAGAAATATTTGAGTGTATATTTTGCATACGTACTGTACTGGGTGTAAAAACAAAACAATCAAAATATGATACCGTATACGTACAATTAAATATTCTACAATTAGGTTAATTGATAATAAATGTAATCCGAATAATTCAAGAAATCTTAATGCAAATTATTTGAATGAAAATCCTATTTGAATAGATTTATAAACATTAACTATTTCGTAATTATTCTTTATCTTTTTTTTTTTTTGATTTTAAGATAAAAGTAATTAGAGAAAAGCGATTATATTTTGAAAATAAATTAACTAGATAATGTTTTGACATTTAATTATGAAAATATGTACAAAAAAAAAGAAAAAGAAAATATTGAATTTGAATTGTTATCATCCATTTGTGTCCAATTTATCAGAAGTTCAAAAAGAAAATCTTAATACATAACATATGAATTTTTCCACATACATATATTGTTTGGAATATCAAAATTCGTTATTTTACTGAAAAAGGAAAATGGAATGTTGATGATAGAAAAGCATTTTCTAATCAAAATATCTAACAAAGCTTGAAAATAATCCCTTTTTTTTCTTCTGGTATTTCCTTTATAGTGTCGTCTTTGTTGAAAAGTACATAACAAACAACATCAAACAAACAGGAATATGATATAGAGGAAATTTGTTTTTTATATAATAGAAATGCAACTGGACAATATTCGAATCTAAAAATATGGAAGAATAATTTGTGTGACATATGAATAAATGTTCTGTTATAAGGATATGACAGAAAAAGACATATCCAGAAATAAATATACACGCGGAAAATATTTTCGATCGCGATAAATTTTGTAGATATCCAAGGTACAACAATTTTGTACTTTGGAAAATGAAAATTTCAAATATTGTAAACGAGAGAAATCGAAAATTTATTCATTCGAAAAATGAAAATCTGTTTTATTTAATCAAGACCACATTTATTAAGCTCTAGAAATTCCAGATAAAAGCAACGTATAAAGAATTCATGAAAAGCGCGGTAACAACAACCATCACTACACATTTTCAGTTATATTTGATTTTCGAAAATATACTTTGATATCAGGATGTTTCATTTGATAATGTACGAAAAACAATGTTATCTAAAGCTTTCACAATTTGTGTATAGTCGTGTCCTGTTTGTTTACCTTTACAGCATTATAGCGCACAAAGAACAAATTTGATGTTTCTACTTGAAGGTAATAAGTTCTAACCAAATGTTGTTATTTAGTGTTTTTCTCTTTTTTTGTAGTAGCAGTAGTAGTTACGTTTAACATCATCCACCGAAATAGAATAAGCTTATATTGAAGTTTGGAAAACGAAATTAAAACAAGTTTACCAACATGGTTTTTGGTATAAGTAGAAGTCAAAACTATTCACAATAAAGTCAATATTGTTGAGAATAAATACAGTTGGATTTAGTTGCATGTAAACAGGATTTTCAGTATATATAGTATATTAATTATTGACCTAGAACTTTTGTAAAGATACGACAACTTCCTCAAAAACAAGTGGAACTTGTTCTTCCTTATTTGTTTTTCTTTTACGATTATCTAGAAGGAGGAAATTTAGCAATGCGTATCATAGATACATAAGAAAAATGAGAAAAATTTTTCATCCAGAAAATTGAAAATTATGGTTGAACTAAGATTCGAAAGATGTAAACATTATAGTGTCAGTCCTTTCAGAGGTTTTTCTCGCACTTACCTGATAATCTCTAGGCCGCTACTATATATACTTAACACGGTAAGGATGAAACTAAACAAGATTCTAGTTTATTATTAATTTTTCATTTTCAAACAAACACAATTTTAAATATTCAAATTAATAATAATCTTCGCCAAATGATTAGAGTTTGTCCGGAAGCTGAACTAATTAAGTATCATTGGTTTTAAAATCTATCATCAAAACTTAAAATTATGTTTTTTAAACTAAATTTTAATTAAATACTTATTTTATTTAAGATTTCAACTTTAATCATGACTAAAATATTTTTTATGAATTCAATTTGATGTTGTAACCACATTTATAGGATTTTCTTAAAAACACTTTGAAAAAGTTTATCTATCATTTGTATGTAAATGAGAAAGTTGGTATATTTCAAGAGAAAACATTTCATTAATTACTTGGTAAAAAGTTAGCTATTTGTATATAATTTTAGTTTGGGGAACATTTATAAATTGTAAACAGTAGCGACAACGTGATTTTAAACATACATTTTGACTGTAATAAATATAAGCTACTAAACTAAAAGAAACGGGTAAGCACCGAGAATGGAACTTGAACTCCGTACCTTTGGATAGTTTTGCAAAGGAACATACTTTACCCACTAAACGAATACAGGTACTTACTTGAGTTTCACTAATAATTTTAATTAAACCAGACAATACTTAATAGCATTTTAAATCATTCGAAGCTAATTATTTGTATTCAACACCTAAATGATCTAAATTGATTTCCCGAACTGCTAACAAAAATTTACTTTTCAATTTCTGATATTTTATGAGTTTGAATAGAGGTATACTAAGGACTCCTAATTATTTAACTTAACACAAATGTTTTAAAGAAGCAATTAATATTACAACAAGTCAGATATCATTGTAAGTCGTTTTAATTTGTAAAGTAAATCAAAAAGAAGTAAAATTCGTCTTACTTCGAATCTCATAGCAAATTCGCAAATTTTATTCAAATCGGTAAATTAGCTATTGAATTACATTTGAAAAACTAAACACAAAAAAGCGACAAAACTATATGGTCAGGCAAATTTCGCTCTAATTAATTTAAATAAAATGAGTGCACAAATTTCCGAATTAAAAGTAAGTATGCATTTAGTATGCATTTCAAGGGAAACGGGGAATTTCCCATACAAATTTCAAGTTTTCAAAATCTAAACGGAAAATTTCCTTCAAAATTTCGTTTTGCCAGTAAGCCTGATCAAACTTTCTGAAGTTTTTCATTTTAAATAAATGTTTTGAACATTTAATTCCTTTGTAATATTTTTTTGATTTAGTTCAGGCACACAAAGTTAAGACACAATTTTCATTTTATTTTTATGCCCTATGGTAGGTACTACCAGAGGGTATATTAGTTTTGTCACTAAGTGTGTAACACATAGAAATAATCACCGCAGAAAAATTTCAAGGGTATGGTTGTGTAGGGAATCAAAAGTTACATCGATTTATGCATGTCCGTCCGTCCGTCCATCCGTAGACAAGTTAACTCAAAAATGCGTTATCCGATTTTGATGAAATTTATAATATGAGTTGCTTATTCCTTAACTTGGTTTGGTATTGCATTTGAGCAAAATCGATCCACGGTGGGCAAAGTTATAAGGGAAAAACCAGGGTGACCAGAAAGTTTTCTCGTTTTTTTGGTTACGGTTTTTCGGATGTAATTGGAAAATTTGTGAATCAATTTTGTTTAAATTAATAACATTGGTTGCTTATATAAATAGACAATGCCATTGTAAATTTCAGTGATATCGGTGTAAGGATAGTGGAGAAAGAAATAGTCGTAGGAGGAAATATGCCTGTTCAGAAAGTTTCTTTGATGTACATTCAGAACTAATACACCGATTTGAATAAAATTTGCAAATTAGACTTATGCTACCAGGGTCTGGGTTACTTACATGAAGAAAAAACCTTGATATAGTGTTAGTTTTCACAATTTTTCCCTCCCATTTCTACCATAGGGCATCAAAAAATCGGCTATAGGCCGATTTTAAATTACTCTATGTTTATATATGGAAACTGTTTTCTGTTTTAATAAGTCTACGAATTAATATTTCGTTTGGTTTTTTAATGAGCAACTTTAAAGACCATGTTAAAATTTCGTTTACCGCGAAATACTATACTTAATTAGTGCATTGACACCGTTCGTACACCAATGAATACCAACATAGTGTATACAAATTTATTTTGTTACATATAAATTGATATGTCCGGTACCTTTTTTTTGGGATATTGTTTCTCATTAACACACAACCGACAAAATTTAGATTTTAACTGAATTTCCCAATTCAAAATAAACTAGAACAAGTTAATTTTATGAACATAACAACAAAATTCATTTAGTTATTCATTAATTAATTGGGGATTTACATGTTTAAATATTTATGAAAAAACTTTTGATTGCACAATTTGTGCATTCTAAAGGTGTTAAATAATCGAATTTTAAATAATATATTTCATTTTAAATTATGATTTATTGTATACGTTGTTGTTGTTGATTTATGTTAAGATAATTACTATTTATGAAGTAATTAATTATGTGTACAGTAAATTTAGTTTTTATTTTCTTTTTATATGTAATCTAATTAAAGTTAGTTATTTGAAGAAAAAATTAAATTTCAATTCTTAAGATTGATTGACATTTGCTGTAAACGACCAAAAAAAAAAAAATTCTTCACTTCAATCAAGGTATATAGACATCGTTAATTACGTTTAATAGAAAAGTATCCTCATTCCTATCGACAATTTTATTCTATCCTGAAAGATTGTTGCTAATCAAATCTTTTTCTATATAGACGTATATATAGAAGGGAAGGAATTATCTTACAGAAGGAATACAGATAATTGATTTCCAAGATAATACTTTGGACCTATAATAATAATAGGAAGAAAAAAAAAATTCTTGCTGAAATGTTTCAATCTCAGTTGGTTGTTAATTTCATTAAGTTCGGTGTTTTTTTTTTCCTACGTCATTTTTGTAATTATCTTAGAAAATATATAAGAAAATATATAGGTATACCTTGAAATTTCTTCATTTTTAAAGTTATTATCCTCCCTCTTCTAAGGAAATCATTTTTGCTTCTTAATAGATAATCAATCGATTATTTAATTAAAAAAAAAAAGAAGTAATTTACATAATGTTGATTGTGTTATTTAAAAAAACAAAAAAGAGTACTTAATATTGACTAAAATTTTGCTTTACACCCATTATTATACAGCAAGTGGTCATAGTATCTTTTACACCGTATACATAGAGAATCTAAACCAGGTTGAAACCGGGTTAAAATGGTCAAGTCCAAATTGTTTTGATTAGACTCATTCGATTGGCATTTTTCTGTTTGCCCCGTTTTCCTGATAATATATTAAATAATTATTACTAAATACGTTTTAATTATAAATTTCTTATATATATATAAGCTATACTAAAGAAGAAGGACAGAACCTAACATAAACTGTACAATTGAAAAACATGGAAAATAATATCATAGAATACGTTCGAACATTATTTTTCCAAATAATATAACCAAATGAAGAATCTATGGATTCTATATTTTTTAAAGGTATGATCTGATCGGATACGAGGGGTCCATATATTGAAGGGGATGAGTGGTTTTGTAGAAAAATTTAAATTCAATTTTATTTTCTAAGAATTAGAAATTATGAACACATTGAGAATGAAACCAGAAATACACTCTGCAAAAATAAGTTAAATACGCCTGCAAATATGCAATTTATAGCAAATTTATGAAAAACAAAATTTCTAAAGGTTTTTTTTTGTTTGTGTAAGACAGTGATCCTAGGAAACTTTATAACTATTTGGTTCTAATACTAAAAAGAAGAATTACTGATTTTTTTAGTCCCCGATTTCAGATTTTTATCTTCTTTAGGTTCAAGCAGAATGACGAATCCACGACGGATTCACGACGCATTAAAATTTTAAATATATACGCTTTCAATTAGACTATACAGATCGCGACGGATCCACGACGGAATATTTTTAATACAATCTGAAAACCGAAACCAAGGAATGCATTGTAGATACATTATTTTGTTTTCAGCATTATTCGTCTTTTAATGTTGTCTAAAAGTGGTTCCGTTCATCAAAAACTTACGGTTCATGACTTTCAACTCCCAAAAATCAAAAACCTATGCCAGGCACATCCTGTATTTTGTATGATTTACATATAAGAAAATTTAATTAAAAATCTATTATTATATAATATCGAAAGTTTTTCACAAAATAAGATTTAAAAAAATATATAATAAATTGAAATATTTGTTCTCTCGCGTATAGCACCGTTTATAACTCGATATTTTTTGTTCCAACAAACTTCAAAGTTTACTACCTGACATATAGAACTTTTATCGACAACAGAAAAAAACTAACAAAAATAAACTTTTTTATATGAGCCTAAATGAGTTTTTCCATCGAAATAACTTTATTTTATTTCAAGAAAAAAATTTCCTCTTTTTTCATTTTAAACATGAAAAAAAAACGCCAACTTAAATTTCAAGTTATTGAAAATGAAATAGTAAGATACTAATATAGTATTTGTATATAGATATATACTGTATTTATTTGAAATATAGAAGTATATAGTAGAAAGTATAAAATTCGCACTCTCCCCAAAAAAGAAAAAGAAAAGAAAATACGAACAAAAACTTAAGAGAAAAACTTAAGGTGGAAATTCAACTCAATATTTATACCAACAATCTTGGCATGATACCGGAAAAAAAGGCCATAAGCAATGTCCTTAAGGAACAACGAATAACAACCGAAAAAATTCCACCCCCACCCAACCAAATTCAGGAAATATTTTTTCAAATTTATTACCATTTGAAAAAGAAATAGTACAACAACAAATGTATAAATGAAAACCAAACAGGAAAATAGTCCATCGGGAATGAAATGAAGTTAAACAAAGTAAGAAGGTTTTCTCTTCCGTGGAAAATATAGGTGTAGTGTGAAGATACAATTTTCCAAATGAATATATATATTTATATATATCAGGGTGGATTGTGTTTATATATGGAAAAATTTTAGGAATTTTAGAAATATCTACACAACAGCGGTTCTTAAATCTTTTAGTACATCGCGGACTAACCACTAAAAGTTTTCAAATCGATGGACCACTAAATCAAATTTTATAGTGAAATAACAAAAACTTAAATATTTGAAAAAATTCTGGAAATATAAAAATAATTTAAATTTTCTTTCAGTCTACTTGAAAAGGACATGTAGGATCTGTGTGCCTCGGACGACAATTTTAAAATCGATCTTCTAGCTAGACAGTTATATATGGGCTAAGAAAAAGTTCAGTAAACATTGTTAGTTAGAAAACTAAAAACTGTTTTCGAATACTTTCCGAAACTGTTGGAGAGAACATAAAATTTCCAATAATTTGTAATAAGTATCTTTTCAAATAACTACTTATTAGCTATTTATATAACCTTTAATCCGAAATTTGGGACTTTAGTTTCCAGAACCCGATTGATTAGATATCGTAGAAAATGACTTAGTGTCCGGCCACATAGGTTCTGCGGAGTGAGAAAATTATTAACGCGGTGAGAGGAACGAAAACGGTGAGCGAAAAGTGTCCACATCGGATATCACTCTTTTTCTATCGTATCCCGCTTCCAACGAACTCGGCTATATAGCCACTTCCATTTAATTACACGCGTATATTTATCGTTGCTCTCATCTTCGAAAGCGCGCGCAGTAAGCGTAGAGCCTATGTGGCATTCTGAACTGAAAATTTGGATGTAAAATATAGAGATGTGTTAGATGACGGTATTTGAAGCAGCCAAGGTTCATTCTGCAATGTAATGCTATGCCATCAAGAGGACGAAATTGTTATTTCTATTAAAAGCATCCTCTATAAAGATGTAACATGAAGAAAATTCAAGAATATTCAGTTCCTGAAAAACATTATGAAACTTCAAAAATTCAAAATTTTCAATCCTCAAGCCCGAAAAACCGATAATCGATCCTTCCTAATATATTTATTTATTTGTTTATACATTTTTTATTGCAGACTTTTAGAAAACTGAAAAATATATAGTTAACATAATATTCGGTATTATAAAAGTATCTATTTTGAAATGTTTTATAATGAATTATTTGAAAAGTTTTAAAATTGAAGAGAAAAGTTAGTTTTTCCCATTGTATATGCATTTGAATCCTTCGAGAAAATATGGTAAACAGTAAAGTCTATATAGTATGAATTTGCCTTGAGGATTTCTATAAAAGCCCATCACTAAAAAAGGCACTGAAACTAGTATCTATGATATTGGTATGAGAAAAAGTTCATAAAATTCACATTATAGAGTTTTGTGTTCATTATAGAAAAGTTTTGGATATAAAGTGCACAAAAAAAAAGAAAAGGAAATTCGTTTTACATGAAAAATTCACTTTATCAAAAAATTTGATAGCGAATAAAAGTTCATACCAAATATTTTCAAAATTAAAACAATTACATGCTTTTTAAAAATAGATTATGAATCAATTTCGACATAGTTCCAAAAATATAATTATAAATACATTTTCACTAAATTAGAAATTCTTTCATATTAAATAATAAAGTTTTATGGTATCAGAGTAATGTAGGTCTATGGATCCTTTCCGGTTGATCCTCATTTCGAAGCAACAAATCTAATATCTAGATTGAGTATAGTACTATATACATAAATCAGTCAGTAAAGTATTAAAAAGTCGATGGCACTATCAATCCTTCTAAACCGTTTTTTATGAAATAAAATTTGGACATATCAATTTCTGAAAACATTTATTTGACTCCAACTGGAATACATTGTCAAAAAAAAAAGGTGGACTACAAAATATTAAATAAACCTTTAAGGATTATAGGAAAATTGAACAATAACCTTTTGTATGCTGAAGTTTACACTAAAGGCCAATCTCCACACAGCCGACTTCCTATTCTGACGGGAAAAATCAGAAAACTAGAAAGAGATGGACTTTTGCAATTTTCGCTAAGATTGATCGAATAAAAACATCAGAGTCTCCTCACACAATTTAGAAAAATTGGTAGTGTGCGACGATATCGTGTGTGATTATTGTGAGAGTATGTATCCGCAGATGAAGTGCCATAAAAATCAGATAAACATGTTCATATGTTTTTGAGGGGAATCATCTGCAGATCGAAAATCAGTTGGGGAAATGAGAAATGCAGAAGACGACAAAATTTGAAGGATGATTGTTTTCCCCCTTTCTGTTTAACCAATCTTTGTATAGTGTTATCCCATGCTTGCATCAGAAGTAGGAAGTCGGCTGTGTGGAGCCTTAACTCTACCACGATCAATCGGAAACTCCCAGATAAATTTGGATACTCCATGTACAGGAACGCAGAAAACTCAACAAAATTTAAGTGCATATTTTGTTGAATATTATTTCACAGTTCTTCACAGTGCATATAAATTCGAACTCTAGTAATGTCATTTGATAACCAAAAACAAGATGTATTCTTATCAAGTATCCAAGTCTTTAAAAACAATTCAATATGATCAATAAGAAAATAAAGGATATTATCGATAGTCTCCTTTCGAAATCCCAATCGAAGTAATATAATATGAAATCAAATATGTTGAAAAGAAAAATTATTGTGATGGACACAGGGAATTCCATTCATTTTATATAAAATTGAAAACCTACTTTTTTTTGGATCCTTACGACTGGATTTAAAATTCTTCTTCAATAAAATACCACATATATTTATAAATATTTTTCTTTTCTTTTTTTTAGGAAAAATAGCTCAACCGATGAAAATATTTTTCGTTTAATCGATTTTATTGGGTTGAATGAAAATGGGTGGTATTCACATTTTTATAGTATATACATGATTTTTTTTTAAATGATTGGAAATTGGCCTTTTCAAAAATTTCGTGATTCGTGAATTAATAGCCATTGACGGGATCAGTGCCATTCAAATGTCAGTTTTATTGGAGGTATTAATCCAAAAATGTATTTCTTAACACGAAAAAAACGTTGTTTTATTTAAAAATGAACAAACAAAAAAAAATTAAACAGCTTTTTAAAGGTTTTCAAAAATGATATTCAAGTTAGAAAATTTTATATTATAACTAATAAGGATATCCCGACTTAGGAC
The DNA here is from genome assembly GCA_963422695.1 of Xylophagus ater. Taxonomy (NCBI): domain Eukaryota; kingdom Metazoa; phylum Arthropoda; class Insecta; order Diptera; family Xylophagidae; genus Xylophagus; species Xylophagus ater. Next base: position 4,782,366 of record OY730484.1, read on the forward strand.
GGATTAGATGTGATCTGAGAACAAAAAAATGCCTATAAATGAGTATAAACACTCAGGAAAAGTTAATCATTTTTCATAAATCATTTTTTTGACGAATTTATGAAATTGATTATATTCCGATATCCTCATTTATATGGAAAACGATGGCTGCGCCATTTCTTCTAATTTTACGTAACTAAAATCTATCGGGGTCTCAGGCCCTGACTCCAATAAATATTTGGGTTATGTTGTTGTTGGTTTTACATGTTATGAAGCAGACCCTGACCTAGACCCCGATGAAAAAAACTTAGTTTAGTGGTTTCCGTATTGTAACGATACGAATTTACTGGCATCAATTTTGCATATTTCCGTATATCAGTAAACTCGATTAAGTTCGAGAATAGGCACTCGGAAAAGGATCATTCTTACTGAGAAAAGGATATCATTTCATATCAGTAAAGGATAATGAATAGAATTTTTATTCATATTTGTATGCTCTAGTAATGAGATAATGTAATAGAATGAATGGCAATTCCATGAAAATTTTCTATATATTAAAAATATATAAAACAACGTCAGAAATTTAATTAAAAATATATATGCAACAGTAAAGTAGTGGTTCTTTAAGTGTACTTACACTTTCGAAGATATCACCTTCATTGTTGGTAATTTATTATGTTAACAAATTTTTCTTTAAATATAAAAATTCGGATCAAAAGTTACAATAAAGTTTTTTAAAGTGATTAACAAATAAAACATAATTTCAATGAATTTAAATAGAAATTCTATTTGCATAATAAAGTTGAATTGAGATTTCGAGGATTTAAGATAGTAACATTTTTCTAGTGGCGTTTCACAGTTTCAAAATATACAATAATAATAATGAAATTTTATATTTTTTAATATAAAAAAAAAAAGAAATTTCAAATTTAATTAGAACGCCTTCACAAGTACTCACTATTATAAAATTGTAACGAATTTATTTTCATTTAAATAAGTTAGAAGGAAAATGTTGAAAATTTTATTTTTATTCATGAAAATGTTTAGTAAGTCAATGTCAATAAGTTTATAAAGGAGTTGTAAAATAAACTAACTATGAATCTCTTGAATCTAGATTTAGTCAACCAAAGTATGTTGTTCCAGTAATAGTTGGCTATTTAAGAATACAGAATAGCTTCCCACGCAAATAATATTATTTAGCGTTAAAAGCTCTACTGTATCTTAAGAGATTTGTTAGTAGCTGTAACTGTGCTATGATTTGGCAATTATTTAGCAATAATGCCTTTAAACTGTTGAATGCTACTTGGGTACAGGTTTATATTATTAAACATGTTATATTCATCTGGTTTTGAAAAAAATTGATCTTCTGAAAATTGTACACCCTTATGAATTTTCTTCTAAAATGCATTGGAGGTAAACACATATGAGCATATTATATTCTATTCTATTGTACATTATTTTTAAGTATAGCTTTTTAATATTTAAATAAAAGAAAAATACCAACTTTTCAGATATCATCTCTTTTCAGTGTGAAAACAGTGTCCGAACTCGTTTTAAATTCGTTTAAAAATTTGAAAATATAATGCATTAATCCCTAAAAGACAAAAATAATCTTAGTCAGTAGTTGAAAAATCTTCAGGTTAATAGTGATTAGTTGAGATTTCGCTGTAAGTCACAAAAATTCTTATTCACAATTTTCACAAGAAATTGTCAGATAATGTGAGTTGATCAGACAAGATAATTGGATCAAAACTTTCAGAAATAAGGATTAACATAGTTATTCTAATCGACAAAATTTTTTTCTGTCTTAGAATTAGAAGAAAATCTTATTACAAAATTTCTTCAAGAAATAATTAAGTTTTATTTTGGAATCACAAAATCAAAGAAAACAAAATTAATTATTAATTAATTAATAATTTCGAATCAATGTTTTGAATTGTTTTATTTTGGAAATAATTTTATGGTCCCCACCGAAAACATTACTGAACATTAATAATAATAACACCTTCAAACCTGTCTTAAGATAGAACCTGAATGGATCAAACAAACTTTTGTTCTTAGACAGGGCCCATATTTGGTTTCTTGCTTCAATTGATCGAATCGACAAAAAGTCTTTAAAGTCTTTTACTAGAAATTTGGTATAGCCTAGTCAATGGGTACTTTTACCTTGCAAAAGTTATAGGAAACTTTATATTTGGTACGATTGTTCAACTAGGTAAGTTATTTAAAATTCCAAGTTTTCGACTTTGGGGGGTGCCGCTTGCACCCCCATACTGGTTTAAAGGGGTGGAAAATCGCCTTTTCGCGATTAGCTCGTTACCTGTACGAGATACGTTGATTGAGGTCCATACAAAAAATGTAGAGCGTACGATTCTCCACATTTTTTACTCAAAACTTTTTTTTCTCAAGATTATAGTTTTGAAGCTACAGCGCGTAGAAAGTGAGCACTTTCATCAATTTCTTGGAAGATTTTATTTTTGAACGAAATTTCCCACAGTTTATTAATTTTTTACCCTTATATTTTACCCCTTCACACACCATCATAGAGGTAGAGTAATAGGGCGAATATTTTCACCGCGGTATCCCCAGTAGGCATAATCCACGAAGATAATTAATGATTTAACTGCTTCAAGCTTCTTGTATTCATTGAAGTTCTGGAACAGCTAATCTTGAAGAATATTGTCCGTCAGAGATTGTGTGTACTAAGAAAAAAGTATTACTTTGTTTACATGTGACATTTTCTATTTTCGGTGCATGTAATAACTCGAACGAACGCAAATAATCACGATTCGGTTTCAAATTTTATTTTGAAAAAATTTGGTTTTTTTTTTTTATTTCTTTGTGAAAAATTATTTGAAAAAAAAAAAAAATTGAAAAAAAAATCTCCAAAACAATATTGAACACATCTCACCCTTACACTAGTCGCAAGTTAACTATCGTTGGGGGTAGATGTGTCATTTTTTAAGGGAGTTTTTTTTAAGTGAGTTTTTTTATGAGTGATTTTTGAGTAATTTTTCTTTATTCGAAATAACTTTTTTGAGTGAGTTTTTTATGAGTTTTTTTTTTAAAACAAAGAATTCTGGAGTGGAATTGTCAATGAATTGCGATTGCTGGGCTATCAATCGGGTATAAAGAATTAAAAATGGTTGAAAATATTGGAAAATATTTAATTTGTTTTCCGCCTACGGAAAATAACTAAAGATTTCCTTTTAGGTAAGTAACTGCTTCTGATCTTGGTATTACATTTCTTGGTACAGATTTTAATAGAGTAATGATATTTCTGTTCAAACTAAACTGCAATTATGGCAGCAACTTCTCAGAGGGTATATTAGTTTTGTCACTGCATTTCTGATTCATTAAAATAATCATCGGAGAATGACCCCAAAAGGTGAATCTTAATCTCAAAAGTTTTTTCAACCCCGGAGTCGAGATGTTTTACATTTCCTTCTTTTTATTAGCCTTTTCTAGATGAACTGAGTAAATATGGCGTATTACTCCACTTCTTGAAGATCTTTTGTATCCAATACTTGCAGAACAGTATTTGCCAAACATTTTTTTACAGGTTTCATTCCTTTTGAAATGATTCCACACTACCGGCGAAATTTTCTTTTGACCCAGCCTTATGAAATCAATACTCAAGAGTAGATACACTAGTCGCAATCACACCCACTGAATGGAGACACATCGTATCTTTTCAGTTGGCCCCTCCAAAATATGCATTCCAATTCTTATGAAAATTCGCTCACTATTGACTGAATTAGAGACGCGTTTCTATTCTATATTATTTGTTTTAGCTACCCAGAGGTTTCGGGTCTGGTAATTGTCTCTAAAGCTTTATGAGGAGGGATGGAAACCGTTTTTTTTTTAATCAAACTAATGATCTTCAAACCGAAAAATGCTAGATCCTAAAGAGCAAGAGGAAAATTCTCAGGGAGAGTCCACAATCTCTGACGAACAATATTCTTCAACATTAGCTGTTCCAGAATTTCAATGAATACAAGAAGCTTGAAGCAGTTAAATCATTAATTATCTTCGTGGATTATGCCTACTGGGAATACCGCGGTGAAAATATGCGCCCTATTACTCTACCTCTATGATGTTGTGTGAAGGGGTAAAATATAAGGGTAAAAAATTAATAAACTGTGCGAAATTTCGTTCAAAAATAAAATTTTCCAAGAAATTGATGAAAGTGCTCACTTTCTACGCGCTGTAGCTTCAAAACTAGAAAAAAAAAAGTTTTAAGTAAAAATTGTGGAGAATCGTACGCTCTATATTTTTTGTAGGGATCTCAATCAACGTATCTCGTACAGGTAACGAGATAATCGCGAAAAGGCGATTTTCCACCCCTTTAAACCAGTATGGGGGTGCGAGCGGCACCCCCACAAAGTCGAAAACTTGGAAATTTAAATAACTTACCTAGTTGAACAATCGTACCAAATATAAAGTTTCCTATACCTTTTGCAAGCTGGAGCTATTTTTTACGCTCTATTGACTGGGCTATACTTCACAACATAGAAACGAGTAACCAAATATGGGCCCAGAATACAATCTTATACGAGTTCAGTTTTAGGCAGGTTTAACTGTGATAATGATAAAAAATATGTTATGTTATGTTATGTTATGTTATGTTATGTTATGTTATGTTATATTGTTTAATTTCGAAGTTATATACAAAATAAGGTTCAGTTTTACTGCGAATAAATTCGTAAAAAAATACTAATAAAAAGTGAGACAACACAGAATAGTGTAGTTAATAAGCAAATTGTGTATGGAGAAAGCCACGCTATGAATCATACTGAATTCTCCTTCATGTTCTTAAAACAGTTTTAATCCTTTGCGACCGAAAGGTTTTACAAAAAGCGTTCCAAGAAGTCGAAGCAATTTTCAGTGTTTTTGTTAATTACTACGTTTTAAGGTAATTTAAGGCATAAATCAGGTTAAATAAATAAAAAGCAAGACATTTAATTACCGAGAACAATGATTTTATAATTTAATTTTTATAATTAAGTAAAATGTGAAATTTTTTGTAACAATCCTTTGGATAAAAGGCCAGGTTTACTTTTACAAGTTTATATGTCTTCGAGCATATCTATTGCAGTTTTTTTTTTTTGTTATAAATTTAGAGTACACCTCGACATACAACTTACCGGTAAAAAATTGAGGTAGACTCCACCTCGACATTCGACCGCAAAGGGTTAAAAGCTTTTCGAAAACCTATTTTAGTTTCAAAGATCTAAGACATTATAAGTTTTTACATACAAGTATACACCCAGTCTATGACCTTTTAAAAGGATATTTAAGGTGAACATATAATTTATTTTTTAGATTAAAATTAAGATTAATTTAATGTAATTTCTTTAAGTCACAAATGAAAAATGTACTATCACACTTTCTTTTCAGCCTTTCACGAAAAAAAGAAAAAAACTAGTCCAATAATCAAATCATATAAATATATATATAGTTTTTTTTTTAAGGATCATTCTGATTTAGTATTTCGCGTGCACGATAGCGCATTTGTTTATTATAGCGTAATAATAAAAATTTAAGGAAAATTAACTCAACATGACGTGGACATTTTTTTTTTGTTTAGGTGGTGTTCCTTTTCTTTTATTTTTTTTCCCTTTTTGAAAGGACAGGGAGGAATAATTTTCGGTATAATAAACTAAAGAAATATATTCAAAAGGATAACTAAAAGCAAAAAAAAAAGGAAACCAATTGGATATTTGAATTCCCACCAATGTTAGAAAACCATAGGAAAATGAATGATTGTGTAAAATTATATTTTTTTGAGAAAATATAGAAGGTTTTGCGAAAAAATTTCCAAAAAAAAAAAAATATATAAAAGGAAATTTTCATTTTATAGTTGATTTCATTTGGTCATGCGAGAAACATTACAAACACGCTAGATTTTCCATATATATATCCTCGCGTATACAATATTTTATTTTTAGGTGAGATTTACGCACGCAAAATAAAAAGTTCTTGGCAAAGAATTTGTACTTCCTAAGGCTACGTTTACCATCTGAAAAATCTCTTCAAATATCTTGCCTAAATAGTGTTACACTTATTCGATTTCTTCATGCAATGATGTCCTAATTCTATTATGCTCTTTGATATGTTTAGTTTCGTATTCAATGTAAACACTTCCATTATTTCAAACTTGTCGATATTTCCGACTTTAATATATTGAATCAATATTTTGTGTCCAAATATTGTATTATTTCTTCCAAATTTTGATGTCAAAAATCAACAAACAATTTATTATTCAAAATAAAAAAAATTTATATAACCGAATTTATATCTGACATTTATTCGCCGAATTTATGTCTTGATAATGGAATGTAAATTCTTTTCCGATTTCAATGGAAGTAAAATTTATACCAAGTGGATAAATGTCAAATCTAAACAACGCTTTTAGCTGATTTATTCCAAGTTGAATAACTATATTGAAATTGTGTTCAAATATAAACACTAGAAGAATTTCTGAGAATTTTTTTCCGGTGAATTAATTCCAGACGTAAACATAGCCTAAGAAGAAGAAAGAAACCCATTGACTTTAAAACTTTCTTTATCGCAGAAAAAGGTGAAAAATAAACGCGTAGTTAAATATAAATAAACAAAATCCCTTTTTATTCTTGAATATATCTAAAATTAAAGTACAAACAAAAACATTTTATGAAGCATGAAAATAATTTCCTGGTAATTCAATCTATTAATCGATTCCTTGTTTTTTTTTTTTTTTTTTAAGAAACTCCCATATCAAAACCACTGCAGAAACCAATTTGATTTCGTTGTTGGAGAACTTCAATTTAATGACACAGCCACAGGATATAGGATTGCTTTACCCATATATAATATCCTTTCTATACACAAGAATAAATCCATTGAAACAACTTTGGTTTGGAAAATATTTAGTTCTTCTATATCCTTTCTAAGTTCGTTGGATTTTTTTTGCCTAGTTTTTTGCATGCGTGTTTATTTATGAAATGTTTATTGTTGTTTTGTTGAATATGTAAAATATATAATTACAAGCACATATTATGATAATAAATGTTTTTCAGTAATTTATAGTTTAATTTACAAGTAAAACTAGTAAAAAGCAATTTGATTTCTAAAAGCAATTTAAATGAATGAATGATTTTCAAAAAAAAAGAGCAATTGTTATAATGTTTAAAATATATATTAAATTTTATAGAGTTTCCAGTTATGTCTATTACTATGGTTAAATCGTATTGAAATCAGAGGATGAATACCATTTCTATGGTTTTTTGGTAAAGAATGATGTATACAGTATAATCCAGATTCTTGAATGTCCCTTTTTCATGTCCTTTTCATATACTGGTGTCTTACTACTTCAAAGTTCATTATTCCTATATGTAATTATTTACTGTTCTAAACCATTTAGTTCTAATGACAGACCTCTGTCCTCTCGTTGTGGTTTAAATGTTGATTATTTTTGTATTATATGTATGTCCCAACTAGGGCATGGTTTGAACAAGCAATTACTTGAGTAAACAGAATTAATCCAATATTTTGAGTATTCAACGCCAAAATAATTAATTCTTTCATTTAAGAGAAGCAAAGCAAAATAAATTTGGAAAGAGAAAATTAAACGTGATCTTCCCAATACCTTCTTTGAAAATGACAGAAACAAAATATTCCACACAAAATAAGGAAAGAAAATTACAATTTTTCATTCGAAAGAATGAAATAACTATAAATCAAATATATTCTATTTAAGTGTTAGTCCCTGTATGAAAAGTGATTCTTATTTTTTATATAAGTGTTAGAATTATTTATTAAAGCTAAATCTATTTTTATCTCTGTTGCACTAACATAATGTAATTTGAAAAAACTGATAGATAGCTAAAGAGAATCATATGTATTTTTAAGAGAATATTTCTTATTTTATTTTTCTTTCTTTTCCTTCCATATAATAATTTATTTCTCTTCGTAATCAGTCATTTTTCCTTAGAAATTTAGATTTCTAGCTTTTAACATAGGAAGGAATTAATTACTTTAAGACCTCAATTACTAGATTGTTCAGTAATCTCGAAAAGTAATTAATCAAACCATGACCTAATCCCAACGCAAAAACATGTACATACGACAACAGTTACTTTTCTTGCAATTTATGGGAAGATAACTTTAGGTTTCTACTGGAGATTGACTCCAATAATACGAAAACGGCAGTACAGTACAGTACAGTACAGTTACATTACTTTACTCCACATAACTTTACTTTACATAACATTCTCGTGGATCTTTAAAACTTTATTATCCTTTTATTTTTTAAAATAAGAGTGACTATCACAAACGTGTAGAAAATCGAAAAAATGTACATATTGTCGAAAACCGTTCAAAAATAATTATTGCGGTATAAGCTCAAGAATAAGACTATCCTACAAACGCAAAGACAAACATCGCATTATTTCCGATAAACTTTCATCTAATGAAGTCCTTTAAGAAAACTGGAACTTAAACTCGTGATAATCTCCTTGTAAATTACGATAGAAAAAATTCCAATTATATACAAAATATAGATTAAAGTGTAGGAAAAATTAAATATGATTTATTAGTAAATTTAATTTCATCATATTAGTATTTTTTATGAAAAAAAAAAAGAAAAAAAAAACAGAAGACATTAACGACAAAATGAGGCTAAAAGGTAACCAATTTAGATCGGAATCCATTAGGCAAATAATAGATAATTAGAATTTACTATATTTACATTTATTATATATATTTATCAACATTATCATTTATGTATTTCCATTAAATCAAGATAATTAATAAATTGTTTATTCAAAATTAAAAAATTAGAAATTTATCGTGTGTTAAATACGTTAATTAATAAAATTCGTAGAATATTAAAAATTTCTTTTTTTTTCGATAATTAAACAAATAATAGAACAAGAATATTTTTGCTCATAAAAATTATTTTTAAGACGTTGTCGTTATTTCTATTGGATAGTTCGGAAAGTATTTTCGGTTTTCACCAGCTCAGGGAAAGTTAAACTGAACACATAACAGTTTGGGAGATTGCAGAGAAGTTAAGTTCAGCCAAAACAACTGTTGATGACCACTTCAGAAGTTTTGGGTACGTAAAAAACTAGATGTGTAAATTCCACATGACTTCACGCAACAGTATCTGTAATATGCTCTTAGAACGTCTCATTTTTGTAGAAAATGATAAACAGCAATGAGAAATGGATTATATACAGTAATGTTCAACTCAATAGATTATGGTCCAGGCCCGGTGAGTTACCTTAAACAACATTAAAAGCTGAATATTCATCAAAAGAAGGTTATACTCTCAATATGGTGGAAATACAAGGAAATTGTATTTTGAGCTAACTACCTTATACTCTTAGCAACAAACCAAATTAAATAATTCGTAAATCGCAGAGATGTTGTGTTCCATTGTGACAACATCTCATACTTCTTTGGTCACTCAGCAAAAATTACTGAAACACTCATCAAATATATCCCTGACTGATCTGTTTTACTGCCTGTAAAACTCTTTGGTTGGGAAAACCATTACCTACGCCGACAGTTACTTCGTTTACATGACCGGATTGAAGTCGACTTCAATCCGAATATTGTGCATGTATACCTAGATCGACTTCAAATCGACTTGAGTCAATCCGATCACAAAAATTTTTCTGATCGACTTGAAATTTGCATGTATACCCAGATCGACTTCAAATCGAATTGAAAATTTAACATGGAGTATTAAGAGAGGGGAAACATAACCTAAAAAAGAAAAATTTGTTTGGCTGCGTCTATGAAATTGACTTTGATTTGAAGTCGATTTCAAGTCAATCTTTCAATCCGGTAAAGATAAAAAACTCGGGTTGGATTTCAAGTCGATCTCAAGTCAATTCTGAAATCGCCATGTAAACGAAGTAAGTGTGAGAACATACGTGAAAGAATTGTTTTGCTGAAAAAGTCCATAAATTTTATGAAACGAAGATCATGAAAATCCCTGAAAGATGGCAACTCACTGTGGAACAAAATGGCGAATATATTAGAAATAATAAGTAAAAACTGAAAATACTTTCCGGACCACCCAATATGAGTCTAAAAAATTATTCTATAGATTATTTTTGTATATATAATCTTTTGAGTTAATTACACTGAAAAATATACGAAAGAAAAAAAAAACAAGGATTTTGTTTTACTAAAACGTCCCAGAAATTTATTCTATTTCAAAATCTAATTACAAAAATTTCATAAGAATTCATCAAGTTGCTGTCACACTCAAAAAAAAAAAATAACGAATTCTATTTTTGTGAATATAAGAAAATATTCTTAAAGAGTTTTTCCTTACAAAAAAAAAAAAAGAAAATACGAAACTATATATTTTTGAAACAATACCAAATTTTAAAGAAATATAAAAAATTATTTTTTAACGACATTTATTTCTTTTTTCTGGTATTTAAAAATGTGTTTTTTGGCAACAATTTTTATTTGAAAAACCAAACAAAATATGTTAAACAAATGTATTTGTTTCTTATTATAAATATTTTAATATTAATTTAAACAAAATATTAAAAACCACCAAAAATGTGCAAACAAAACATTAATATTTCAAAACAAACGAAATCAGGTTCATTAAATAATAATTTTAGTATTAAAACCGAAAAAAAAGCAATATTTAATGTTTTTGGTTAATATCTGGTCAAACCATTTAAGTACCATATATGCGATATTATTTTACCAATTTGTTATTGTTTATTGACCCATATATAATATGTATTCGAATTGTTTCATTTGGCGGTCTTTTATTTGCAGAGGTTATCATCGAAATTCAATAATGTTCATAATTTAAAACAGTGCTGTCATACCGAAGGTAAAAAAAAAACAACGATATTCTAGTTCTAGTGGAAAATGATTTTTCGTCACGTTTTTAAGTATAGGGACGTTGCAGGGTATAGAAATGTTACCTATGTACTAATTCAATCGGAAAATGACACTAACCGGTTAAAAACTACTTAAAAAGACACCAGTAATAGCTCCTTCAGATTTTAGCTTATTCCGGTCGATACAGTCAACCGTTACTGGAGAGCGCTTCACTTCTTATGAAAATATCAAAATTTGCCTGGATAATTGGATCGCCTCCAAATACCCGGATTACTTTAGACAGGGAATCCCTAAATTACCTAAAACATGGGCGATGGTTGTAACTTCAGCATACTTTGAATGAAATGAAAATATTCTAAATGAAATTATAAGTATAGAGTTTCCTCTAATACATATTACAAATACACAGAGTTCGAAAGTTCAAGATCGATTTTAAATTTCAACTCACATTTATGAATACCCATTTGCTGTCAGATCCAAATTATGTGATTTCAATTGTATTGCCATTTTACCACGTTTTTATTAACTCGCTTTCTTGTTTGTTTGTTTGTCCAATATAAATCTTGCAATCGATTTTTAACTAAGTTCCCGACTAGCTAGACGTTTGAAACTTTTAGCATAGCTCAGAACACGATGACAATGCATTCTTTTAATACTTTTAGCCATCTTTAAGCAAAATTGAATTCATTTTCAGTAAATTTTGTTTTGTATGGAAAGTTGGTTCGGAAGAAAAAATTTTAAAAAAGTATTTATTAATACATAGAATTGTCAACTTTATATGATTGAACAGAAAACGTGGTATTTTTTACGTTTATCAAAGTTTCGTTATTCCTATATATTTTCTCATAGGAAATTGTTTGCACGTATAAATTCAAACAAGAATATTCGTGGTTGGCAACTGGAATTCAGTCCTGTATCCTTTTCCGTACTCGTGAACAAGAATACATTCGCGTGTTAAAAGGTCAAATCCAAATTGAATCAAAAATTTCGTTATTGACACCGTGTAACGTTGCAGTTAAAAATTGTACTATTTTGTTAGAACATTACGTTACAATACCCTTATGCCAACACTGATTTAAAATATATAATATTTATAAAAATGGAAAATTCTAACCACAGCACATTCATGTAAAATGAATCCGAATGCCAAAAAAATAATAATAATAAAATGATATTTATTATTAATTTATGTTTTTCCACCAAATGATAAATGAATGAAATTATCATCTCCTGTCATGAATTTTTATCTGATTGGTTTTTTAATATTTTATTATATTTTAATGAATTTATGATAAATTAATAATAAACTATATCGGAATTGACAGGCGTTGGGCCCAATCGAACATGGCCAAAGTAAGGAGAATCACTTTTTTTTATATATTTAATTATTAATAATTGTCTAAATTAAAAGTTTTTAAAGTGAACGCTATTATCAATCCCTTAACTCAATGGGAAACGGGAAATTATGCTGTGTACCTAGTCTAATTACAATATTAAAAAAACTGTGTAGCAGGGAACAACAAGCAGACGCAAACTAAGTGAGAGCTTCCATTAAACTTAGTTCTCAAAAATTATGAATCGGGTCCCTAAGGCTCCTCTATGAGTGGAAAATATCGAAAACCATCATCAGGAGGATAACATTCATGTATCAAAAAAAACACAAAACAGAGTCGTCTATTGACAAAAAAAATTGATCATAAATTTTTTGGTCCAAATAAAAGTAGGTGTATATTGTTGTTGTATTCAATGTAAAATTTTGCTGTACTCTGGAGCATCTTGTGAAAATGTGCTGCTTGAATATGGACTTACATTCCAAATATGAAGTAACTATTCGTTTAAAAGAACATATCAAAGGTAATACATCCTTTTCGCGGACTTTTTACACATAAGAGAATTAATCTCGTACCATTTCTCTAAGGATCTAGACGAAAAGAAACCAAAATTTTACAAGAACATTCGATCTTGTGATCCTCTTAGACAATTTCTTTTAAATAAGAATGTTCAAACTATATAATTTAATCACAAAAGGAGTAGTTATATAGCTGCAATTATCTACTATTTAATATATAGTACACTGCTAATTTTCCTACTGTAAATTTTAGATCCAAAAATAATAACAAAAAAAACACTAAAATATTGATTTTTAAACCTAATTTTAACTATCAAATTGTTTTTGGTTTTTTTTAATACAATAGAGAGAATGGTAACCTAGTATCTATTTGACTTGGTTATTTGTGGACATAAACCGCACCCAATATATAGAAATTACCATTTACTAATATTCAGATTGAAACCATTAAAACCACTTCCTATCCTTTCATAATACGATCGATTAATGAGTTTTATACTATATCGAACTTCAATTACTCAAACCCCTTTGTATCAGAAAATCAATTCACTATCATATAATACTATATATCCGTATATAAACATAGATATGCTATTCGATGACGAAGAACATTGTATAAAATAAATTAACACTTAAAACGATTGGAAATTTTTGATAAAAAAAAGAATTGATTGAATATTTTATCAAATACTGCGATATTTACTTATATGGCGCTAGTTTGTTGTTTAAAAAAAAACCATTGGATATTGGTACTCTTTTATGACAACATCATGGCATGGAATTTGGTTTCAGATCTCTATTTGTGGTATTATGTCGCGTGTACTATATATTGAAAAGAGCCGCACATATAAGCTTTTTTATATGTTAATTAATCTCAACCATTATTAACACCTTCAATTCTCGTGTGAGTGGTTTCATGATAATAAATTATTGAAAATAATCGTGGATTGGTATAAAACACTAGAAATCGAAAAATGACGAATCACGAAAAACGATGATCAAGGAACATGCCTCCTAAAATAATAAAAATTAAAAGTTTTACAGAACTTTTGTGCTTTACAAGGCTTGAAAGAAATGATATGACAAAACTTGATAGTCAAATCTAACCCTTTCACCAGTAAAATTAGAAAAAAGTAATTTGGAGATAATTCTGAAATAACAACCTTTGCCTGAGAAACTAAACATGTCTAAAATAATCAAATAGAAATTCTGAAGCAGGCTCAAAGTTTATGCAAACCTATCAAGCGTTGCAAGCCATCAAACAGAAGTGTTCAGAATTGATATGAATCGAAAAAGTGTTGTTTTCCATTATGAGATAGGAGATTTCGTTGTACCACGTTTTCATACAACATTAAGCAGAAGAATGGGCATGACTGAGAGCTTTGATGCATTCATCGTTTAGCCTTGGTATTGCACCATCAGACTATCATTTGTTTCAATCGCTCCATAACTTCATTACTGATGTAAATTAGTAGATTCAAAAGAAATCTATAATATAATGACTTGTGTCGATTTTGACATGGAAATTTTACAGTGACAGGAAAATGGTTCTGCCAGGAAAATGACAAACGTTTCTTAATAAAATGTTTGTTTCCCCATGAAAAATTCACCTTCCTTTTTGGATTACACCATAATTCTTATCTTTTTCTCGTCCTTTAAGAATTTTCACGATAAGAAAAATTCTAACCAATTCGAAATTTCATGATTTTCATGAATCATATATATTTTATTTTCTGCTGTTCTAATTTAAATTTCCAAAGGAAAAAAAATTCAGACAGTTTCTTCCTTTTTTAAGAAAATTGCATTTGTATTTTATTCTTATTGCATGTTTAAGAAAAAAGAAAAAAAATGTCATTCTATATATTCCGAAAAATTTTTGCAATAGTTGTCAAAGGACAATTTCGTGTTCAACCATAAAAATGTATAAAAAAATAAAAACTAATGTATCCTATATACCATATATCAAGGCTGTCCAACCCGCGGTCCGCGGCCTGAAAATATTCAAAGTTACTGACGCATGTCCATTTTTCTGAGGAATGATTTGTGTGCTTGTGCTCTCGTGCTAAAGTTGCCAAGTGACAAACAACAGAAACAGGACCAGAACAGAAAGCTCTTTCATTATGTAGTAAATTCTCTTTCTGTTTGCGTTGCTCGCTCAGCTACACTGTTATGTTGATTGTCACCTAGTGGGTTAAGTGAAGAATGGAACATACTAAGTGTAAAATTAGAACCAAAATGTTGGATGAACACCTTGAGAACTGCCTGATAATTGCAACCACGTGAATCGAACCAGATATTGACGGTTTAGTTTCTCAACTTCAATGCCCAACAATCACATTCATTTTATGATATGGATTTATACATAGTAATATACTTGCAGCCCAAAACACCATGTCTTCTTCCAATGCGGCCCAGGGAAACAAAAAGGTTGGATACCCTTGCCATATATGCTATTCTGTTAAAACTTTACATTGTAGACTTACTATATACTTTTAACATTGCGTGACAGGAAGACGATGAAAAATGAAAATACTACACAAGTGCCATAGTTTTGATGGTACAAAAAGTTCAAAGTTATTTTTCTAGGTTTTAAGATAATTTTAAAACCACAAAAAAAATACATATATTGATTTAAAAATAAAAAAGGTTTCCACATAAATTCATTAAATTTATACCTTTTCAGAAGAAGTTGGAAAATGAATGGCCATGTATCAAAATAATTAAGACTAGCCATCATAACATAAATAATGTCTTGAGGAATGTTTCGACTATATTTCAAGTTATTAGAATCAATAATTTCTGTGAGAAGTTCTATACAATGTTTTCATAATAATATAGGAGTTTCGAGGTGAAATGTATTTAAAAATTTTATAGATGTAAAAGCTCATAGGGTTGGGTCAACTATAACTTTGTCAATTTCTCGTATTTTTACATAAATCAAATTAATTTTAAAAGATCATAAACTTTCAGAATATGTAAAAAAAAATTCCCAATAGTGTCAACCATTTTCATCAGGTTTCAGCAGGTTTCATAGTACACCACGTCTGACTTCAGCTGCGACCAAGGTATTATTTGTCTTTCTGTTCGAAATCATTATTCTTTAATCGTCTTCTAAACCAATCTAGACAAGTGACTTCAGATAGAGTATGTTCACCGTAAACTTCCAGCGAGACTTTTTTTTAGATTGAAGCAAAAACATCCCACGAATACTGTTTTGTGGTTATATAGGGTGTTCAAATTTGAGGGATCTTTTTAAATTTACCGCCATTTTTTTACAGGTACATGTATGAAGTAAAGAATTCCAATTATTAAAAATGGATCGCTACATGAGTGAACAACGCGTTTTCATTATTAAAACTTATTTTCAATATGGTGAAAGTTATTCAGAAGTTGGAAGAAAATGCTCCGACAAACTGTGCTATCCTTGATAAATTTCAAGAAACTGGTTCAGTTCAAGATCAGAGAAACAGAATTTATCATCGTAGTGATCGTTCAAGTGAAAATATTGCAGCTGTTAGCACAAGTGTTGCTAAATAGCCAAGGTTGTCAATTCGTCGTCGTTCACAGCAATTAAACTTGAAACCTCAAAAAAAAAAAAATTATTCCAAATTTTGGTAAAAGATTGACAGCCTGCCAAGCTAGCACAGAGGAGGTCACTTGAACGATATTCTTTTTCATTATCAACATGAACCAATGTACTTTAATTTCCAATAAAAATAAATAAAGATTTCAGGTAATTTATGTCTTTTATTCAAAAATTTAAAAAGATACCTCAAATTTGAACACAGAATATAAATATTAACTCTTGTTAACAGTACTTCAAAGAAGCACTACTTACGATATCTATTAGAAAATGATGACTTTTGATTCCCATACCCAATAAACAAAGAACTTACTCATTTGTTCATTAAAAATAAAAGGAAAAAATTTAATTTATGAAGAGGGATTCCACATCGCATCCAAATTTACCTTTACCACCGTAGGGCTAGTTTTGATATGGAAAACCCCTCCTCATATATTAATAATAATTCTAGATTGGTGACAATAATAATAGTCTCTTATTACATTGGACAAGATATAAACACCGAGAGCCAAGATGTATGTGATTTATAATAATACTAGAGAACATAAATAATTAACAATTTTATACACTTTTGAATAATGGAACATTCATCATTAAGCGAGTCCGACACCATATTTAGTTGGATTTTTTTTTCATTTATCCTGTGTCGACGGATTCGATGGGATTGGAATGATGAAAAATAATAACTTTTTTTTGTATTATAAGAAAATCACTTATAACCTCTCTATATGTACACACATATGAAAATATATCAGAGAAAATGATATATCTTATAGAAAATTTCTTATGAAAAATAATAATCCCAAAGAAACCTTCAAGCTAAGAAGAAGAAAAAAAATTACAAATAATTACATGAAATGATGTGAAGTTCATCCATCAATTTTATTATGTTATATATTTTGCATAAATATGAAGCAAAAAAAAAAAAAGAAGAAGGCAAACTTCTTTACATGTAATTTTCATTCAGAATTTCATCTTCATAAATTTCCATGATTCGTGTTTAAAATATATTTAAAAATTTACTTAGTATTACACTTTTAGTATTTATGGAAAAAGTGAAATGAAAAAGCAAGTAGATTACATGAATCGATCGACTTTTAAAACGGTTTTTGGACAAAACATATAAATCTTAAAAATTATTTCATAAAGTTCGACAAGTTCATTAAAACGTATTATTAATAATTTCGGGAAATTTAAATTGATTACTTTTTGCAAAATAAAGATAAAAATATTTTACGTGGAAACTTTTGGGTATTCCTATCTAGAGATCTGTTTTCAAAAGTGATTTTTTCGGATTAAAAACCATCATACATATACGCGAGGGTTCAGAGGGCCCTTTTATCAGCGTAAAACAGGCAATAACTCCATGATTACTATCACTATTTATCGACATTTCGATTTCACTGTCACTAAACTGAAGTGAGGAAATTTTAATTGCACGTCTAACTGGATGAATTTCACTATCACTCGAGTCGAGTCATCATGAGAAATATTGTCTAAGAACTCCATGACACTTTCAGAAGAATTGTTTGATAATGTATAAGCGTATAGTGATCAAGTAATAGAAAGTGTTGGAAGTGATATACTCCTTTATTACAAGGTTAACGTGAAATAACCACCAGACTACAAAATCGGTGAAAATACCCACCATTCCCATATTCTAGCACCAGTCAGAGATAAAGGTATTAATACCTTTATGCGCATGCTAATTGATTGATTTTAACAAGGCACTGTCTCTAAGGAAACACGCTAAGAGACTTTAATTGGTACAAATCCATTTCTGTCGGTACTGCGGGTACATAGGCGCGATTGAAGACATCACACACATCCTGTGTGAATGCTCAGCCCTCTCAGGAACTCGCAACAACATTCTAGAAGCTGCTTTTTTGAAAATTTAGAGCGACTTTAAACCATCGACATGGATAGTCTAACGAAATTCTGGGGGCAAATCAAATGTTTTGAAGAGGAACAGGATACCCATCGTGCCAGGTAATCTCTTGATATCGTAGGGATCACAATTAGCCCATAAGGTGCTTGGTGCGTTTACCCAATTTTTTTAAGAAAATAAAATCGAATTTTTGTTAGTTCTAGAAGGGAATACTTCCTTAATAAATTATTATTTTGAACTTTTCAAAATACCTAATAAAGCACTGAACTGTGCGAATATTATTAACATTAGTTTTCGTTAAATTAAAATAATACTTGGGACATCCTCTTTGAGATTCAATTTTTATATTTCAAATAGTAAATATGAAGGTTACTTAAGATTATTTCACTGTGCCCAATGAACTCTATTTTATCACTAAACAACTTCTAAACATTAAATACATAATTAAAATTTTTCAAAGAATTTTAATTCTTAATTTTCTAAAGGAAAAAAAGAAAATATTGCTGACATCCACGAAGAAAAATCTGTAATCCTTATTAAATGAATTTTGTACGTTATTTGAAATATATATTGGGTTTTTCAATAAGAACTTCTTTTTTAAATTTTAAATTAAATACACATTTTGGATGAAGATTCTGAATTTCTTTATTGAAATATTTTTGTAGAGACTCTACAATTTTTGAATGTAAAACAATATCTGGTAAACGTTCATCACGACTACGTTTGCAGACATTGATTCTTTTGACAAAATTTTCTATCACATTTCTGAATAATTGTGGCTCTACTTGTATTTCACGATCCAATGATGCCGCCAGCTCATAAAGCACACTAAACAGTGAGACGAGATGAATGTAATGATTGTTCAACAATTGCACTTGGATTTTCAAAAGCCCAAATCCGACAATTTTGCTTATTAACGTAGCCATTCAAATGAAAATGAGCTTCGTCAGAAAAGATGATTTTCTTTACGAAATGTGGTTTTCACAGATCCGCTCATTATGCTTTATGGAAGCTACTAACGGATGGTATATTAGTTTTGTCACTAAGTGTGTAACGCAAAGAATTAATCATTGAAGAAGGGTTTGAAAGCTATAAATGTGTAGGAGATAATGGGAAAAGAAATCGTAGAAAAAAATATGCCTGTTTATCAAGTTTTTTGGTTGTACTTTAAAAACTAATGTAACAATTTGAATAAAATTTGAAGAATAAATTTATTCCATTAGGGCCTAGAATACCTGCGGCAGGATACCTAGAGCAGAGTTGAAAAAGTAAAACCAAAGTTATGCAGGAAGAGGCTTGAAATAGATATAGTTTTGGCTGTTTTTCTGTTCCATTTCTGCAATAAGGCATGTAAAAATCGGCTACAGACCGATTTTCTATTTACTATATGTTTTTCAAAATGGATTTTAATTATTTTTATACGATTTTCGAGCCAAATTGAATTCATTATAACAAAACGTAGACCTTCTACTGCAATTATGTCACAAAAATGAATGACAACTGTCATGATTAGCAAATACAACCCTTTTAAGAAAAAAGTTCTTATTGAAAAACCCTATATATATATAATCTAAAAGAAATTTTCTTTTCGTGAAAAAGGGTTATTTCTTAAACCCTTTATTTTTTTTCCATTCAAATCTAATTTTCTCAAGAAAATTTTCCCTTTTCGTTTTTATTATAGAAGAAAATTTCTCATTCTAGAAAATATATTTGTTAAAAGATAAACAAGATTAAATCATTTAAAAGAAAAAAAAAAAGAAAATTTATATTAAATTAAATTTTCTTTCTTATTTTAATGAAAAAATGAACAAATTGTTTTTTTTTTTATGAATTATTTAAATACTAAAACTTTTACACATGAAGACATATTTTTTTGAGATCATATAAAAAGAATATTACTTTTCACAGTTAACTAATTTTCTTGGAAAATTGAGCATTAAAATTAACCAATTAAAGCTGGAAAAGTTTGTTTTTTTTGACTAATTTTGAATAGAATACATTTTTATAGAAGAACTTTTATTACCAAGAAAATGAATCGGTGAATACAATTAAATCGCGAACATTTTAGAAAAACATATACGATTTTCAGACACTTTTCCCAGAATGAACAACAACGCTTCTTTTTTGGATGCCTGACTTTGATATTCAACTATTTTTGTATTGTAAGAATAGCTGATATTAGCTGACAGAAAATTATATCTAAGATAATTAAATTCAAATTATGTACACAAAATATAAATAGGATGTTTCGAAAGTAATTTAACTAAGTTAGATATTAGGGCATATACACTGGATTAATGTAACAACGGGGTTTACTTAGGTTGCAGTGCAATTAAAATCACGTATAAACGAACTAGTAAATCCCCTGATATCCTGAAAGCATATGGTTTTCCTTGCGAGGAGAAGATATGAGATGGTGAAGCAATTGTGAGTAACTGAAGGGCTGCACGCCTTAGTTAGAAACAAATTAACACTACTACGAAATTTTGTAAAAATCTTTGTTTTTACATATTCTGAAAGTTTATGCTTTTAAAATTAATTTGATTTATGTGAAAATTCGAGAAATTGACGAAGTTATAGCTGACCAAACCTACACTGACCAAAATTATTTTTAAAAATTTACTTACTATTGATGTGACAATGAAGAAAATACCCTTTGTAAATTTCCTATGAAGGGCTACTATGATTTTCATACGGTTTCAGTTACATTTGACAATGGATAATCATAGACAAGTCATTGTCTGAAACATAGTCGATTTGATTTGATAATTGTGTGAATCAAATCATTAGATTTTCCTAGTAAAAGGAATTAGTAAAAGGATTTAGTGGATTAACTTCGCACGTTGTTAAACTTTTATTTGGTATGCATTAAATTTACAATTAGCACCCATTGATTTGAGTAACTATAATGCTGAGACCATTGTATGGAATGAAAATCATTAGCCAAATTAGTTGATTCAAACCAGAAATAGTGTATTTTAAAAGTTTCTTTTCTATTTTTATATAAGCCACTATAGCTCCAAATTTACTTATCAAGAATATATCTATTTGTTTATTAGAAATTATTCGTGTCAGTACCAGCTTGCTTACACATCAAGGATATTGCCTTACCTAAGAAGAAATTTTGTCCATGTTTTGGTCGATATTTCAAAAATTTTAATTCAAAAAAGACACAGGATTATGCAACGTAATTTAGATCGTAATTAAATCTATTTTTTCTTCGATTAACTAAGTTAAGCTTTATTTCTGCTGGGCTATAATTGGAATTCGCAGCCTATTGTTGTATAATTTTCTAAAATTCTATAGAAAATTACCCAATGATATACCACAATACCTCTAATATTCACACAATTCAAGAACGTAGAGAACGTCGGAATAACTTTGAAATTGAATAACTTTTTTAAATAATTTTTCTGTTAAAGTATCTTCAATGAACATACTAAAGAAACTCTGTTCCTTTGGTGGAACAATTCTAATTCTTAAACCGAAATAGTTAAACCTTCTTCAATATTTTCCTTTGAAACACCCTATATTACATAGTATATATTATTTTTTGTATGTCACAATAATGCGGCGCTGTGATTTGGCTTAAAGTCATACATAAAAGTTGTTTGATTTAATTAAAAATAATTGCATGTATATATATATATATAACATATATGAAAGTAAACAGGATTATTTGGAGGTTGTTTTTTTTTCGTGCCTTCCCTAAAAATGTATTCCTTTTTTTTTGTTTAAATAATAATTCTGAAGAAAGTTTTCCGCAGTAAATTTTCCAATCCTTTTAGATTTTATATTCAAATTTTTCGCCCTTTTTTTTTCCTCTTTATTTAGAAAAATATACGCGTGTAAACAGAAAAATAAAAAGAATATCATTTTTTAAGGGAAAATTTGAATTTAAAAAAATTAAAAAATTTTCTAAACAACAAAATATATAAAGGGTATCTCCATAATAGCGCCAGATTTAAATATCGTGCTATTTTCGTTTCATTAAGTTTACAGTACTGAAATCTTCACATCTGTCATCTACCATTGTTGCTATTAATAGTCATGGAACTTTGCAGGAAGGAACGACATTATTATTGACAGTTTGTCAAGCTTCGAGCGCCTACTATTGTCAAAAAGAAAATTCCACAAAATTCAAATTGTACGTTTCTTTCGGAGCATTCTTTATTTAATTAATTATTAAATTCCCTATGGAATGAGGTATAATTCATACCTGTAGGACCCAGAATACCTGACATATACGTATACCTTCATACAAGAGAATTCTTGTGTTTTCTGTCCTAAAAAGAAATATTTTTGAAAACGGTGAATGGCATTTAATTCCTTATTAAATTGATCCTCGAATGAGGTATGGGTCATCTTTATAAGATGCAGAATACCCGAGATATACACAAACTTCAGTTACGCAAATTAAATCTTGTACTTTTATTTGGGACACCCTATATTTATATAGAAATAATTAATCTTTTTGGATGGATGATAAAATCTAATTATCATAAAAATTAAAAATAAATAAATTAAATATACAAAAAAAAATACATTAAATTCGTCTTTTCTGGGCCGAATTTTGAATGGGAAGAAATTGAAAAATAATATCAAAATAATTAGGTTTAAGGATATGAAAAAGGTTTTCAATAAAAATGTTAATTTATTAAAATATTATTGTATTTTTTTTAAGTCTAGTTCAGTCAAATTCTTTAAAATACTTTAATTGAACTATTTCAAACTCCTTAAAACAATACTAATTCTGTTGAATTTCCAAGTTCTGTTTGACTATTTTAAAACACTTATAAACAAAAAAAACTTTTCACTTTGAAAGTCTATTTATCCATTCATCATATTACTTCTTTTGAAAATTTGTTAAACTTATAAAATCCTTTAAAGGAATCATAGAGAGAAAAAAAAGGATTTTATAACATCCAGACTTCCGTTTCAAAGTTTCCTGAACTCTATTAAAAAAAAAAATCTCTGATAACTCATTAAAAACTTCCAACGTTTAAAAAAAAGCCAGTATAACCAATCCTATTCAATAAAAAAAGGATATTCCCTTTGCCACAGCATAAGAAATTAAAAACACGACAAACATTTAAATGTTATAATTAAAAAAAAAAAAAAAGTATACTCAAAGGGATTCTGCTACATTGAATTAAAACCACGCAGGATATTTAAAAAAACAAATCCGAAAGAAGGAAGTAAAATTAAATGTTTGTAACGGATGATTCATCGTGAGCTAACAGGGATTTTTTTACACATTACCCATGTAGTTTGACTCAGTAGTGAATACCACTTCATCATGGCAAGACTTACACCGGCACAGCGACTCCAAATAGGCTATTGGGCTAATGAATAACCCGAATAGTATCAAGAGCTACCATTACATCCAGAGAAATGCATGAGTTGGTGTGGTTTATGGAGTATTTGCTACCTGAAATTCAAGCGTGTATTGTCGGTGATATCTAGTTTCAACAAAAAGGCGCCACTAGCCATACAACACCTGAAACAATGGACATGTTGAGAAATCATTTCGGTAAGCAACTGATTTCACGTTTTGAACCGATGAATTGGCCAGCTAGATCGTGTGATATCACACCTCTGGATTATTTTCTTTGTGGTTACGTGAAGTTTAAAGTCTACACGTCTAACCCAGCTACGATTGATGCCTTGGAAGCAAACATTACTCGCGCTATTGACCAGATTTCAGTTGTAATACTCGAACAAGTGGTTCAAAATTGGACCTATAGAATGGATAACCTAAAGCGTAGCTGCGGCCAAAATTCAAATGACATAATCTTTAAAAAATAAATGGTATCGATTGTTCTTTCGGTTTGTAATAAAGTTTTCACTATCACATTCAGTTTTATGTGTTTTATTTCAAAATATTTTCCTGAATCTTACGATGAATTACCCGTTATTATAGATGAAAAATAACCACTATACAAAAAAAAAAGACTCAATTCCCATTTTTTTCCCGATTTATTTGCATATATTCCAAAGTGAATTCTCCATAAACTGTTTCAAATTTAACATTTTCAAGTCAATGCGGACGATTATCCTCGACAATGAAATAAAATCTTTATTATTCTTTGATTCTGTTCTACTACCACCCACAATATCAGTGCGTTAGGTTGTTAAAACAAAATGATTGTGTAAAAAAAAAGAAAGTTTCCTGTATATATATTGGTTGGGCCAAAGAGTCATTGCGTGTTGTAAATGATGATAAAATAGGTTTTTCAAAACATGTCCCATTTTTTTTAGTACCGTACGATAAAATGAAAGTCATTGCTAGAATCCTAGTCAAACTATACGAGAAATTGCTAAGGATCTTCGACATATAGTATCTAAATCGAATGAGGAAAACTATCAAACAGAAATGTTCAATATTGATGGACCGCAAAAGTACTGTGTTCCATCATGAATCGAAATTTGAGAGAGCTTGGCTATGAACTTTTGAAGGATCCACCGTATAGTCCTGATCCTCCATCATCAGACTACCATTTGTTTCGGTCTCTGCAGAACTCATTTAATGGTGTAAATTTGAGTTCAAAAGAAACCTTTCGATAAGTTAAAATAATCAGTAAGTCATTTGACATCCAAGTGTAAGCAGCATTGTTTTTTATTCGATTGAAAATGGAAGGTCAAAAACGCATTCGTAAAAGAAAGAGACATTGGAAAGCGTTTGCCAATGTGCGAAATGTTGCTTGAAAGGTTCAAAAGAAAATCATTGTTGCATCAAATTATTATTGATGATGAGAAATCGATTCTTTATGCCAATCCCAAACGATATTGGCGCAATCCCGATCAGCTATCAACATCGAGTGCAAAGCTGAATATCTATGAAAAGAAGGTCTTGCACTGCATTTAGTGGAACTAGAAGGGTGTAGTCTTCAATGAACTTTTAGAAAGGGGTGAAACGATCATTGCTGATCATTATAGACAACAACTGATCGAATTAAATTACACTTTGAAGGAAAAGCGACCAAAAAATGGGCTCGTAGACACGGTAAATTGATTTTTCAGAATGAAAACATGTTGCTAAACCGGAAAATTCGTCTTTCATTAACACAAAAAATAAACACAACCAACTTTTTGGCTTATCCAATATATACTTTATTTTCAGTTTATTCTTTCCATATATTATAATATTGGATACAAAACATTCACTCATTAATCCCTTAGGATAGTCGTCGAAATGAACTTTTCTGCATACATTCGTGCTATACATACATGTACATACAGTTTAATTATTGTTGCAAAAGTAGAATTTTCTTATTAAATAATGGGAAAAACTGGGTAGAATATTTAAACCAAAAACTGGAAACAACAATTCTAATGTGTTAATATGAATGCTAGATTCACAATAGTAAAGAGTGCTAATTAAAAATATCCGCTTAGTAATTGAGATTATACTTAATAGTGTTAAAATGAAAGTGTTTCATTCGTATTGTATTCGAAAGTGAAATAAAAACATTTTTATAGCATTATTAAGGAAAATGGAGGAAGAAAAACGTTTTCAAACAAATATTATTCTTTTATTTTTTTAATTAAAACAATTTTTTCTTAAGAATTCCCAGAATTCCAGTAAGTTCAGATCATAGAACAATATTGCAGGTATTTCCCTGTAATCAAACTATAAGGATATTATTGTAGAAATTCTGCTTTAATTTGTGATCTTTAAGATTGTCACAATAGATCTGTTTTATTTGCCACTTGCTCTGGGGTAGAGCAAATTTTTATATTGAAAACAAAAACAACAAAAGAGCAAATCCTACACTACTTTCAGAGCAGGTGTAAACTATTGCACCCGAATTAGTTCAGTTTTCTACCATAAAAAGTGTATTAGCTAAAAGTTTCTCATTTAATTACAATATGGTTGTTAAGCAACGGTACAAACATTTGAATTAAAGTTTTCTCCTACTCTTGCTCGTTTTATTTGCCACTTACCCTACTCCGGGGTAGGGTATGGCAAATAAAACAGACCTAGTGTGTACTTAAACTAAAAACTACTCCTGGGAATTCTTTACATTTTTGGATTTCTCATTTTATGATAAATGTGTTAATTAACATATATATATATCCTTTTTCTTACTGCCTTAAAACAAACCTCATTATTAAAGTATACCAGAAAACCAGAAAATGGATCATCATCATTCAAGTTTCAAATACTATCATTTTCTAGAAAATATTGTATTTGAAATGATGATGTATTGTTCAGAAAAACAATGAACCTATTTTATAAAATACAAAACGGAATTATTAGGTTTTGTTTTTGTTTATGAATTTCACGAATATAAGTCATTCAAAAAAAGAAGAATCAACAAAATAACTTCTACTGCAGACATTCATTTCCTTCCACATAGTTTTGTTGTGTTCTGGAAAAACTTATCAAAAATGCCAGAGAAATATGATTTTAAAAAAAACACAACTTGAAGAAAAACATATATAAGTTTTATGATTTTTATATTTAAATAGAAAATATTAGTAACAAAATTAAATACTCATATAAAAATCAAAAGAACTACCCAAGAGAAAAGACACCTAAATCAGAAAAAAAACTTCCTATAACTTACAGAACTGTGGAAAATAAGGAAACTCCTTGATATATATTTATATTTTATATATCCTGTCAATGTTGATAACAAAAAGATATTAGTTCGACCTATATTTATACTTTTAACCATTAACTAGTAGTGTGGCAACCGGAAATTGTATTATATTCACATGGAACATCAAATGGATTGCTTTTGAAGCTATATCCGTTCTTTTTTTTATTGAAATTTAAATGTATCCTGTGTCTTGCATCCTGTTATGCTAATTAGATTTTTCCTTTTATCATTTTAATAGTATTATTTTTGTAGAAAGGAAATATAAAAAAATTCCATTAAAAATTAACCGAAGTGCACCTACCTAACAACGTAGAAACAAAATGAGACTAAATAAAAATCTATTTTCATATTTCTTTGAAAGAAGAATAATTTAAAGAATAAATGAACAGAATTAAAAGGAACTATATCTAAGTAGAAAAAAATGAAATTGAAAGTTCCATGTTTCAAGAAAATGTCCTAACAATTTCATATCAATATTTGTAGAATTAATAAATTTACAGAATTCTAAACGAAACAAGTCCAATCATATTGAAATTTCAAACAAATTTTTCTCCAATGGTCCATCGAGTTTGTAAATAGTGTACAAACTCGATGGACCATTTTATCTCGAGAACTGCTTGATAGATCATTTACAAATTTTCACAAAATAAGGCGAAAAGAAATTCAAGATCCCTGATGATATTACTTTGTTTTAAATCGACCTTAATTTTGGAATAATTACGAAAAAATACGACATTTTGGATGGAGATTTCATGTCCTTGCTTTAAGTCCTCGCCAAAAAATCGCAGATCATCAACGACCGGTCATTCTTCTACCAATAACATGCAGGCATCTTATCTACATGACTATTGTGTGCTCTAGTCTTAGTTTAAATATCTATCGTCATGTAGACCTCTTATCTACATGACTCATATTTACGTAGAGCTTGTTTCGAATATTACCATGCAACTTTATCTACATGTTTACATTCGTAATAGTCCGTTACCACACGACTCCATTAGACTTATTTCAAGACATAATTTCAGTCGAACTGAAAAAAAGTCTAATGGAGACTCGAAAATTTGGACTTTTTGTCAGTCTGACTGAAATTATGTCTTGAAATAAGTTCAATGCAGTCGTGGGGTAAGTTAACAATGACAATGTCGACATTTTATCTATATGAATCATGTTCCTTACACCTGATAGCCATCCTACATATATTTGTTAGATATAAAGAAAATTGGATAAATTTAAGAATTGTACCTCAATAATGTCGTTTGTAATTGCAAAAATCTGTACTAGAGAGAAATCGATGAAAAACTCATTCAAATTGATGAAAACAAATCTATTGTTGACTTGGAAAAGTCTGAAGTTTGAGAATAATTTCACCTTAAAATTAAAACTAGTGGTGATTTGCCTCATATAAAAATATGTCAATTTATCAGACTAATATAGATAGTTATGGTAATCCAATAACATTGGATTCTACTTCTATTATTAAGGAAACTGGCAAAATTCAGAACTAACAAAAAATACTGCAAAAATTTAATTTCCTCTTCGAATATTCATCATCGATTTAAAATTTATTCGTATTACATTTTGAACTTCCTCTAACTAACAGCCATGATTTCATGAACTTTTTAGTCCCTATTCTTCTTCAGAATTAATAATATCAGTTGGACCAAAGTCAAGAAGATAAAATCAAAATCCTCTTAAAAATCTCATACTACAATATTAATTCTTAAACTTTAAAACCATGATGATGATGATTTTCATGGGGTTTGAATAAAACTCATAGGAACGATGATGATGATAACAAAAAGAAGAAAAATTTGGAAAACCGATTTATGAAAAGTTATAAGTCTAGTTATTCTCCATCGTTGAGGTAAAAGAATATAGAACTCGGAAATGTTGTTAATTGCAATTTAAATAGATTTTGGAGATTTCCTTCTTCTGAACGTTACAAAAATAGACATTTTCAAAAAGAAGATAAATATGAAAATGTTCTATTTTTTTTTTTTTTTGTTGTTTTAAATGAAAATCAAATCAAAATTCGTTATATTTCATAATTTAATTTGAACTTACCTGGTCGTTCAAAACGTCTGGCATTTGAAATTCTTCAAACCAAACACATTGGATTTCTTTCTGATGATCAGTATTACTTGCACTACATTCACCACCATCCTCATCATTATTGGTATCGGATTCTGTGGCAAATGGTATTGGAGAACAACAATTTCGTAATACAACAATATTTTCTTCATCAACCGACCGATAGTCTCCGTGTTGTGTTTGAGCGTTTCGAAACATATTCATTTGAATAATTCTTATTAGTTTATGATTTAATATACTTTTAAGAAAATTCTGTTGATTTGTAAAGTTCGTAAAATAATTCCCAATGAAATTTTCACAAATGTTTGTACGAGATTTTGTCTGGAAATAAACATAAAAGAAAATTATGTTATTTTAAAGAAGTATTATAATAATTTGTTTCTTTTTTAGGCCGATTGAAGAGACTTTAGAAAACTAATTATGAAGTAAAAGAAAGGTTTTATTAGTCAAAGTCCATTCTTTTAAAAAAAAACCTATTAGAATCAGACAAATTGGGAATTTGAAAGAATAATACACTGAAAATATAGGAACTAATAAGTTTCATATTAGAACAATAGTAATTTTATAAGTTTAGAAGGAAAAGATATTTGCCGGGGTAATCTTTATTTCAGATTTGTTTTTTTTTTAATGGCCAATATTTTTGATTATGGAACTGACAACTCCTTTAAAATTACATTAGAATTTC
This sequence comes from Xylophagus ater, assembly GCA_963422695.1. Classification (NCBI taxonomy): domain Eukaryota; kingdom Metazoa; phylum Arthropoda; class Insecta; order Diptera; family Xylophagidae; genus Xylophagus; species Xylophagus ater. The sequence goes on from OY730484.1 coordinate 4,811,916, forward strand.
TTAACAAAATATCTTAAATATTTACTTACATAATTATAAAGAATAAATCTTAAAAAACTCATTAAATCACTTTTAAACACAAATGCAATTCAAAACCGGGAAAAAGAAATCCACTTTGAATGTCCAATTATTTGAGGTTATGTTATGTTTACATTTTCCATATGCATGTGTTGATAATGCAGTTTTCAAGCCACCCTAATTTTGCTCCCAGTCAGTCGAAATAAAACTGCATTTTACTTTTTTTTTAAAATTAGATATTTTGCATTCATTTTATGACTCAAATGTTAAATACAGGTAAAAAAAATAATAATTCTAAAAATTGTAAAAACAAAAAAAAACTATTTCTTATTTTTATTAGAAGCACGCGACTGTGCATTTGAATGAGTCGCTGCTGCCCCTAAATCAGAACGGGGACGATTTCCTTGAGATCCAGTCGCACCGCCACGATTTCCAAACGTATTTCGTCCACCAGGTCGTCCACGTTGATTTTGATTTCCACCACCACTTCGTCCTTTCATTTCTGTACGATTTCTTGATTTTATTTGGGCATCTTCTTTGACCATATCAATAACTTCATCGGGAATTCGAAGATACTTTATTGTGCTACCACGAATATAACATTCTGGCATTCTCCAAAATCTGTCACCATCCTAAATGGGGAAATTCAGATTTAGAAAACAAATTTAGTTTTGGACATTGAAATTCCCCCAATTACCTTTGATGTACAAATTACATCACGTAAATTAATATTCATCCATGTATCACAACTAACCAAATGTCCGTTATATGTTTCACCATTTTTAAGTTCAACAAGCTAAAATTTAATAAAAATATATGTAATTTTCAGAGAATACGTTTAAAATCATCAAAAATGAAAAGTTGAAATTTTTACCATCGGATGACTTTGAGCTGTTTTTAATAATGACAGAGGAAGCTGGAATTATGAAAAGTTTAATTTATTTCATTTATTTAAGTAATTTCAATAATTTACCATATTTTCTTGATCACTTCTTTGTCTATAAACGAATAAAATAAACTGTTTTGTTTACAACAGAAAAATCATCTGACAATTATTCTAACCTCAAAAGAAATGTTTTTGATTCGAAAGTAAAAAAAAACTGTCATAATTTCGGTGCCTTAAAAAATTCGGATAAAATTGAAATGAACAGAATTCATTTGGATTTGTCATAATTTCACTTCACTTCTCACTTTCATCAGACAACACAAAAACAAAAACTTGTGAAAGTACGAACGTCGCAGAAAATTTCTTTAAAAACTAATAAATTTTATTCTTATTTAAATATAATTTTGATTTATATTTTTTAACAATGGCCAGCTCATCAAGGTAAATATAAACTTGATTGCAAAAGTATATTTAAATTGATCTAAAACGAAAATCAAAATAATATTTCGCCATGTTTTAAGCTGTCACAATAAACAATTGCAAAATATTTAAACTAATATAAATAAAACTGTTGTAGCTGTCGATTTTAATGGCCAAAGTTAATCACTTTTTAATTGATTTAAATTCCAGAGTAAAATATTTCTTATTAGAGAAAATGCGAAAAAAAATTAATATTTTATTACGATTTTATAAATAATTAATTAATTGCTCAATTTCTTTATTGAAGTATTGATTTTATCTTTTTTTGGTTGTTTTTTTTGTTTAAATTTTTAGGCCAGACGCATCAAATAAAGTATGTTGTTATGCACATCCAGATGCACCGTTAATTGAAGACTACAGAGCTGGTGATATGATTTGTTCTGAATGTGGTTTAGTTGTTGGTGATCGTGTTATTGATGTTGGTTCTGAATGGCGTACATTTAGTAATGAAAAGAATGGTGTCGATCCATCTCGTGTTGGTGGTCCAGAAAATCCATTACTAAGTGGTGGTGATCTATCAACAATGATCGGTCCAGGTACTGGTGCTGCATCATTTGATTCATTTGGTGCACCAAAATATCAAAATCGTAGAACCATGAGCAGTTCAGATAGAGCTTTAATATCAGCATTTAAAGAAATTTCAACAATGGCAGATCGTATTAATTTACCAAAAACAATTGTTGATCGAGCAAATAATTTATTTAAACAGGTAAAAGAAAATAATAATTTCTATATTAAATATAATTGAATTTTGTTTATTCTCCTTTAGGTACATGATGGTAAAAATCTTAAAGGTCGTTCAAATGATGCAAAAGCATCAGCTTGTTTATATATTGCATGTCGGCAAGAGGGTGTTCCAAGAACATTCAAAGAAATTTGTGCTGTTAGCAAAATTAGTAAAAAAGAAATTGGTCGTTGTTTTAAATTAACACTTAAAGCACTTGAAACTTCAGTCGATTTAATTACAACGGCAGATTTTATGTCAAGATTTTGTGCTAATTTGGGTAATTAATTTTTAAATAAAGCTGTTTTAATATTTTTTACTATTTAACTTATTTACAATTAGATTTACCAAATATGGTTCAAAGAGCTGCAACACATATCGCTAAAAAAGCAGTAGAAATGGATATAGTTCCTGGTCGTTCGCCTATATCAGTGGCAGCTGCCGCTATTTATATGGCATCACAAGTAATGATATTTTTTTTTATATTTAGTATAAAATTGAGATTATAAAATAAAAATTTATATATTATTAACTTTTAGGCTTCAGAACATAAAAGGAGTCAAAAAGAAATCGGTGATATTGCTGGTGTTGCAGACGTAACAATACGACAGTCGTACAAATTAATGTATCCACATGCAGCAAAATTATTCCCAGAAGATTTCAAATTTACAACACCAATCGAACAATTACCGCAGATGTAAGAAATAATTTCCAGATTCAAGGTAAAAAAAAGTAGACTTAACTAGAAAGAAAAATCAAAAAAAATTTCTAATATTCCTGTTTTCCTTGGCTAGGTTACATATTCTATTAGGAAACTAGGATGGTTTCGATTTTATATGATATTTAAGTCAAGTAATTATGACTTTTTCTTTTCTTTTCTTTTCTTTTCTTTTTTTGAATTAAAAATAAGTTATTTCTTTGGTTTTTTTTTTATTATATAAGAACTTCTTTTTTATAAAAAAAGAAAATTTTTTTCTTTAATTTTTCGTCAACTAATCGATTGAAGAAGCATCGATGTGATTTTTTTTTCTTTCTCTTAAAGTAGGTCTCACGTTGATCAGTCAGTCGTGTTTGATACAAAACTGATTGCTCACGAAAATTTTATATAATTATTAACCCTTATCGGTCGTAAGTCACCTCTGGCGTGACAACAGTAGTTTTCTGCATCGGCCGTATGGCACATGTGAAGTGACAAGGCGGATTATGTCGCTGTATTAAATATGCATGCGATTTTCTTTTCAGTTTATCATTAGAGTATTTAACTTGTAAGTTGCCTGGAGGAAGGAAAACAACAGTATACTTTTATGAAACGTGCAAAGGAAAACCATTCCTTCATGTTGTTTCAAAAAATACCATATATTTATTTAAAATAACTACAACCTGGGGCCCTATTATGGAATACGATAGCAATCGTAACATTAACGTAAGACGTGTTGTTATTGTTTTCCACTAACAACAACATGCCTTACGTTAACGATACGGTTACGATCGTATTCCATAATAAGTCCCCTGGTTCGAATTAAGCATGCGAAAAGTCGCGTCCGATAAGGGTTAAGTTTGACCGACAAACTATCAGTTTTTTTTATACAATCACACTGATCAGTTTTCTCTCAGTTTTACTTAAAAGCGCTGATTGAAAACTGATCAATGTGAGTCCTACTTGAAACTTTATTATATGAATGACCTTTTTTTATTTACCAACCTTTTATCAAAATGTATTTTCTCAACAACAAAACAAACAAAATTAAAAGTATTCTTTTTGATAGTAAATATATTATTATTATTAGTTATTAAATAAACAAAAAAAAAAAGAAAAAACAAAGTTTACTAAAAACAATAAAACTGGGCTGTAATGTCGCCTTAAGTTGTATAACATGTTAATTTAAATTTTAATAAGATTAAAACAAGTATACAATAAATAAGAGAACATATTTGTAAGCCAAAAAAAAAGTAAAGTTTTGTTTCATTTCGAACATAAATAATTGGGTTTAATCATGATACTAGTTCATCAATCGTAAAGATTTGCTGCCGAATCTGCATACTCGAATCAAAAATTGAAGGTGATACAATAAAAGAAGGGCTTTACACAACGAGGCTTAGCCGAGGGATGTAATCATATAACTCGATTAAAACTAAATCGAATCGGAAATGTTTTTTTTTCTCTATGGTACGTACTACCATAGATTAAAGAATACAGAAGATATAGCAAATATATGTTAATTTATTGGTCAATGCGTTTTCCTATCCGTGCGTAAAAGAACCGCCAGTATTATCACAGTTAAATCCGTAATTTTTATTGGAGAAGATGATTAAATGGGACACCATTTTAATTCTGATATATTCCCTCAAAAAAACTATTAATTATTAGAACTCAACAATCAACACAAATCTTAAATAAAAAAATATCTTACAATAAGTGTAAAAAAGCCGGCCAGTTGTTTTCAAAGCAAAATGTATCAAGAAGAGAGAGATTGAAATATTTTAAAAACCTTCATCCAACAAATTCGTGGATAATAAATATTTATGCCCTATGGTACCAGAAGGTATATTAGTTTTTTCATTACATTTGTAACACATCGAAATAATCATCGTAGAAAGGTTTTAAAGGAGAGAATCAAAAGTTATATCGATCGTTCGTCTACAAGATAACTCAACAACACGTTATCCGATTTTGATGAAATTTACAATGTGAGTTGATTCTTCCTTAACTTATTTTAGTATTGCATTTCAGACAAATCAGACGAGGGGGAGCAAAGTTATAAAGGAAAAACTACGGTGACCACGAAGTTTTGTCGTTTTTTTGTTTATGATTTTAAGGATTTAATTTGAAAATTTGTTAAGCAATTTTGTTTAAATTATTAACATAAATTAATTACGTAAATAAATAATATCGTTTTAAATTTCAGTACAATCAGTCAAAGGATAGTGAAGAAAGAAATAGTCGTAGAGGAAAATAAGCAGGTTCATAAAGTTTTTTTTTGATGTATTTTAAAAACTAATACACCGATTTGAATAAAATTTGCAGATTAGATTTATCCTATTAGTAGAGTTTATTATACTAAGATCTAGGCTTAGTCTATGACAAAAAATGGGAAAAATCCCAAACCTGAAAATTCAAAATGGAGACTAAAATGAGGCTGAAAAAGTCCTGGAAAACAACCGATGTCTGTTTTTCTATAAATTCTTTTTCGTATTTCCCGATAAACTAGAAGTCTGAAATGTATCCAATTTCATAAATACATGTTAAATATGGGAAAAATCTGAAAACCTGAGAATTCAAAATGGCGACTGAGCTGATGCTCAAAGTGAACTGCGAAACAAGCGTTGTTTTCTATTTTACAAATTTCTTTTCATTCTTTCCGATTATCTAAAATCTAGATAGCTGAAATTTTGCATCCAATTTCATAAATACATGTTGAAAATAGGAGAAATCTGAAAACCTGAAAATTCAAAATGGCGACTTTGTCTGTTTTTTACAAGTTCCTTTTTTTTACATGGTTAATACAAGCACAGCAAGTTATCATTCATAATCATATCGAATAAACGATAAATCGAATGTATATGCTATCATCCCATCAATAGTGTCAAGAATAGATGAGGGCTAAGAGCAATAATAGTGAGGCAGTGGTAAAATTAGTCGGAACCCACCACCAACATCAATCCGCCCCCCCATTAACTGACACAAAGATAAATAAAAAATTTTTTATCTTAGGCTCTGTTAAAATTAAAAATACGTATGGCCAACAACCGGTAGAACACTTAAAAGGATATCCGATAAAGGTTACATTTCGCGATGATACAGCGGAGTCGTTAGCCGGCAGACTCTTCAGTTTCTCCCTGCTCAACGAGAAGTCAAAGTGTCCAGAGCTGTTATTTACATTTATTAACATTCTAGTAACAGTTTCAAACCTTCCATAGTCAGTACGATGACAGTCGATCATAAATAAGCCGGCACTTCGTAAGGAGTATGCGTTAACTTTTAATTTTATGCGTTCGAGATTGCTCGAAGACTCAATGGCACCAACAATTTGATGAATGAAAACTATATCAGCCACCTCGCAACGCTTCTGCAAAGTCTGAAGGTTAACCAGTTTTGGACGATTCCAGTAAGGAGGGAGATTAACAGCGTCGCTCCAAGGAAGACCTCTAAGAGCAAAGCGAACGAATCTTTTCGTACTTTCTGATTATCTAGAAAACTGAAGTTTTGTATTCAATTTCATGGGCACACACGAACCAAGCGTTTTCTTTTATAACATTTATAAAATATATTTAGATTTTGATTTAGATTTTATTTTTAGGGTGTTCCTGTACTGCGACCTTAAGATCTATTGTACTTCCTTTTCTTTGGTGCAATAGTTAGGTTAACTTCCTATTCTACAGCACCTCCTCTAGGTCTATTTCTCTTAGTAATTTTAGTATTCGGAATGGGTTAAGAGATTGTATCTCACTTGGAGAGAAGCAGTACGCGCCCAGATGTTTCCTTCTCCTACGGAGTAGTGCCTACCAATCGGATAGAATATGTATTGGGGTTTCTTCGTCCCCCTCGCAGAATCTGCAGGTGCTATCTATTTCAAGTCCTAGTTTTTGAGGGTGTGCTTTGAGTCTGCAGTGTCCTGTTAGTATTCCTGTCAGTACTCTTATATTCTTCTTATTAGTGCTGATAAAGGCTTTGAATCTCTGGGGGTTGTATTCCCCAAGGAGATCCTTAGCCTGCCTAGTCCTGGTTGTATTTCCCAGTGTCTGGTTCTTTCTGCCGCCTCTTCTTTCATTAAAAAAATATATTTAAACAAGTGAATTTTTTTTTTTATATAATTTAATATATTTCCTCTTCATCTCGTATAATCGTTAATAATTTTGTGTATATTCTTATTTTTTAATTTTTATTTATCGTAAATAAATTACAACATTAAATTACATAATTTTGGGAGTAAAACTGTTTTTGTATTTATTCTTTATTAGTTTCTCTTATTCACTATTATTATTAATTATTAATAATATTATTAATCAATTTCTTTTTTTTTTTATTAAATATGGTGTCACCATTTAAAATTTCCCATTTTTTATTTATTTTTAGTTCGTATAATATTTTTTTAATCATATTTTTTAAATATATTTATATAAAAAAAAAAGTATTTATAAATATGATAAAACTTTATTAATTAATATTTTCTATAATTTCTTTTGATTTAATATTTTATCAAAATGTTTTTAACAATTTTTAAAGAAAAATTAAAAAATTTTATGGCATATTTTTTTTGGTGGGTTTTGAGCGAATGAAAAATTCGGGTAAAAAATTAAAATTAACAAAATCTTTAATTATTATTCTTTCTTTTTTGTTTTTTTTTTTTTCTATTATCATGAATTAATTAATTTCATTTTTAGTAATTTATTCAGCTTTATTATGAATGTCACCTCACCTAGTGAAATCAAGTCACATTTGAATTTTCGTATTCCCACCATAGATGGAAATATGACTAATGTCACAACTCAAGATATGTCACGGTATTATGAGAGTCAAATGTGGTGTCGTTATGTGAAAATGTAAGTCACGTAATTTTTTGAAGAGGGAAAGTATCAAAAAAAAACTACTCATAAGTTACCTAAATCTGAAGTGGAATCGTGTAATTCGATTGAGACTAAATCAAATCGAAACTCCATTCCGATTGCTATCCTTTTTCGATACGATTTGGGTCAAATCGAATTACATGATTTCACTCCTGATTTTGTTTTTACTAATTGCAACCTTAGGGTTTTTCTTTAGCATTAGGAGCAACTTGGCTATCACCATTGGTTGCTCCCGTTAGTTTTATTAGTCTGGTAAACCAAGACGGCTAGAAAAGCGTTGAGATTGTTCTTGTGACTAGACGTGTGGTATTATAACACAGAACTAGCTATCTATAAATTTAGTAGATCAAGTTATGGTCAAATTTGGCTGGTGCTAATTATACTTAGCAAAGATAGAAGTTTTTCATAAAACGACTATTGCTTGATGAGGCGCCAGAAGGAAACGAGAAGTTCCTCAGCCGATTCAAGTGCCTACTGTGAGGATAAAATCACATAACGCGGAAGATCCGTAGGATGAAAGTGAACTATTACGGTAATCTTTCTACTGTATGCAAGTACGACCGGTAGTGTTGAGGGCATCATTAATGGTTATTTGGCATTATGTAAGGCGGAATCGTCCGGTGTAAGTTCTAGTGAACGTAATAGTAGTAATTCTATACTCATGACTATCTGATAGGATAGGGTGTGTCTTAGGGCATGGTTTGAACAAGTAATTAATTCCGCAAACAAAATTAATCCAAATTTTGATTATTCAAGGCCAAAAAAATTAATTCTTTCATTTAAGAGAGGAATAATGTTGAAAAGGGACAACTGAACGCGATCTTCCCAATGCTTTGTTTGAAAATGACAGAAACAAAAAATTCCGCACAAAATAAGGAAAGAAAATTACAAATTTTTCATTAGAAAGAATGAAATAGCCTATGAATCAAAAATGTTCTATTTTACAGCGTGCTTCCTGTAAGATAGTTGTAGCAAGCGAGAGCATTAATAGTCTTATAATAGTCTTATGGATTTTGGACTAAAGAAAGAATGAAACAAAAAAATTTCTTTTAACTTAATATTTGTATAAATATTGTATTCTCCCAACATGTTTTCAAGCATTGGAGCGTGTACGAATAATAATTAGAAGAGAAATTCTGTTAATATTTTAAGTGTTAGTTCCTGTATGAATAGTGATTCTTATTTTTTACATAAGTGTTCGAATTGTTTATGAAAGATAAATCTGTTTCTATCTCTGTTTTGCTAACATAATGTAATCTATCTATCATTTTTTTAATAAAGAGAATCATATGTATTTTTAAGAGAATATTTTTTATTTTTTTTTTTATTATTTTTCTTCCATATAATAGGTTTTCTCTCTTGGAAATTAGTCAATTTTGCTTAAAAAGTTTTTTTTACATAGGAAGGAATTAATTACCTTAATGCCTCAATTACTCACCTGTTCACAGACCTCGAAAAGTAATTAATCACGCTATGCCCTAGTACTTCTCTCTTAAAATGTAAAGTGAAATTTTAATGGTCGTGAGAGTTTATCTTACGTGACATTCATAATAATAGTGAATTGTTGTTTTCTGTTTTAGTTTTCTAAATTAATTTTGGTTTTTTAAATATTTTAGTTTTTAATTTATAAAAAAAATTTTCCATAATTTTCTACATTTTCTTTTTAATGAATTTTTAAAATTTAAAATTTTTTTAAAAAAATGTTTGTAAAATATTTTTCTTGCAGTTTTTTTTAGTTAGTTTTCTTTTTAATTTTTTAAATTTAAAAATTTTCTTTTTTAGTTGTTTCTTTTTTTGTATGGAAAAATGCAAAACTTTTTCGATTAAATTTTTTTTAAGTAACAAAATAAGGAACTATTTTTTTTCTTTAGGTGTTATATTTTTTATAATAATTTGTTTTTCATTTTAATTAATAGTATTTTTTAAATAATGGTGTTATTCATTTTGTTATTTTGTTACTTCGTATAATAATTATTTTTAATTATTTTTTTTATATAAAATCTTATTTATTTCTGGCAGTTGAACATTATTTTTCTTTTAATTTTTACAAATAATTCTTAATTTTTTTAATATTATTCGTTTTCTTAAATGTTTTAGCAGTGAATATGTTTCCTTTTTTTTATATATATAAAATTTTTATTTGACCAACTAAAAATATTTTGATATTCATTTGCCTGTTTAGTCTTGTTTTTGGGTAGGCATTTTTTTTGTTTTTATCCCGAAGGAATAGTTCAAAATTCAATAGTGTTGGTCTTTTATTAAAACTTAAATTTTAGCATTTCTTCCATTATTAAAAAAAAAGAAAAGAAACAAAAATCATTTCATATAAAATTTATTAATAAACAAAAAAAATCTTTCATTACTTTCTTTTCTGTAAAAATATTGTCGTAGTTTACTTTTTTTTAAATAAATATATTAAATATTTATCATATTTTTTTATCTTTTAAAGAGAGAGGAGTTGTATTTATATAGAAATAAATTTGTTTCGTATTATTATAAACAAAATCGATATGTTCTATTCTAAAAAGAAAAGTTAACAGAAAAAAAGAAAGAACTTCTAATAAAACTAGATGCCCTGTGCCGCATTTAAAAATTAAAATTTCTTTTGCCGTATAGCTGGACCTGAGAACTTCAATTCTTCTTCCAAGTCAAACGTTCCCTAGTAGCATTTTTGGCCGCTGGCATGTTTCTGCCATTAGTAGTAATATGTGAATAAGTATGCTGGCTCGTAGCGAATACTAACAATGTTACTTGGGTTCCCAATCAGTGCGTGAAACTTTTATTAATCCATTCGCTGCCAAGGACGCGTATCATCGTCTTTGGCAGCGTGTTATGCGTTGCCAAGACGAGTATACTCGTCCTACTTTTAATATGCTATAACATACAGGTTTTTGAAAAAGCAAATTTTTTGTGTCTTGTTTTACTGCATTTTTGTTTTTTCATCCATCTGCGCGATTTTCGATTTGTTTTTCTTATACGTACGCAAATACGAAAAAGGATGTCGAGTCCTGTTGCCTTCCCATTGCCAATGACGAATACAAATGATTATGTAGGATAATATATGTGCTTCTACCAAGTAATAACAGAACTTTGGTAAACGATACCACTCAAAATATAAATGGCACTGGGAATGGCTTCATATAATATAGGCTTGGCAGCGAATTGATTAAACTGTTCAATTAGTTCCCTTTTAAAAGCATCGAAAGAACTTTTTTGAAAATAGTGTTCCCACAATTAAAATTCCATAGAAACTTTTCAATGATAATTTTCTAGATTTCTTTTACTAAAAGGTTTTCTTTCATTTATTTACAAAGTTAAGAATCTGAAGTGACCATGGTCTTAATTTTCTTACTAAAACTTTTTTCCTACAAGTCCTTAAAATAAATGTTTCCAAAGAACTTTTATACTAACCAAAGATATAAGTAAAGAGAAGATATGGAAAGTTCAAAAAAGATTTTACATAATATAAGTATATTACAATCAGTCTTAAAAGCGTTAGCTTTAAGTTCCTTACAAGCTTTGCCATAAGATCTCATATAATTTACTCATGTTAAATAGAACCTTTTTAAAAATTTTACTCATTGCTATAACTTTTGGCTGGTTTCTATAAAATGAATATAAATAAAAATTGGATCCTAACATAAATTTGTTTTTAAAAAAAAGCTTAATAAAGATTTCGGTCCTTAGTCTTAACCAGTGGTGTAGTCGTTAATATTTTTCCGCCAAATTTAGGAGCAAAATTTTTTCGTGTGCCTGTCCCTGTATATAGTATACAAAATTTTCCAAAAAAAAAAACTTTCTATTTTGATTGAATCAAAGCCTCTTACAAAGTCACTTTGCACTAAAATAAGCAAATGCATTTCTAATCGCTTTTAGTTAAGCGTCCGTCTGTTCATTGTGGGTCCACCTGACACCAGAACTCTATAAATTTTAAAAAGAAAATTCTGTTGAACCGGAATACTCCGGCACGACTACATCACAGCCGTTAACTAACAGAGCTATCATTAGAATTTGTCTTCTTTTAAATTTTCTACAAAGAAATTACGTAGATGTTTTCTAATTAAAAAATGGATAAATGATTTTTGAAATCATTAAAAAAAAATATTTGAAAGATCACAAGAAAAGATCACCCATCTTAAGATCCCCTGGTCCTTGTCTCTGTGATACACAAAACATTATTAATATATATGAAAATAGAATTTTTATAAATTAATTTTTTCTGTACAAAAATTTATATTATTACAAAATATAGAATAGAATTAATTAATGGTACAACAACTTCTCTCTTAAACAGCATCTAAGGATACTATTTATTTAACCAAAAAAAAAAAGAAGAAAATACTACACAAAAATGTACACGTAGAAAGATCATAAAGCTTTTGGACAATTCTGACAACTGTGATTTATGGTTGTGACAACTAAAAAATCAGTTGTAAGAACTAAAAATTCAGTTGTTGCAACTAAAAAATCAATTATAACAACTAAAAACTCAGTTGTAACAACTAAAAAATAAGTTGTAACAACTAAAAAATCAATTGAAAGAACTAAAAACTCAGTTGTTGCAATTAGAAATTCAGTTGTTGCAACTAGACAAAAGCTTTATGATATTTCTGCATGTAAAAAACCTTAAAAACGAAACCATATACAATTTCGAGGTAGAATAAATTGAATTATTTGTTTTTATTATTATTTATTTATCTTAAAATATATTTTTCATCGGAAAATCAGTCTCTTAAATATTTGAAAAAAAAAGAAAAACATAAAAAAGGATTTTAAAAAAGAGGCCAGTTTATTTTAGTTTTTCTTTTGATTGAGTATTTTTATCTACAAAGTTTTTAAATTTAACAAAACACAAAAATAAAACAAAAATCGTTAAAAAATTAAATAAAACATATATTTTTTTTTAAATTATGAGAAAATAAAAAAACAATGAATATAAATTACAAATATTTAGATCACATTTAAAAAAACAAAAAATTTAAATTAAAAAATTATGTTTGACTAGCATTTATCCGTTTTTTTCTTTTTTAAATAAATTTTATTCGATTTTTTTAAAAATTATTATTAAATTCAAGCTGCACTTCCGATATCATCGCTGCCATTACAAAATTTCTCTGCCATCAATGCTAATACCTGTTCTAATTTTGAATGACGATCTTCAGCTGATGCTAAAGCTCCTTTACTACCCCATAAAAATTTTATATGAAATTCAGTTCTATGGGTGAAGAAAAAAAGGAAATTAGTTAAAAATAGTAGTTTATTTAATATAGTTAAAGATTATTCTGGATCATGTAAAGAATTTAGGTTCTCATGGATTTGTATAGTACCTATTAGCTCAACCTATTATTAATTTATAATATTTACTAATTTCTAGTTACACTGATTTTTCATTGATTCACCAGCAATCCTTTTTTCTTATTCCAAGCTAAATGATTCAAATTTAAGCTGTACTATATTTCTTGAATGATACTATCATAATTTGGATACTATATTAAATTAGATTAGATTTTAGGGTGTTCCTGTACTGCGACCTTAAGATCTATTGTACCCCCTTTTCTTTGGTGCAATAGTTAGGTTAACCTCCCATTCTACAGCACCTCCTCCAGGCCTACTTCTCTTAAGAATTTTAGTATCCGGAGTGGGTTAAGAGATTGTATCTCACTTGGAGGGAAGGAGTACGCCCACAGATGTTTCCTTCTCCTATGGATACTATATTAGTCAGTTGTCTAAATACTTCGCCTATGAAATCCTTGTGGAAATATACAGGTTCTTAAAATTGAATCTTAAAAGGATTGTGGCCGGCACAGTTGTGTTATTAACTTATATATGTAGGAAAAAAGGATAAGGCTAAAGTAAAACACTTTATTTCAATGAACGAACTTCGTTTTTATACATGGTTTCTCTAGCAACGATCCAATCTAGACTGTCTCACTCAAGATCGTTGTCGGTCTTTTCTTCTACATGAATTATCTTTCTTAACTCTGATAGCCATTTTACAATCATGACTAATGTTTACGTAGGACTTGTTTCGAATGTTACCATGCAATTGTATCTACATGTTTACATTCGCAATAGTCCGTAAGTTAACAATGATCATGTCAGCATTTTCTAGCATCTGAGAGCCATCCTACATAGATAGGTCAATATTTTAATTGGAAACGTTTCTAAAAATATCAGACACACAGATACTATCCATTTGGTTTCTTCAGTCGAAAGCTAGTGCCGGACTACCTTTTATGAGAATATTTTCGACGTCTTGTGTTCTTATAAAAATTTAAAAACAAACACTTTTTACAAGAATCTACTCCATACTACTCCATACTACCTCATTTATCTTGGATTTATATACATAAGTATATGGCAAACAAAGACCAAGGGAATGGGCCTAGCCTTTTAAACCTACAAAGAATGGGCCATTATAGTACTAATGCTTATAACACCACACAGACGTTCTCTCCACTACAACACAAATGTGGCTAATAAGACCCTTGATTACAGTAGAATCAGACTATTCGAATATTAGGTATTCTCCCTTCAACTAGATCCTTCAATCCGTAAAAAATTTTTTATATACTCTTTTAAATTTTTTCTTATACTCACTTAAAAGCATCTAATAAAAGCTCATCTAAACGTTTACTTGAATCTTCAATCACAATACTTGCATTCCTTTTATATAATGATAAATTTTTTGTAAAACTTCGTGCTGCATCTAAATGTGAAAATAATATTCCAATACCAAAATCATCTGAATTACTTTCCCATGGATTAACGCATGATGTCAGAAGTGATGATTGTAATATTGGATTAGATTTTAAGATATTATCATTATCGTTCCCACGATCTCTGAGCAATATATATGGAAGTAGATGAGGAACTGTTGTATTCGGTGCTTGAGGATTTGAGCAATCATTCATACATTTTAATGTTGGACGTAATTTTGCTTCAAAATTGAATGCGCTATCAGTGAATTTCTGTCGTAATATATGCCATGTTTGTTCTAATTTTTGAATCTAAAAGTAAAATCAATTATTGTAAACTTATATTTTCAATTAATATATATATTTATACTTACTTGTGGCATACAAAGTCCTAACATTATTGAACAAAATCCATATAAATTTCCAAGTGCTGTTTTAGTATCGATCGCTACTTGAATCCATTTATTTAATGTTTCAGCTCTTTCTAAATCATTTTGACATGTCAAAATAGTAACAGCTACCAAAAGTTTAAGGCATTGTGTCCTTTCAATTAAATCATTACGAAATGCTTGCCCGTGCGGTAATGTTACCAATTCTAAACCGCTACAATCAAGTATATTGATAACAGTTTTTGTATTATCCAAATCACCTAATATTAAATTTATATCTATTCGTGTTAAATGTTGTGATATTATTCGTGGTCCAGTTTCAGATAACATCATACGGAATGTATTCAAAGCTCCATTATCTAAAGGTTTATTTTCAACAGTTGGTAATAAAATTGTTTGGAAATTTTCAAGATCATATTTTGATATCTACAAGAAAACAAAAAAACATAAATCATATAAATAAGATGTATAAATAAAATCTTATTACATATTCTAAAATTGGTATATCCATTGTGGCAAGTGTTTGTTCAGCAGCAACAGCATCAAAATCACTAAAACTTTTCAATGTCATCGATGATGCTGAATTGGTCATAAATCTTGGATTTTTTATTATAACACCACGATGATGTGTTATTTCTAATTGATCACCAGCTGCTGAACTTTGTGCTGAATCACCCGAACCATTACCAGAGTCTGATCCGCTTGCATGATATGAAGCGACACGATTTAATGGATTTTGATCCAATGAAAGATCTTTAATATAATCTTTATTATTCGATGATGATAGTGTACGTGATGGTTTCGGTGGAGGACTTGGTGTTTTACCATTATTTTCAACGAAATTTTGTTGTTCTAAACATGGGCTCAATGATGTATCACTAGTATCACGATTTAAACTAGACGTACGTGATGATATTAAACGTAAATTTCCTGATGGTGCACGTGGCAATGAATGTGTACTAAATTTTAAATTATTTGTTGGATCACCTGTTGATCGTGACATAACTTGTTGTGTTGGTGTTATACCATTATTATGTTTAATTATAATACCATCAGCACTTGTTGATTTCTCATCAGATGATCTTATCATAATATCATGTTGATTACCATTTTGTTGAGATTTTTGTATAACACCATCAGCACTACAACATTTTTCATTTGTTTGAAATCTTTGATTTGTATCATTTAAATGATTCGTCGTATGTGTTCCATCGGTATTTTGTATAACACCATCAGCACTACAATATTTCTCAACATTTATATTAGATGATATTGTTGCTTGAACCGGTGTTAAGGATTGTGATCTTTGTTTTTTCGATGGTAATCTTGGTGGTATATCACGTTTTATTCGTGGCGGTGATGACATTGGACTACGATAACTATTATAGTTACCTTGTTGTGTATATGGATTGAAACGAATACCGGCATTTGCTAATGATGGTGAATTTAATGGACTCACACCACGTATTCCGGCCATCATTTGGACATGAATTTGATTATTACCAAATTTATTACCATAAAATGATAACGGATATGTACGATTACATGGGAATTGAATTCGTGCTCCAGATGCTACCGATATTGATTTTCCTAGATGATAAAAAAACCAATATATTTGTTAATATTTAAAATTATAATTTTGAAAATTTGTATTTTACTTACCAGATCCAACATAAAATGTGATAAGATCTGGAACTGTGTCATAGGCATCATCTTCAAATTGATATTGTACTCGTTCGTAAACAGTTTCAGGTTGTAGAAGAATCTATATAGTATGAATAAATAAGAAATTGGTTTTTCTGGAAAATTGTTTACTATGGAAAATTTATTGTAATACACTAAACTAAAGTAAATATATCATTTTGGAAGATTTTGAATTATATTCGTTATTAAATAAGAAGATTTATTGTTAGTTCGTTAAAATGAAATAACAAATGGAAAACAATTTATATTACAAAAGATTGTAGACAAATCTGTTGAAGACACACAATTCTTCCTATTTGGTATGAGAAATATTTAATAGGATTTTTTTCTCTTTCTGAGGGAAAAAATGTGAAAAATGTTTTGTATAGAAGGAATTTTAAAGATATCTGTCGTATCCTAAAACATTGAAAACTCTTCAATGAATATGGATCGATATTTATATACGAAATTTTAAAGTATATAGCGTACAAAAATTTTCTTATTGGATACATAAAACTTTTCAAGAAAAACCACATCCCGTTTCAAATATATTTCGAAAAGGTATAAATATTAGGCTATATTATATTTGGTGGAGGATTTCAAAGTTCTTTTTTTCTCATGCTTTTATAAACATAATAAATATATTCATGGAAAAAAGGGCGTCGACCCTTAATAAACAAATAGAAATAAAAAAAATGAAAATCATAAAGAAACAACTCAAGAAATATAAACTTTCTTGAAGATATTCACTTTTCGGTCCTGCCTCGATATTTGCGTAATATTTCTTTACCAGCAAAAAAATCTAATACAAACCTTATTAATAACGAAATGTAGTACAGAACTTTTTGTACGGCATGTTAATACATAATTTCCAGGTTGTGAGGCACAATCTCGTATTAAAAAATCACCATCTTTAAGAACAATTTCTTCAGAACGTTGTCGTGGTATTGAACCATGATACCAAGCATGAGATCGTAGATCTCTTGAATCTAAACTCAATTCCCATTCAAGTGCTTTTTTTAATGCAATTGTTTCTTGTGCTTCTAATGATGTTGGATCCATGTCCACTAAATCACCACAACTTTTACTTTGTTTTGAACCAGCAACATTCAATACTTCATATCTGAAAAAAGATTTGTAGAAGAAAAAGAAATTATATATATATTTTTTTGGTTTATATTTAAATGGAGGACTTCGAATGTAATAAATTTTCGTTTTACAGGAAAATGAGAAAGTTTGTAAATACTTATATAAAAGCTAGAAAGTTTCTATTTGTTGTTCACACAATAAGAATTTTAGAGTTTCTTCTGTATTTTTATTCTTTAAAGCACAAATATTTAAAAGGAAAAGAAAAACAGAACTGTTTAAATATGTCCGGAAAAACTATTTCGATTAAAAGTTTTCCGCTTTAGAAATTACAAAACCAGAAATTTGAATGGCTTTAACAAATAATAATAAAACTAATATTTGTCAACACTAAATAACAATTGTAATGATTTATGGTTGAGTTTACTACGATACGAATAGTTAAAGGTATTCATTTTCATGTCAATATACTCCTTACTCATTAGGAACATTGTACAGTGTGTTTCTATAAAGTCGTAAGTCAAGACAAAATTACCTATCTCTAATATTTACGAGCTGAGTTTATTTTTGTTCATATTCTTGTTCTTCAAGTAGTTTTA
Source organism: Xylophagus ater (assembly GCA_963422695.1). NCBI lineage: Eukaryota > Metazoa > Arthropoda > Insecta > Diptera > Xylophagidae > Xylophagus > Xylophagus ater. The sequence goes on from OY730484.1 coordinate 4,830,044, forward strand.
AGTAGGACTCACATTGATCAATTTTCCATCAGCTTTTGAGCAACTGAGAGAAAACTGACCAGTGTGAATGTAAAACTCATGGTTTATCAGTCAAACTCAAAATTATTCTAAATTTTCGTGAGCAATTAGATTTCTATAATAATTTTCATTTTAGAATTCGACATTATTAGTTCCAAAATTCCAAAATTTGCCTTTAAAAATTTGTATCAACATTTAATTTTTTTCTACTAAAAAACTTGCGTGGCTTCTAAAACGTTTTTCGGCTGCATTGCATGAAAAACAAGAATATAGAAGACTATTGTTCATATTTCAGATTATCATATCGTTTCTTCGTTGAGAAGAAACAGCCGAGTGTGTGTGCGACAGAGACAAATATGCGAAAAAAATGCTTCAAACAAAAATGCGTATATACACGATGAGAACATATCCCAAGTAACTTATGAAACACTTTGTATATATTTTAAATATATCTATATTTTTGAGTCTTTATTCTATTCAGTGGTAATTTCATAGTCACAACATGATTCTTCAGAATGAGAATTTTAGTCAATAACTTACATTAAAAGTACTATATATACCTATATTAGATTTATATCGCATGTGTACAACATTTTTAGGTTGTCAAGCCATTAGCTAAAGCAAAGAAAAACGCCCAAATATACAAAAATTTTCATTTTATTCAAATATAGTATATAGTGTTTGTCATAATGAAATTATTTCCAATTTGGAAAATGTTTTATCTATGAAATTTTCCCATCAAATCTAACAAACATGTATAAAAGGCGATCATTTAAATTCAATTTACTGTGGTTATGATTATTATTAAATTTTCCAAACCCGAAAACATTTTCATTTTCAAAAACCTTTTTTTTCTCGAAAATTTACATGTTTTGTAATAATTGTGAATTAATTTAATCTACGAAAATGCTGTAGTTTCTTGGTGTAATATTGGACAGTATTGGGTCGGTACAAAATCATTAAAGCGTTTTAAAAATTTCATATAATAAAAACCTAGTATTTCCGGAACACAAAAGATGACTCTTTTTGGAAAATTAAGAAAATTAAAAATACATAAATTCAATAGAAGTAGTCACTATAGTAACCACACGTGATTATCCTTCCTTTCTATGATTACAATAATGGTTTCATGGACACTAAAGACTACATTTTTGAACAAGACTACCAGAATAAAAAGCTGTTAAGAATAATAATTGTGTGAGCTAAGCTAGTTTCTAGTTATTTTTAATAATGTACACATCTATCTTTATTCTACGGACCTATACTGAACATCTACATCGAACTTCTTTATATTATTTTATTCAAGAATATGTAAGATATTGATACGTTTATTTCGATACTGCAAAGTTCTTGCATAGCGTAGAAATACTATATACATCTAACTCAGCCCTCTGAAGAAATTAAAAAAATTATTCCCAGGAAAGTCTTGAGTTTCGTTAGATGCCGACTGGAGCCATGGATGCCAGATTGATTCAGTGATTATCTATCTATTTATATTTACAATAGCCTAACTAAGTAATATGAGAGTCGTCCATAAGGCAAGAAGTCAAGAAGTGCACTTTTTCCAATTTTCGAAACTAAATTATAATACAATAAACCATATTATTTGATTTCATTCATATCTCTGTCAGATAGTCCTTCATTTAAGATTAATTCTCTCCAACTTTCCTTTTGAAATGGACTTGTTTTGTGAATGGCTCATACATGAAACCATTTTCCTCGAAACAGGTTGAAATGTCTCCTGGTAAATTGTTTCAAATAATTTCTATTAATTAAATTCAACTCAATTTATAATAGATTGATTCAATCAAAAAGCCAGACTACCTTTTAATCGGACCACATTTTCCAGGCAACTGTTCCAATTAACAGGTTTAACTGTATTTACTTAAAAGTAATAATATTTCATCTTCGAGATTGTTAGATATATAGTACGTGTTCCATTAATTCCATTTCATGTATTTATAATGATTTTAGTTGACATAATTTTGTTCTTTACATTTCCCTATTTCTTCCTGCGAAAGTACCTATATTAAGATTCATCTTTCAATCAGATCCTTCTACCGGAATGTAATTTTTATGAAGGAAAACACTATTACTATACATAATCGTATATAGAATATTATTTCTAGAGATAAAATTCTATATGTGATATAAGATAAGAGAAATGCTGTGCTAGGATATAATATAATATTTTTTTTGGGATACACTCGACGTATGCGCAGATATTTGAAGTAATCTGATGATGAGATCTAATATGGTCCTTTTTACGCTATAACATCTCAGAGAAAGAGATTTTTTTGGCTTTGTAAATACATTATTTTATGAACAAAAAAAGGAAAATGTTCCTTTCATTGAGAAAGTTGAATGTATTTATTTTTAGGCTTTGTTCATATATATGTATATAAAAAATACGAGGTCCTTGACTTCTAAATTTCAGGACGAATGTACCTAATCCATATTTTCAGAATTGTTTTTTTGGAGAAATAATCTTGAAGTGATTCTATAAAACAGATTGATTCTTGGTAAACTGGGTTTTTCTGATAGTCTGGCGTTGATCATTTCCAGTTCTGAACGATGTAGTCTCCCGACTTTCTTGATTACTTCGAAAGTTTGAGATTATCTTTTCAGATGAAACTCATCCAACCAAAAAACAATTTAATCTAATATTTAAACAGACAACATCTTTAAATATCATAACCTAAGAAATTTTCCCCAAAAAAAATATTGTATCTCGTGTTTTCGTTTATCCCAATATAAAATAAATATTTTATTTGGTCCTTTTTATGATAAGTACTTATCCCTAACAACACTATGCCTGAAGTATTAAAATCACTTTGTATATATCTTTTCTAAAAGGTATTTTTTAATACTTAATATTCTATCTATTATATAAAAATACCTTTTCTTATATTTTAACTATATTAACAGGACATTTTCTTCCTTTTTTTTGTTGCTTCCAAACCTTCATCTATATACCTTTTAATAAGAGTCTCTTCCCTTATCCTTTCTGATCAATATAAATTTTTTTTCTCTATATACTTATCCCTTAAAATAAATATATTGTTCCCATATTGGATCCTGGAGTCTAATAGTTTATTGTATTATAATCAAAATACGTATGTGTTTCATTCCACTCGATTTGTATATTATATGCGGAAAATCATTCAACTTTGAAAAGAAAAAAACCTCTAGAAACTTAAAATGGGTTTATAGCCAATTTTTTGATATCTTATGCTAGAAATGAGATTCGAATTTACCACATCTGTAGTCCAATGAATTAACTCTAGTAGTAGAAAAAACCAACCTTTTAACGGCAACGACAAAACTTTATTCTATATATACCGGGACCAGCAACTGAAGTGTCTGGATTTAAAAACGCTCTAATTTTTTTGTTTATTGGTCGTTTTTTTTTAAATTTATGGAAATGATAGTTTATAATACATACAAGTAGTTCATTTTAACCAGCCTTTGCCTTAACCCCCAGCTTCAATCTCTTGTTAAACGAGTCACACCATGCTCGCATGATGTCTTGGCTTAAACAGATCCATTCACGAGTCAAATCTTTTTCTAAACCGGCCAAAGTTGTGTTTTTTTTTTCAAGCCGCTGCTTGTAAAATTCCCCAAATGGAATAATCCAACCTATTCAGATCTGGTGAATACGGCGAATTTCGATGTTTGACTTTCCAATCAAATGAAGCGCAAGAATTGAATTTCGTTTAAGTTCCATTGTCCAAAAAAAAGAGATCGCGTCTTTTCACCAACGAATAATTTTTACTACTGACCGACAATATGTCAAACACTATTCATGTCAAATTTTAGTATTGCAACATGCGCGGTTTAAATTTGACAGCGCTTTGAATTAGATGGACATTTCAATTGCCCGCATACGGTAGTAAATTGTTTTCTGCTGGAATATTCTTGAATCGATTTAAATGAAACTCAATATCAGTCCGTGTATTCATATACCTCTTAAATATATCAAATTTGAAACAAATTGGTTTGTAATTTTCCCAATTAAATCCTAATAGTGAAAAATAACAAGTTTCAGATGGTATTGCTGGGCTCTACTGTTAAAGATTTTGCTCAAATATAATACAAAATTAAATTCAGGTATGAATAATTCAAATTTCTTCAAAATCAGTCAACGCATTTTCTAAGATATCGTGTTAAGTGAACGGATATATAAAAGGGAAAATAACTTTCACCGCAGTACTTGTACCTTAAGTTGATTATGCCAGAATATACGCTATTGTTAGACCTACCACAGGGCATAAAATGAAAAAGGATATGGGAAATTGTTTACACTATATTTTTATCTATATTAATTTTTTATGTATTGTTTTTTTCTTTTCTCATTTGTGTGGTTGAATCTATTAAAATCGATTTTTATATAATTTTCCAGATACCTTTAATAACTAAAATGTCAAAAACTTGAAAATTCTGAAAGGGAAAAATTAATTGAATTTTCTAGGTCGATGAATAATATCCGAGGTGTAAACACGATATAAAAAGGCAGGAAATTAAATTTGGCGTATATGGAAAACGTTTCAAATATGTTCTAAGTAAAGATTAATTTATCTAGTTCGACTGTTACTGAATTCTAAAATATTTAAACCTCCCTTTTTTGTTTTGATTTAAATTTAAATTTTTAACTGCCGCGCACAACTTTATCATAAATAATAACTGATAGAACAAATTAAACCACAACATATGTGTGTAAGGTACATGTACCAAATCGCGGGTACTCTATTGTAAGAGTTTAAAGTATAGTGATGAATCTGAATACTGTTGTTTCTTCCTTGCCCAATGGTAGAGTTTGCTGCTTAGCAATCGGTCCTTCGTAGTTGGAATTCAGGTAGTAGCCAGCAATTTTTTAAATTTTTCAGTTTTCTACACTCAGTTTCAACCAAGTTTTTAGTAAAGATGAAAAAGAAATTCTTATTTCTCTTAATTACAACAGATTTTTGAAAATAACTTTCAAGAACATATCTTGACTGTTACAAGGACTTTGTTTATAACATAGAGTAGCCACGTCTTGGGTGCCGGCTGCAACTTTGGTACATTCACCCTATATGTACTATATACTCCCTTATTTTGTCTTTGACTCTTTTTTTTTATATCATACTTATAAAATACAAAGATATATCTCATACATTCGCATATATAATAATAATAATACCTTAAGGGCCTTTTTCTAACCCTTCATTGTACATTGTACTATTCTATATAGCCACCCTAAGTTTTATTATAATCTGTGAAATTCTATAAAATCATGGTACTTATCGCCACTTCTATATATCACATCACAAAACCACCATATAGAACCTGATTATTCATATATATCTTATACACTACATACGTTTAACCGCACGGTTTCTATTTAAACTTTGTTCTGTTTCATATAAATCAAATTGCAAATAATGAAATTTCTAAATTCATAATCTTTATGCTTGAATGGGGATGCATTTAAATTCTCTTCTATTATACTCTCTCTATATATAGGAATGGATAACCCACGTTCCATGGTTTTGAAGAAATGATATAGTATAGTATATAACCCTCAAAAACATAAAAAAAATATATAAACTGTATCTTCAGCAAAAAAGGAGTTAAAGATAGAAAATGTGAAGAATGAAATAAAAATTCTTGAAAGTACTACTTCGAGCGGCTTTCATATGAGAAACAATTAAATAGGAAAATGCTTTTAAAAAAAAGAAAATGAGTTCCATTTATGATGAGAGAAACATTTGAAGTGCACTTTTTTTTCAAAAGATTAACACAAAATTTCCAAATATTTTCTAAACTTTTAGAACCGCAAAACTGAATTTGACATTGACCATTCAAAAAGTACTAAAATGAAAATAAAAATATAGGATATAAAGTCTAGAGTTTCCAATTTCATGGGACATCCCTTCAAATCTTTTCTTTTGGTTAGGCCAATAACAAAAAAAAAACCAAACAAGTTCAACATTTCTTTTTTTTTTAATCAATAACGAATGTATTCCCTGCGGATCTTTTTTTTTCCTTTCTTTCCTTTTTTTTTTATACAATCCTTAAGACTATATGTCTAAACTGGTCCCATTTCAAATAATATGAATCGTTAGATAAGGTCTCTCTACAAACATATTACTGAACAAATTAAAAAGGGTGATCTCTGTGTTATATATTCTTGGCAAAAAGGATCTTTAATCTTTCTGCATCTCTAGGAAAATTTATATCAGAAAAATTAATAATAAAAAAAGGACTTTTTGTGATGCTTCTTCAACAGGGGAACGAATCAAAATATTAATATTTTATTCAAATACATATATAGTACATAACAACTATGACTCGCCATGCCAACAGTAAGTAAGTATTTGGAACATCGCCAAAATTCGTAGGGATTCTATGTGATTTAAGTGATGAAGAAAAAGGATATATTTTTTGGAATTATCTTTTAGAAATGTTGTACAATTAAAGTTTGAATATAAAAATGTCAAAAACATGATGTAGACGAAAGTAATTATTAATATTCGTGTATATAAGTAGAATCACCACCAGCAACAAAGATAGCAAGGGCTAAATCAGTGTAGGCAAGCTAAAATGATACCGATTGGGCCGGACTGCCGAAGGACGAGAATGTTGATGGCACTCGAGCGAAAAACCCTTAGAATCATTGTGGATATTGTGACAGACCACTGCTCCTTAAACGTACGTATGTGGAAAATAGAGGTGGCCGAGAGTCCGATATGCGGAGCTTGTCTGGAAGAAAATGAGCCAGCAGAGCATTTTTTGAATGAATGCCTGGTCTTTTCTAGAATCAGACTTGCTACACTGGTGCATGCATCCTGAGTAAGGAGGGGTTAACTAAGTTAGACCTAACTACGGTGCTGACCTTAATTAAAAGGACTAACCGGTTCGGGGAAGAGACCTAGTCTCTCAACCACCCTTTTTAGGAGGAGGTACAATGGGCCAGTTAAGCCTGCGTGCTAAGGCCGCAACTGTGCGAGTTCCTCCAATACAATACAAATACAAATACAATACAGCGAAGAAATTAGGGCTTCTTTTAAAAATTATGATAGTCCCTGTGATTAATGCATCACCAATTCAATACAGAATATAGTACGGTTATTATCTTACATCTAGGCACCTATAACAAAGCCGCATGGGGTCCAGTTAAGAGTTTTCAGTGGCCCTTCTGAAGTATGCAGCTGGCTATAGCAAAAATCATAGAATAAATAGAGTGTCCAATTTGTATTCTCATAAGGCACAGATTTTCAGTGTGTAAACAAGATATCTCGTTAGTGGTATTTGTAAAAAGTCTGGATTTGATATAAAAATACATGTAGTTACAGTCTTTTTTTTTTTAAAAAAACTCTAATGACGAGGTATATTTCTTTGTATCCTTACAATGGTGCCAAAAAAGTATACGCAAAGAATTCTACGTTATAGTCTAATCTAAAACTAAATACTGTGAAAAATTGTTTGCCTATTCTTATGTTGTGGACTTCACAATAGACCAATAATATTTTTTGTAGCCCAACAAATAATTTCGGTTGGACATGACCGAAAGAATTTCAAAATGAGTAGTCAATCCTCAAAATTTTTAAGAATTCTATTGATTCTATAAGCCTAAGTCTCCTATTGCTACAGGACGATCGGGAATTTATAAAGATTAGTGATGGTAATTCAATATTTGATTGAAAATAGATTAAAAACTTAGTTCTTTCATTGTAATGAAAATAGGATCATATTTCTATTCACAACTATGTAATTTCGTTAAACATTTTAATTACAGTTGAAAAAATATGTTAGATAAAAATTCTGAAAACTTAAATGTCGTAATCAAAACTAGTACAAATGAAACAGATTTCGGAAGCCTAACAGCTATTCAAAGTCTGGGAAAAATCGTATACATTTTAGTTTCTACTTACAAGTTTTTAAACGTGTGTAATCATAGATTATTATGGCCTGAACAAAACCAACAACACTTCAACCTATTTCAATTTATCTTTTATTTAACGATTAATCAAACATTTTTTTATACACTTACGGCTTACAAAAAAAAAACCGACCGAATTACATTTTAAGAATCAATCTAATTTAAGAGGATTTCACAAAAGGATAAAAATACTTCTGTAAATCCATATAATACTAAAAGAAACTGTTCGGCACACCTTAACCGCTGACACATTTAACCACGAAATTCTATAAAAACCTAAATTTTTATTGTATGAGCAACGAAACATAAAAAAAAAGGCTTGGGGAACTATAAGAAATGACCCAAAAAAAAAAAGAAAATAAAAACATTATTATCGCGGATTTTGTTTGATGATTCAAAGAAGTATTTAAAAAAGTCTGGAAAAGAATATTAGACACACAGGTTGTTCTCACTATATATGGTCAGACAATGACCCTTCTTCTTTTAGACTATCATGAAATTTGAATCTTCATCCATTTAAGTAAATGTACACCAATATAAATATGAGAATACGATATTACATTATTATGTGGGAACCACTTTAACAAAATGAATAGTATTGAAATATGACCAATTTAATTGATATTATTCTCTTGAATGTAACAAACTAACAAATCAATAGGATTTTAGTATTTGAGAAGGGAATTCACTCTTTTGTAGTTCAATCAACCATAAGAACAGATTGAACTCGAAAACCCTCTTGAGAATATTATTTAATTAGAAATTTCACAGTAAATTCATATCATATGTGTACAACGCATATACACAGGGTGATTCAGTTTTTTTGTAACAATAAGTGCGTTTTTTCATATTGCTCTGCTTTGGATCAGAGCAGAATGTAAAAAAAAACGAACAAAGAGGAAGAATAACAAAAAATTTAGATATTGGTAGCATATATTCAAACCACATGGTAACTAAACATCAAACGCAAAGAAAGTCGGGATTTGTAAAGTAGGTGCATGTTGTTGTTGTATTCAATGTAAAATTTTGCTCTGCTCTGGAGCAACTTGTGAAAAAATCACCTCTAAATAAAAGTAGTGCAAGTTTTTGAAATTCGAGATTTCTCCATTGTAGTACTTATATCAACAGCATGTTCTTTATTGGAAGTGGATCGTATTTACCACATGAAAAGAGGCTCAATGTACTATTGTCCGATCAACCATTGTTAATTGGCCTTTATTATATCAGTAACTCTTAAAGTATGCTAAGTTGTTTTATGATTTTTCTTATTCAATTACGAGTCTTAACTCGTAATCGAATAATGTTTTTTATCGATTGATTTTCATTTCTAAGTTGGAGGGAGAATAGTTCTAGATAGTGCTAGATCCCAAAAACAGTAAATGTGCTAAATTCTGAGTACCATGTAGAGTTGGACAAATTTTCATATAATGTTTATTTTTACAAATGAGTCTCTAAATCATCTGGTTTCGCGGGCACTATCTAAATCACCCTGTATAGTTTTTGTTGGGACCTAATGTCATCATATCTCTTCATGGCTTCAGAAAATTGAACAGCATAATAAGATGAATGATACTGGCGGTTAACTTCATCTAAAAAAAAGGGAGATGATGATGAATTTTGTTGAAAACAGTTTCAAAATCATGTACAGTATGTCTAAAAGAAATGTATGATTGATAATAACTTTACTTTAATAAAGCCAATTTTGTAAATCTTGAAAAATGCGAGATAAACGCACTTGTTCATTCTCATCCTGAAATTAAAAAATCATAGAGAAACTGACGTGGTTTGATCATCTCTAAACTATCTCGTAATACTGTTATAAATTCAGCGATATAGTAGCTATGACAATGACATTAATACTTGCAGAAGACAAAGCATACTCAACACTATCTCTTCATCCAATCCATTTGTTTAGAAAAGTATCATCCACATAAGGAGATTGCATCGTGATGATAATGGGGAGACATGCCTCATCTTGTTGAAAATAAAATTCACTATCATCTTCTAAATACAATTACCTTACGAATGGGTGGATCGATTAAATCCCAAAGCAAGTTGAGACATGGTTTTGGACACCCAGTATAGTAAAAACTTATTCAGTCATCAGTTGTCAGTTTAAAGTGAACTTCTATGGATACACAATTATCTATATTTTGTAAAGAATTTAAGATAATTTGTGTATCTTTTTCAAACTTCGATATACAAAGTTAATAAGGCAAATTAATATAACATAAGATTTCTTCTGATATATAAGAACAAAATAATGTAGACGACATTATCTGTAATAAAACTAGATAGAAAAGAAAAAAAAAACGACAGACATTCTTGACATATTTTCTATATAACATAAAGATAGACAATGTTAAAGATTACATCTCTTCGGATTGAAAATAATCTAAAAGAAAAAGGAAAATGTATCAAGTGGTTGGGCATCAGACGATGAGACTTGTATGTCGTCAACTAGTTGATCCATATCAAAGTATATAGATACAAAACAAAAAAAAAGAATCGCGACTTTTTATCGAAAGGATCAATTCAACTTGAATGCATACATTTTGAAGCTCAGTTTTCAAACGAATTAAAAATAAAAGTGGCCATCAAGATTTTCCAAGTGACTACTATATTTCAAATACTTTTTAACACCCTCACAATGAAGTACATATATATAGGTACTTACATACTTTCCACTCTTAATAATGACGAGACGAACCTTTTTTTTACATTTTTTGAAGAGACTTCTGAAATGTTTTGGAATTAAACGGAACAAAAGGCATTTAATTATAGTTACTAAATTAAATACAGTGACGTAGAAAGGGCAATAAAATTCTTCTACGATAGTGTAACAGTTTAAATCGAACCTAAGAATTGGAATTAAATGTCATTCACCGTTTTCAAAAATATTTCTTTTTAGGACAGGAAACACAAGAATTCTCTTGTATGAAGGTATACGTATATGTCAGGTATTCTGGGTCCTACAGGTATGAATTATACCTCATTCGATAGGGAATTTAATAATTAATTAAATAAAGAATGCTCCGAATGAAACGCACGATTTGAATTTTGTGGAATTGTCTTTTTGACAACAGTAGGCGGTCGAAACTTGACAAACTGTCAATAATAATGTCGTTCCTTCCTGCAAAGTTCCATAACTATTAAACGCAACAATGGCAGATGACAGATGTGAAGATTTCAGTACTGTAAACTTAATGAAACGAAAATAGCACGACATTTAAATCTGGCGCTATTATGGGGACACACGGTATATATGTAGGAAACTGAAAAATGTGAAATCGAACTCAGGCACCCTTGGTTTACTACTAAATTGGCTTTCTCACTAATATGAGAGACACACATGTAGTATTCATACTATGGCATTGATACTATAGTATAGCTGATAACATTTCCATCATATTTATACTTCATTCTTGAAATGGTATAAAGGGACACACATATGGTATAGTGCAGGGTATTCTTAAATCATGGTATCTATACCATATGTGTGTCTCTAGTATAAGCCAACGATTCCACTTCTTCAAGTAACTCAAATTCTCCACTACAACTTATTCGTGTGCTACTTCTTTTATTCCTACATATATGATAATCATAACAAAAGTAAAAAGGACGAGCAGATTTTGATCAAATAGAAGCATCATTATATTAGAAGCATAAACAAAGTTGAATTAGTTAAAAGCTTTAATGTTTTAAAAGAAGCATCATCATATTCTAAATCTTAATTTAAAATCGACAAATTCAATATTTAAGGTGTTGCATATTTTGTTTTCTTCACAAAAAGGAAATAAATTCATTTAAAAATTTAGTAAAATCACACTCCATAGCATGTTAACGAACAATTTCCTATAAATAAACAAAAATAAATATTCCTTGCCACCCAGGAAAAAAAAGGAATATCTTAGAAGTAAGTTAACTTACCTTAAATTTAAATAAAAACCGTTTCAATTGTTATCCTTTTAGATCCTTGAAAACAGACTTATATTTATATGTACACTTTAGGCCATAATATTTGATGTGTTCCACCTTTTTTTCTTTACAAAAAAAAACACCTTGGATATATGCAATATAGTTGAGCGAAAAAAAGGATATTATTTCAATAAAGAAGAAGCAATAAAAAAATTATAATAATAGAAAAACTGATCCAGGATGACAGATGACTCTTATCCTTCCATATAATAAACACAGTCACAATTTTCCTACACACACTTTTTTCTTTTATACAAAAGGAAAAACTTTTTCCGCGGGTGTTTTTTTTTTGTTATGTTCTCTCGAGGCACAGCCAAGGACCAAGTATAGTATAAATTGGGTGGGCTAAACTCCTTATTTTGTTGTTTTACTTTAATTCGCCTGTTTTTTTTTTGCTTCTTCCAAGAATTAGTGAACGACTTTTTAAAAATTCGAGAGAAAGGGCGAAATTATGAAGCAAAAATAAAAAAAAATCGATAAAAACTCGCACAAAGAGAAAGGATCTTTCTTTTTTTTCCTTTTTGTTGTTGCAAAAAAAAAGAAAATTCTTGTTTTTTTTAAAAAAGAAAAACGAGGAATTATTTCGTAGTAAACAGATTTAGTAAAGTCTTTAGTTATAGTAATTATTTAGTACAACACTGTACACAGTACACACCCAATAAAAAAATTATTAATTTCTTGTTTTTGTATTTAAAAGAAAATCGAAAGAAAAACTATGTTTAAAAAAAAAGGAAAAACACAAATAACGCCCATTTTTCTTGAATTTTTCAAAAAACTGAAAACATCCAAATTTTTTAAACTTAATCACTTTTTAGAATTGAAAATATTTTTAGAACTTGAAAAAAAAAAATAAAATTTAGTACACTTTATTATTATTTTAAATTTTAAACTAAAAACAAACTCTTGTATCCTAATTTTTCACTATTTTCCAGGATCCACGCACAAAATAATGTTAATATATAATAAAAATGGAGAGAAAATAGAAGAAAGTTTCCCTATTTTTCTTTTCAGTTTTTCTTTTTTTTTCTTTGGTGAGGGGGGTTAGTATAGATAACGAACAGAAAAAAAATATATATATGTCTTCTTTTAGATAAGAATTTTTAAAGTGAACCAACCAACCAACCTCAACTGTTGTATGGTGACTGTGTTCATAGATTTCGTACAAAAATACCCAGGATAGTTGCCTAAAAAAAAGGCCTCTGATAAATATATATGAATATACCGGCATCGCTGTAAGTATTAGTTCCAGATGACATGCTCAATATATATATTCTTTATCCGTGATTCTCTTCTTTTCTTAGAGATAAATGTGTTAGTTAAAAAGGTCGCTTGTCGCTCCTTTTTTTATCCAACAGAAGAGAAATATTTACTATTTTATTTTCACCCTTAAAATTGTTTTTGGTTTTTTGCTTCCATATATCACACGTGTACACTCGTATATCATACGTATATAACCAAAACGTATAGAATGGATTTGCGTAACATTGAATTTGTCCATAATAAAGGCGGAGATGGTGTAGGAGGACACTAACAAGGGATATATAGTAAAGTGGAAAATCCACCTTCATTTACGGAAGGAAAATTTCTGTATTCGATTTTAAAAGAGCAAAAATATAATTTTACTATTGTTTTGGTTTTCAGGATTTATGTTCAGAACCGAAGAAAAAAAAGGGGGAATCACAATTTAATCCAGAATATTGTTCTATCATATGTCATTTGCATTCGTTAATCCTGATATAGTAGTTGTAGGAAAATTTCGGTGTGACTTTTTATAGCAGGTTAAGACTATGAAAAACTAGAACCTAGAAGAAGTTTTTCTTTTCTTTTTTCTTTGTAGAACAACCGAAATAAGTGTACCTGTATAATTAGTACAATTTATATAAACAAATTAAAATCTCATTCATTCTTGATTATCGATCGATTTTCTTTGGAAATATGAAGAAAAAAAAGTATCATAATAAACGTGATATATATCAACCAACATTGAATCCGCGCATTCTCATTAAAATCACACATATACAATCAAAGAAAATAACATTCTTTATGCCCTATGGTAGGTGCTACCAGAGGGTATATTAGTTTTGTCACTACTTTTGTAACATATCGAAATAATTATCGTAGAAAGGGTTTGGTTGTGTAGACAATCAAAAGTTATATCGATTTCTGCATGTCCATCCGTCCGTCCGTATACCAGATAACTCAAAAGTGCGTTATCTGATCTGGATGAAATTTACAATATGAGTTGGTTATTCCTTAACTTGGTTTGGTATTGTATCTCAGCCAAATTAACCGAAGGGGAGCGAAGTTATTAAGCAAAAACCAAGGTGACCAGAAACTTTTGTCTTTTTTGTTTATGATTTTCGGATTTAATTTGAAAAGCAATTTTGTTTAAATTATTTACATGGGCTGATTATATGAGAGACACATATAGTATTCATACTATAGTACTGGATATTATGGCATAGTTGATACCATTTCAATATTATGTTTATACTTCATTCTTGAAATGGTTTAAAGTGACACACATATGGTATACTACATGGTATTCTTAAATCATAATATCAATACCGTATGTGTGTCTCTAGTATTACATAAACAGGCAATACCATGTTAATTTCCAGGTACAAGGATAGAGGAGCAAGAAACAGTCATAGGGGAAAATAAGCATGTTCATAAAGTTTTTCCGATGTACTTTAAAAACTAATATACCGATTTCAATAAAACTTCCAAAACATATTTGTGCCACTAGGCCCCAGCCTACCTACCTGTGAATTTGAACGAATTTGAAAAAGACGAAACGAAGTTATGGAGAAAAAAACTTGAAATGTCAATAATTTAGGTTCTTCTTTCTCAACAGAACTATAGATTGGTTAACTACGACTCCCATTTCTAGGGCATCAAAAAATTGGCTATAGACCGAGTTTACGTTACTATGTTATATGTTTTTTTTTTTTTTACTTACATTCCAGAATTCTTGTTTTCTTCTTCAATAATATTGTTGTTATTATTGACGATAATAGAACGACCATCCATACTCCTTCGAAATTTCAAATTTTCATCATTACTATTATTCTTCTCGGGCATAAAAAGAGTATTGCTAGAATCAACAGCAAGACTATGACGTTGTGATGATTTTCGAATAGTACCAGGCATACTACTCGCGGTCATACTATTGCCTATAAAAAAAAAAAAAAGAAAAGGTTTTTCATTAAATGTTTTCAATTTTTTTTTTTTTTTTTTGATTTAAAAAACAAATGAACCCATCCTTGTGAACATGAAAAAGGATAATGAAAATGATGATGATGATGAAAACTGACAGGAGGCTTTTCATTTTTCATTTTCCATTTTTTTTTCTTATATAATTAATGTATCGTACTTTATGACAATGAATTCATGGAAAAACTGTATATAACATCAACAAAAAGGAATAAAAAAAAAGGGAAGAAAAAAAGGAAGATCATTCACCTGAAAGGCAACAGAAATACTTAAGGGTGCACATTTTATGTTGAGTAGTTTGTCGAGTGCTCTTCTTCATCATGTATATAGATATATATTTTCTTTGATTTAATGATGATTATTTGCGTCTACACTTAATTATTTTTGGTTTGTTATAATTATTATTAAATCACATGAAACCACTTTATTTTAAGATAGAATTGTTATTATTTAAATTTTATTTTTTTTTAAATACTAGCACTTTGAACGTTTCCAAACTGACTATAATTAAATGAAGATGAATTATTGTTATCTCATATGAAGAGAATATGGTGTTTGTTTTTAAACACATTTATATGTTTTGTTTATTAAAAGTGGCAAAATTAGAACTTGTTTACTCTTTTATTGTTATTGTTCTAGATTTCATTGAATAAGATTCAGAAATTCCACGTTTTTTAATCAACAAATTCTGCTAAAAAAAAAATGTTGATAATAAGATAATTATCATATTATAATAATAATTATATTAATTAGATGGATTTCAGTAGCTATATGTATAATCAAAAAAGAAAAATATGCTAAAAGAAAGTCAACACTCGAAATTTCTGAACTAAAACAAGATTAATTAGACTTTTTAAATCAGTTGGAAGGAATTTGATATTGACTTCAAATATTTATTATCTTCAACACTAGATAAAGGAAATACTAGGTGAGATTAAAAGACATTAACTGTCTAACAATTTCTCAATTTAAACCAATAACAACATAGTTTATATTAAATCTGGACAATATGTGGTTTCAACAGGACGATGCGACTTGCCACACAGCGAACGTTACAATCGATTTATTGAAAAGTAAGTTTGGTGAGCATGCTATTTCTAGAAATGGACCCGTCAATTGGATATTTGATTATTTTCTTTAGGATCACGTGAAGTCATTGGTCTACTCTAAACCGATAAGCCGGCGACGTTAGAAAAGCTCTGAGCAAATATTGAACGCAAAATTGCTGCAATATCGGCCGATTTATGCGAAAAAGTGGTCGAAAATGCCAAAGAAGAAACATGGTAATTAGATCAATAATTTTGGAGAACTAAGTTTTATTGAAGCTCTTCCTCTAAGTTTGGTCAAATTTTTTGATTTCAATTCTAAATTTCATGATTTTGGCTACTACTATAGAACTAATATCAAAAATTTAGTAACGGTTTTCAAGTTTTAATTTCGAAAGTGCTTGAACCTAATTTTAGTATAACAACTAATCAATTTTCCAAAAACTTTTCTTCAAGTGTGCTCTCCCTCCAAGAATCAATTATCACAAAATCTTGAAATTGAATTTTTAAAAATATTTCACTAGTTAACATTCAAATTTAAACAAATAAAGATTTAAATTAATTTTAAAAATTATTGAATTTTCCAATTTTCAACCATTTTATAACAATTTTCGAAAAGGAAATTCTGAAGGAATAAAATATATTTTATATTATCAAAGACATAAACCCACTTACTTCCAATAGAAGCTTTTCGATATTTATCACGGAGTGCAACCAAACTTGATACAATTCTCGCTCGATGTGCCGAATTTCGTATACCAAGTTTTTTGATATCGCCTTCATTTAATTCTAGAAGTTTTTCAACACCGTCAAATCCTTGAAAAGTATCTAAAAAAAAAGTAATATTTTTAATTTAATTAACTTTTATTTATTTCTACTAAATACCTTGATATTGTGGTAAATCTAAAATATTTAACCACTGCTCAACATCTAAATGTGGTTGTGATGCTACCATGATTGGCATTGGCATCTTTTTCTTAATTGTTGAATAACGAAAATTCCACGTTATACCTGAAAATAATAAATGAAATTATTATTTTATTTAATTTAATTAAAAACGCACAAAATTTACTTTATTTTAGAATACCACAACTAAATAATATTACTAACAAGAATTTTTAGTGTGGAGTATCGCAAATATTTTGTTATCAACAAAATACGTAAGATTAGGTGAAGATAATCCAAAAAATATGCGTTTTGATTTATCATATAAGTTGTATTGTTATCGTAATACGCAAATCAAGTACTCCCTCAGCCCGAAATTATGATACTTCACAACCCTCCTACAACACGGTTTCATTCTAACACGATAAGAAAGATTACAGGAACCTATGTTTCCGCTCTCCCTCTCTGTAAGAACCTATCTATCGTGTTATAGTAGGGTTGGGTGTATACGTTTCAAATTATTGAAGGTTGTAAGAAACAATAAGCTTTTATCAGAATATAATAATGTAAATTAGGTTCCCTTTCTGATATATAGTGCAGGTTGCTAGAAAAAATGAATCCTCTTCAAAGTGGCATCCATTTTAACTGTAATACTGAAAAATATAGCTTCCAATACTTGAGATAACAAATGAAAACAATAAATGCTTGCTCAACGAAATGCAATACTGCGGGTATTACAATGAAAGAAAGGTAACAATTTAAACCAAATCTGTAGGTTAATTTGTTGTTACGCATTTAACTAGTTTTCGTATTTGCTCAAACACCACATTTGACGTATATAAAACCGGGTGCAGTAAACAGTCGAAGCAGTATTTAAGATCCGTCAAATGTTTTGCTTGGAAGGTAAAGAGCCAATAAAAAACAATATAATGAGAGGAGATGTTTGTTCCGAGGTTTCATCGAAAAAAGGTGACCGACAGCAGAAAGAGTTCCTGCAATTTCAACAAAATTAAAGAGATCCTCTTCAATAGGCGTTAAATTAAATTTAAATAAAGTTTACATAAAAAAATTCAAGAGTTATGTAAATCATATTTCCGCATGCCTAAGAATTTCCAGTAAAAATGTACACATATTAATATGTTTTCTTCATATTCACGTGTCCATTTTCTTCTCTTACAGATATTGAAAAGTGGTACATCTAACATCATTTCATTCACCGGTTTGTGCAGCTCTCAACTATATCAAAATTTAGGGCAAAAATAAAAGCGTTATGTCTACCATATATTAGGACAGAGGGAATATATAATTTCAATGAATTTCATATAGTGCTTGTGTTTTTATCCCAACTCAATGATAAGATATGTTTTAAACAGTGTCGTCCTTAAAATTTTTTATTTTTCTTCGATCAATATTTTATGTTATACAAATTGATGGTATTTCTGAAATTCAAGATAGATATAAAGACAGGTCAAAAGAATATATGAACCAATTTACCTGAGTTGTAATATTAACCAAAAAAAATCGAAATGAACTGAGATCACAAATTCCAGATAACCACCACAAAAAAAAGAGACCTAGAAAGTAGGTTCAGCTATTTTTGTGGATGAATTACATGTTGACATGACATTCACCAAGTTATATACTCAATAAGGTCAAAACAAGTAGCAATATTATAATAAAAACATGCATGATAGAACCGGCTTTAAATGGGATTTTCTTTTCTTTCCTTTTTTTTTGTTGTCAATTTCAATTCTTTAAAATTATAGTGGAACCAATTTTCCCATCATCCAAATTGCCAATAAATATAACAGTTTCATTATTGATTTATTATTATATTGAATAAAATTGATTAATTAATTATTTATTATTTGAAACCAATCAATTATAATTAAAGTTTGATCGATTAAAATATTGTATAGTATATAATATAATGTCAACACAATTCTTCCATATTTATTAATGAATTAGATTCTATATCATAATTATGATTACGATGATAATGTCGATAATCGTAGATCAGTAATATTTATATATATGGTCATTAGCTTTCTGTAGTTAGTCCTTTTTCTTGTTATTCTTTCATTATGTTAAAGATTGATTGAGAAATTCTGTCAAGAAATCGCGTCCTTAACTTACACTATACAATTATCTAAAAATATTCTACAACACAATTAGTTCTTAATGTATACCAAAAAGTAGGAAATTACAAACAACCCAGAGCTAGGGAATAAAAAAATCTAACAATTAGAGGAAATTAGTAAAATTACAATAAGAAAAGTAAGTGCTGGCTACGTCATCACTCTTAAAATAAATTCGTATATATATTTATGTATGGCTATATTCTTTTATGCATTAATAACATAATTGCTTCTTCTTTGGTTTAAACTTATGTTAAGTGAAAGTTTAATTTTCAAGCGAAGTTTAGTAAAACTACTTGTTGTGACTGTTAAATGAATGAAAGAGGAGCATTACAAAAAATCCTCCGATCCTGAATTTTGTTCATATCGATGGTTATTCAAAAACCTCAAAAATATCATTTTTAAATGGTTTTCATCACTCTATTTCAATCGATCTATCAGTTTGATATATTTTAGCCTGGCAAAATTAAAATAAACATATCAAAAATTTACAATCGGCCTCAAGGACCTCAAAATAATATATCAAAAACGTATATCGGGATTAACATAAGTTACCATGGTAAAATACCTCGAAAAGTACACTCATACAAACAGTATTCGGACACTGTTCCTCCACTAAACATGAAAAGATGATAATTTAAATTTTGATGGAACAACTTTACTCACATATTCTGCATCCAACTCAAAAGGAAGTCCATATTTTCATCATTTTTAGTTGTTATATAACTTTTTGGTCTATTGCATTGTTTCCATGGTCCCCTGGTGAACTATTGGACGATCCAAAGGGCCATTACTAACCTCGGGTAAATATAAATGTAGACACATAAAAAAATGCGAATTTGTCAATGAACGTGTCTTTCGGTTCGTTCGCTTAAAAAAGGTAGAATTCCAGACGTCCGCTGAGTAATGGATTTTTTAACAAAAAAAGGACTGCTAACCCAAATAAGTTCGAGGATGTGTGGTCTATAGATTGGCTTAATACCGAGCTTAAGAGAGTAGTAAGGCAGCAAATAATTCCTTTCATACGTAACCCAAATAATACGTTATAATTTTAAAACAGGGGTTCTTAAATCCTTTTTTCCTGCGACCCACTTTTTAAGTCCAAGAATTTCTGCTACTCAATAATTGGCGGAATCTAAAAAAATATATATTTAAAATAACAAAGATAATTTTATTGTACAGAATACAAGGATTCATTTCTACCGAATTCCTCGAAAACGTTGCAGTTTGATTTTAATAAATTTGTAATTTATGAAGTCCATAATTGTGTGGCAACAATTTGTAGCGGAAATTTTATTGCGGAAAGTTTACAAAAAACATATTAGTAATAAGTGTAATTTAATTGGAAATTTTCAAAAGTTCCTGTGACCCAAAAAGGAAAACTCGCAACCCTACTTTGGGTCGCTGTTCTAAACTACTGACAATTAAAGATACTACCATAGAATGACAGAATACCTGTTCGTTGGCAAATTAATCCAATCCAAATTAAGGTTTACATTAACTTAAATCTTAGTACGAAAATATTCAATTCAAACAATCGTAACATAACATTATAATCGTCTTAAAATTTAAACCGTGTCAAAAATTGAATCATCCGTTTCTTAAATATTGTCATCGTCTTTTTGTGTATATAGAGAATATCATCAACCTACTTGTTTATTTACAACACTGAATAGAATTAATATTATAAATATTGACAAAAATTTTCTCATCAATTTTATTTATAAATATCAAAAAGATTTAAATTTATATAACCCTGAAGCATTAACATACTATCTCTCTTAAGAAACCGGTCCTCTAAAGATTTAATAGTTTTTTTGTTCCACTAATACGCGAATAATTCATGAATTGTATAATCAAAAAATTCATTCAAATAAAATGTATAAATAGTACACACCTGGATACTTTGGAAAACTATAAGAAATATAATCAAAAACCGGACTATTTTATAAACCAGGTGATTTCCATGCAAGTGAAGACAATTCATATCCAATTTTTACCTATATCTCGTTTATATCCAGTATGTAGACGTCGAGTGTAGGCGAAAAATGGTGTTGTAACTTGTTCGTAATTATTTTGCATAAAATTATTAAAAACATTTTCAAACGAATTATTATTATTTATTAGAGTCGGGACTTTTTTTTAGTTCATATCGCACATGTAATAGACTTCTTTATTGGTGGCGACTACTCGGCTAGTAGTTTTATCTTGTAAAATATTATTAAATCTAAGAAAACATTGTTGTTAGAATGTAATTTTGTTAAATATTTTTAATAATGACGGAATTTGATATAGAATTTTTGATTTATGATGTAATTTTTTAAAGTTACTTAATTCTATAAGTAGGTTTTTAGGAAATTTTTGATTATTCCAGAACAGTTCAGGTCACGATCTTTTAGTATGACTAAAGAATCTAATCTTGTGATTCCTATTCCTATTTCACTTAAAGCATTCAAAACCTGAAGGTTTACAGACTTATTCTAATGATATGACTAATTTGCATGCACTAAAATTTATGTTTATATTATTATTAGTAAACACCCCATCCCACAATGAGGCTCCAAAATAAAAAATCGGCTACGGAGCGCCCTCTATTTTGTTCCAAGTATCAGATTGTTTTTAATGACACATGATTTGCCATAAATGGAACTTCAAAATAAAGAATTCCAAAATTTCATCGAAACTAGGTCAGTAGTGAATTACTTTAGAGTGGCACGGAAAAGGAGTAGGACTCCAGCATTTTATATATTAAGATTATTGCTGTTAATCATGTATGTATTGTATTTTGGTCTACCAAGGTAGTCAAAATTATGTCTACAACATGTAGATGGAAAGATCGTTGTGACTATAATAAGTTATGACCTTGTTGAAACCAAATCATGATGGATTGCGTCAAATACAACAGCAACTATTTGTGTTAAGACAGTTTCCTAGAATACAAATGTTAATGGCTCAAACTTCTGGAAGAAGCTTTGAATGTATTAATCTTATCCGTTTCTCATAAATATGATATTTTTCTGACAATAATAATGTAAATTAGCAGAAATACTGTGACTGCGGTATTAATTTTGTGTTAATCAAGGAAATATGTTTCAAATTAGGTTCAATTAGCGCATAAGAAGTTTGTGTTAAAATTTAAATATAAGTACAGCTGGGCCTCCTACAACGCGACAAATAAGTTTCGTTGTAGCGAGTTCACGTTATACAAAAGCTAAGAGTTTATGATGTTAGAAATGAGTGGCTGTGGCTAAATTCGCGTTATAGAAGTAAGTAAGATTAGAAACGTATAAGACATTTTTTTCACTAGTTACTTTAGAGAAGATCCAAATTTTGACATTGACAACAACAGCATAGAGAAACAATATGATCCTCTTTGGTGTTGTTTCCTAAGTTAAAACATTATTCTGCTCTAGAACAACTAGTGAAAAAAGGCGTGCTTATATTGTCTTTAACAATCATTAACAAGCAAATATGCTAAAAAATGATATCAGAAGCATTTTTAATCCTGAGGAAAAAAAAATTTGTTTGGTTACAAGAATCAAAGTTTCCAAAATTCTAACAATTTCGGACTAATACAAAACATAAATTTAAGATCCATTTTGGTTTTATTTAAATGTAAACTCTTCTACAAAAGAAGGTTGCCAATCACTGATATTGTTCTATTTAATTAGTTTAATCAGTAATTCGAGAAAATATTGATTTTAGAAAGAAAAAAAATATTGCATCTAAATGACTAAGAACAAAGTCCCTACGGAAAAAAAATTAAATGTTAAAATTCCATACCTGTATAAAAACTAATTAACCTTTCTCAGAACAGTAATAATTACATATTTATAAATTCATAATTTCTAACTTCTATACCAGAAGATAGAATAGTTTTTGGCTTCCAGATTTTAAGATGTTATCTTGAGTCACACAAATTCTTATCAAATGTTTGTTTGCCTGTCTGTCGGGATTACGACGTTATTTGTAGTATGTAGAAATTTCAATGGAAATTAGTATGACTAGATTTCTCGATAATGAGTATGGTAGAAAGTTATTTAAATTTGGCTGAAATTTCGATTTGTTGTTTTGAACAAAATTTCCAAATGACTAAAAAGTTCGTGTGCGAATGGGACTGGTAATATGTATTCCAAATAATTAAAAAGAAAAATAAAATTGATTCCGAATTATCTGCCAATAAACGGTCTTAACTCATGGCGCAAATTAGTTATTATTGTTATAGAAAAGAGAAGAAGAAATCTTTTTAAACGATCAGCATTCAGCATTACTTGTTGAAAGTACTGGCTTCGTCTGTTACATATTTTTTGCTATATGGTATTGTTGCGTAACACTATTTTGTAACGCTTTTTGTCAAAAAATGACAAAATTTTGTAATTGCCTTGCACAACTAACCGCTGGGCCGATTTTGACAAAATATATACAGCCTATGTATTTGGCCCCAACTCAAAACTGATTAGTTTTCTGGCCAAATTCGAGTATGACGACATTGTCTAAGAACACTATTTTTTTCAAATATTCCCTTTTTTGCACTCGTTGTACAACCGAAACTCCGTGTTCAATAAAACTAAAATTATACAGTTTTTGTATTAACGCTGAACTCAGGTCTGATTTAAATTTCAACGAAATTCACTTATAGCAACACTTATTCACAAAACTGTTTGTGTACGCAAAATTTGTGTTCCGAATTTAATGAAATTCTGACAGTTTAGGTATTTTAACTTATCTAAAACCAATTCTATTTTTCGTACGAATTTGACTATGGTAACGCTTTTCTTGTAAGCTTGATGGAAGCCAAACTACTGGGTTGAATTCTACGAATTCCACATACACTTGATAAAATAGGGCTTAAGGCAGGTTCTGGTGTAAATTTTGCACCGAATTCTGATAGAGGTGGGGTGAGGAATGAAGAATGAAGAATGAAGAATGAAGATTGAAGAATGAAGAATGAAGAGAAATGAACTGAGCACAACCTGACGAGAGCCGAGTGGGTTTTGACATGAGAGCGGAATGATACTATCGGTCAGGTCGGAATAGAAAAAAGTGTATACTAATTTTTTTTCATTACCAATAGTTTAGAAGTTCAACTAGTCATTTTGCATATTATTTTCTTATGATTTCTGCTTTTCGAAAAATAAAATTCTTTAAAAATGACGTTATTTTTTCTTGAAAGAAAACCAAATTTTAACTTAAATTACAAAAAAACGGAAAAAACAAGTTTTCTCGTGACTTTTTTCTTAAAAAAAAGATTTACTTTTAAAAAATCACTTATTTAAAAAATTTCCCAAAAAACATCAATACATACTTTGCGTTCGACGTTTTTTAAGTTTACTACCAGACGATGGCGGATCTGATTTACCAGCTTTATTACCCATTATGACAAAATAACAAATTAATCACTTTTATATAAAAAAAAATATGCAATTTTGCATAAACTTCTTCTGGAAATATGCAAATTGTTTTACTTCTTTATTCACATTATTTAATTTTTTTAATTTAAATTTCTTTCAATATTTATAAAACTTATCAAATTGTATTAAATTTCATGGATTTTATGATTTTAAAATTGAAAATTCTAGAAGCTTGGAAAATTTTTAAAAAAAACCACGTCAAGAAAACACTTATTTAAATTTTGAACCATGAAAAACAAAATCACTGACACTGCAACAATTTTTGATAAATAATTAATAAAAACAAATTAATTAATAATATTATATTATTTCCGTTTTTCCTAAACGTGTAGGCGCCTCATTAAATATCTTAATAACACTTTTTCTTTATCATTGTTTTTTTTTTCTTCTTACAATATCACCTTTAAGAAATACTTTTAAATAAACGCAATTAGTAATATTTACTTAAGTTTACGAAAGCTTAAAATATTTCTTAACAAATTGCTTATCACTAGTAAATACGCGCGCAGCTTGTTGTCTACACTCGGGAAAAAAAAAATAAGTACGTTTTTTTTTTCTTATAAATCCAATTTCAATAATCGATTGTGTTGGCCTTATACCGTGTAAGGTTTATAAAGAATGTTCGCGGTGAGCGTTTTTTATGTTAATTAACTTACTTTTTTCTTTTAATACGCGATTCAAATAATACCGTGTGTATCGCAACTCGACACAATAAAAATATAATAACAAACTTTTGCTTACTGACGACGTATCTTTTATTTATGTTGTTGTTGTCGACAACCTTATTTTTACAGATATCAGCAGTTTTTATACCCTATGGTGGTAGGTACTACCAAGCGATATATTAGTTTTGTCACTAGATTTGTAACACGTACAGCTAATCACCGTAAAATGATTTTAATGTCAAATGCAGATGTGTACGAGTATACACAGTTGTTACAACTGAATTTTAGTTGTGACAACAGAAAAACCAGTAATCACAACTATTACTCAGTTGTTAAAACTAGCCACTTAGTTGATAATTTTTGTGTGTTTGTAGAGAATCAACTACCAACATATCTTGATAGATTAAACTTGATAGGTTTACAGTCCTTAGAAAGGTGACGTCTAGTAGCGGATGTGGTTTTCATGAGCCAAATCATTAATGGAGCTATTGACTTCCCCTTACTGTTAGACAAAATGCATCGGTCTTTAAGGTCCGTGGAAATATTCAAAATTAGTCACCATAAAACTGAGTACTGTCGAAACGAACCGGTTTCCCGAATGCTTAGGTCTACTAATGATAGCCCTAAGGTGTTTGATTTTTGCTTGAGCAAAAGACATTTGAAAGATCTCATATACAATGACTGTTGCTTGCATTAAGCAATATTAAAAATATATACATATATATATATATTTTGTATTCTATTTCAGCAAAATCCGTCGAGGACGATCGAAGTTATAAAGCAAAAACTAGGACCAACAAATTTTCCCTTTTCTTGTTGTAGTTTTTCGAATTTAATTGGAAAATTGTTGCAGCAATTTTGTTTAAACTATTTACATACGTCGCCTGTACAAATAGGCGATATTATGTTCAATTTCAGTAAAATCGGTTCAGGGATAGTGGAGGAAGAAATCGTTGTATCGAAAAAAGGCCTGCTCGTAAAATTTGTCGATGTAATTTAAGAACTAATATGCCAATTTGAATACAATTTGCAGAATAGATTTACGCTATTAGGGCTATTAAACCAATAGAGTTATGTTTTCTTATTATTTTCGAGTCCAATTTCTACCATAGAGTATAAAAAATTGGCTATAGGCCGATTTTAAGTTACCATATATTTTTTTTCTGTGCTTATTTATTTGAATGACACCATAAAGACGACATTGATGAGATATCTATGTAAATATATGCTCGAATGATTATGATTAAGAGGTCTGTTTAAAAAAAACTGGCTTCTAATTTTTAACAATTTTATGATGAATTAATTCCAAGTTGTGAATGAAAGCAATGAAAATTAAAATTTCATTGGGAATTATTTGTGTTTTTTCTTTTAATTGTCTTAAAAGAAAACCATAAAGCAGTTCTTATGAAAATGTCATTGGCGTCGTAAATATGGAAGGAATTGGAAAAAAAAATGACTACCTACAATTTCAGTATTTTAATTTTATCTTTTCTTAAGTTTAACCTCTTAAGAACATTATCTAAGTTAAAATTCCGATACTATCTGTAGCAGGATAAACTACATACTATGTACTCACTACCAGCGACGGGCTTGGTTAAGCATTTCAAATATAATTTCAGTTAATTTGAGATGTTCTTCTCAGTCTCCTTCATATCTTTTAAGTGCGTTTTATACTGTTTGATAAGCTTGCCACTGCTCCATTTCTTAAGGAATCACATTTCTTCGTACTGAGAGATGAGAAAAATCCTTCTTCATACTTTTTTCATTTAATACTATGCATCCCTATGCTATTAAGATTTGTTTTTTCTTGTTGCTGGCTTTGAGTCTAAATTCTCTTCTAGTCAGCGGTTTCAACTAATTGGGCTGTAGTTGACCAAGCAAATACTTGTCAGAAATGTGGAAATTCTATATTGATTCTATTACTTCGTTTACATGATCAGATTGAAGTCGACTTCAATCCGAATATCGTCCATGTATACCCACATCGACTTTAAATCGACTTGAGTCAATCCGATCACAAAAATTTTTCTGATCTACTTGCAATTTGCATGTAAACCCGGATCGACGTCAAACCGAATTGAAAATTTAAAATGGAGTATAAAAGAGGGGAAACACAACCTAAAAAAGAAAAATTTGTTTGGCAGCGTCTATGAAATTGACGTTGATTTGAATTCGATTTGAAGTCAATCTTTCAATTCGGTAAAGCTGAAAAACCCAAGTTGAATTTCAAGTCGATCTCAAGTCAATTCTGAAGTCGCCATGTAAACCAAGTAAATGTTGATGTTGTTAAATTTAAGATAGATAAAAGTTCTTAGTGAAATCCATAAGATAACAGAAATTTCAAATAAATTCTAAAAGTAGAATGAATCGATAAAACTCAGACTCAACCAAAAGAAACATATCATTGCTCATAGGAAATAATAATCCATTGAAGTGGTTGTATTCAGGGTTTACACACTTCGAATATTTTTCATATCGTTACTAAATACTACTTGTATTAATACTCTACGTCCCTGTTAAATTTATAGATATCTATTTAAGTAGTATACTATAATATTTTTGCAGTTTAAAATATTCATGCCCAAAGGTGTAGATAAACTATTTTTGAAAAGATAATTGCAATCATTCATAAAATATATATGTACGATGGGAATATAACTTTATAACTAAAAGTTTAAATGTAATTACATTGTAATTTCCGTACTAGTAAAATCTTGAAAGAAAAACTATTATTTTGGATATTAAAATAAAGTATTTCTCATTGGTTTTCTTAAAATAAAATATAATTACAAAATCTGTTATGAGAAATTTGATAGTGTAAAAATTCGATATCTTTATTTATTGTTATTTTAGTATTCAAGTTTCAAGTTTTCTTATTGCAAAGTGCAAACATTTTTTGTTGATAAAAATAAGAATTTAAACAGAAAAACATATTTTAGTTTCATCATAAAAAAAAAAACTGATAATCTTAATCTTATATGGATAACTTTTAACAGAGATTCGAATTTCAAATATTCGTTAAAAGATTATAAAATATTCTTGTCCGTAATCTTTTTAATGAATTTGAAGGAAATTTAAATGAAATATTAAACTTTTCTTGAAGAATTGTTGACGAATATAAACGGTTTTTTCAAGTTCAATAAGTCTGTTATAAATTGGCGTTTATTTCAGAATATGACATCTCTGGAAATGTATTTGACGGCAACGCGTTGAAGAAAAGACATAAATTTATAAAGTTTTGTGATCATATAATATATGTTTGAAATAGGGCAGCTTAAAAATCCTATTCGAATATACTATAAATTCTAGTTGTACTAAACAACAACTAGGTACGGCAAACTATATCCAACTTTCTTACATAAAATATTCTGGTAAGCATCGAATAAGTTCATCTTCTTAATACAAACCTATCAAATTTTTAGAAAATTAGGTAAGCCACTTTCGAGGATTATAAAAAAAAGTGACCGAAAACACACAACCATCATTGTGAAAATAGTCAATTCAGATACCATGAACTCCAAAACATGTATTTCTAAAGATAACTGATATCGAACTTTTGGACACTTAAAGTATGTCAATAAAGTCTAAGTAAAAACTACAAATTACCGGCAATTTCTTACAATTCGCCCTAATATTTTTATTTATAAATTTTCTGAATAAAAGACCTTACCTTATGGAAAATATTCGAAAAAGATCTGCAAATCATATTTGCAACCGCTCTTTCTGAGAGTCTTTGGAGCCGGATACTTTTTTAGGACATAACCTGACACATTTCCCAATAAAATATCAAAAACCTTATGCCGGAAATAACACAAAAAATTGTGATATTGTTTTTTTTAGTTTAAGAAAATCTATTGAAAAACATCAACCAAATTTCAATAAAATTAGTTTTTTAAAAAAAAAATTTTTCCTTCTTTTTCTGTCAATTTTAACAAAAATTAGCACGAACCACACTTTTTCAAATAACATCACAAAAATAAAATTGACAACGAAATTCACTTACTTCCATATTGAAAAAATATATTATTGAATTTTAATCTTATCAATAAATGCAACGACGCCATTTATACAAAAGACAAGACCAAAGAATCACCAAAAGAATTTTAATGTTTCCAAAAAGAAAACAAATAAAAAACATATTAGTAACTGAAAATCGGCCTATAGCCGAATTTTTGATGACATATGCTAGAAATTGGACAGAAAAACAACCAAAACTAATACTATTTCAAGGATTTTTATGCTCAACTTTGGTGTCACTTTTTCAAATTTCCTCTAATCCGCAGGTAGCCTAGGCCATAACAGCATAAATCTATTCCGCAAATTTTATTCAAATCGGTATATTAGTTCTTAAAATACATGCAAAAAACTTTATGAACAGGCTTATTTTCTCCTACGACTATTTCTTCCTCCATTATCCATTAACCGATTTTATTGAAATTTAGTGCAATATCACCTAGTTATGTAGTTAACGTATGGAAATAATTTCAATAAAATTGCTTTACAAACTTTCCAGTTAAATTCAAAAAACCATAAAAAAACGGAAAAGGATTCTGGTCACCCTGGTTTTTGCTTTATAACTTCGATTTCCCTCGGTCGATTTTGTTAAAATGCAATATCAAGTCGAGTAAAGAAATAATGAACTTACATTATAAATTTCATCAAAATCGGATAACACGTTTTTGAGTTATCTTGTACACGGACGAACGGACGGATGGACATGCATAAATCAACATAACTTTTGATTCCATATACATCTCTAGCCTCCTCCGGTAATTACTTCTATGCGTTACACAGTTAGTGACAAAACGAATATACTCTCTGGTAGTATCTACCATAGGGCATAAACAGGGAAAGAGTACTGCGGTGAATACTGACTACTGGTCACCATTATTCCGATTTATGTTTAAATTATGAATCAACATAAATGTAATTTGATATTCCATTAAATATGCATAATTTACGTTATATTTACTTCGTACTTAAGTTAAATATTAATTATTAATTATTATGGAATTGGAATTTATATGGAAAGAAAATAATTAAATAGAATTATAAAAGTGTTAAATATATGAAAATTATGAGAGAGATCTAATAAAACAAATTTCGGAAGTTG
Organism: Xylophagus ater; assembly: GCA_963422695.1. NCBI lineage: Eukaryota > Metazoa > Arthropoda > Insecta > Diptera > Xylophagidae > Xylophagus > Xylophagus ater. Next base: position 4,860,435 of record OY730484.1, read on the forward strand.
ATACCGACAGAATCCTTTTAACAAAATTTTATCTTTAATATTTTTTTAAGCTCAAAAGGAGAGAGGGCTACTCTATCCTATAAATTTTTTGGTTGTTTTTTTTTTGTTCATGTAAAATCCTTTTAATTAATTGAAATAAAATATTGATAAGAAAAAGGTTCATCCCCAATAGATTTTCCTCTATAGTCCTTTAAAATGTTTCAGGAATTTCTTCTTTTTTTTTTAAGTAGATATAAAATTTAAATAGAATTTTTAATATAAAAAAAATCCTTTAAAAACAAGTAATTTTTTTTCTTGTTTTATTTAAAACTAATATTAAAAACCGCCTTTTACAAGTCTTACAATGTTATTAACAGTCATCCACCATATTTGGAAAGCTTTAATACATAAATATAGTATGTGTGCAAAAACGGGCTTTTTCCTAGTTAGGTTGTTTTGAGTATACTTTTCAGTATCATTTCCACATGTACTAAAATTGAATAAACCTACATAGTGGGTCATCGGATATTCTGTTGGTTTTTTTTGTGAGAAACAATAGTATAAAACTAATTTTGTTTTCTGTTTAAAATTGGTTTACTAAACCAGTGTTTCTCTAAATGGAGTACGAGTACCCAAAGTAGTAGGAACAGTTTTTAAATCGAGTACCTAAAAGAGTGCAAACAAAGTCTTTAAATCCAATGTCGTTGGATGTACGAGTACCTAAAGGAGTGCAAGCAATACATTAAAAGTTTATTTATAAATTTAAACGGAATATTAATCGCTAAGTCGCATAATCGTAGTACAAGCTATAAAATTAAAAAAAGGTGACGTGACGTGACTAGGAGCAAGTCTGTCTAATAATTCTCGGTTTATGTGACTTATTTGGAACTCGGTACACATAATCATTCTTGTACGACTTCTACTCAATAGGGATTACATGAAATGTACATGTCAATGAGTGACTAAGTGTAAGGAGAAACTTCAAAAAACTAAGTCCTCGCTACTAGAATTAAGTTCTGGCACCTGTAAAATAGGTGAAAGAAAAATAGATAGGAAGAAACAGGACAAAATTGTTAAATAAAGTTTTCTAAAACCCTGTTCTTTGGCAATTAGTCATTATGGTAAAACTATAGCTGATGTAATCAATAAAGTTTATGGTAATTTTTACATGTATGATGTTCGGGTAGCTGCACTCAAAGAAATTTATAATGCAGTAGGAGTTGAGTTTAAGAAAAAATTTAGGTTCCTGTAAAACTTGTTCGTTATCCTTAATGATGGTGATTGAAAGCTATAACTGGGAACTGTTCTAAACGTTGAAGACCTATTTGATATCGATAAAAAAGTATCTGAACAATATTTCTTAATAAAGTTATCTCACAATTTTGATAGTTCTCTATAATAAGGCAGCTTTTTTTAGAAAATACAATAAAATATATTGAAGAAAATATATGTACCACATTCGTTCCTAAGAAATCTGATCAGAAAGAGTATCCAAAAAATGTATCTGGATTGGATTCCTAAGTTTTCCTTTAATTTTAGTTCATTGAAAACTATCCTTCAAGAGTCGTATGAAATGCATATTTCAAACAAACTTTTAAGGGTACTTATCCAAATAACATATACATTTTTATTAAGTATTTGCAAGTGGAAAAGTCCTAACTATAAAGGATGTCTCAAAGTTTGAGAAACACTTTATTGTACTTTACACCACAAAACTTTAATAAGAAATTCATGACTATCATTTCAAAAAAAGAAAAGTAATCTGCATACAGAAAGTGTATCATCAGTTGTCGCGTTTTCTTGTATTTTTGACTGGTTCAGTATGTTATCATGTGTGTGGGACTTTTTTTCCAGTTAATACGTATTTTGAGATTTTTGTCGTGGCTGGATAGTCTATATTATATAAACCTTTAATAAAATTTCAACATTTTATGTAATAAAATTTTTATTCAACCAAAAAAAAAGAAAGGAATAAAAAATCTACATAAAATCCTTTCCTTTGACTACAATAACACTGTATACTATATATAGTATATATATGATGAAAATCCAAATAAATTATTCATTTAATTACAGGAAAGTTCTCAATAATTAATTTTCTCTATCGATGGGGAAATTGAATAAATATTTCGACTGAAACCAAGTCTCTATATATAGAATTGGTGACACAAAGGTAGCAATTATATTGAACCAATATCCGCAAGAGACTTTTTTTTTGGTGGGCTTTATATTCGCAGTTCAATTCACCACGAATCTACATTGTTTCGAATCATGAATAACTCATTAATAAGCATCAAAGAGCTTTCCTCAAATGAATACCTATCGCGATAATTTAATATTTATTATATTTGGTTTAGTTTTTTTCGATTTTGATTTGGTTTGATGGAAACTTTTACTTTTATATGACATGGGCCTAGAAGTACGTCGGATGACATAAAAAAAATCAGTATTTTGGCAAACATTATTTTTATTCTACAACCACAGTCTTCTTTAGTCCAGAGATGTTTTAATATTTTCACACCTTTTGTAGAATATAATTTCTGAAGGCCTGCAAAATACGCCTCAGTTTCGCATTGAACCTCTTGAGTTTTTGAAAAATCATTCCTTTTTTCAAAGTTTAGAAACAGATAATAACCGCTGTAGGCCATATCTAGAGAATACAGTGGGGAAGCTATTCCCAACATAATTTAAACACCTCCAAAATTTGCTTTGAAATGACCGCTTTGACATTTTTGATCAATTAGCTTTTTCACCTATAAATTTTCATGTAAGATATTTCAAATAAATTCATATGAGATGATCCTAATATCAGCTTTCTAACGCACTTTCATTTTCCGATCTCCTAACATGATATCATGGACATATTCGAAAATTTCTTCAGTGATCACCTCAAGTGGCCGAGTTAGACGTTCGTCCTCATAAACACTTGTACGACTACGTTTGAAATCACCAAACCAATAAATTATGGTTGATTTCGGTAGAGAAGATTCATATCGAAAAAAGAAATCAAGAATAGTTTGCTTTATACGTTTTTAGCTTCACTTATGAGCAACAAAAATGGCTCAAATTTTGACCATTATCTCAGAAAAAATTGTACTTGGTGGCGATTTTAATTTATGGCACCATATCTGTGTCACCGCACTATCAACCCAACTCACAAAAAAAAAAAATTTATCAACAATTTTTTGTAATAAAATAATTCTCTAAAGAAAAACATTCGGGAAAAGTAAAAGTTTTCATCATTAAAATTTTCCATGTGATAGATTCAATAGAGTGAAATTTTCCAATTATCCTTAAAAGATGACGGTTTTTTCCCTTGTATATAATTAGGAAAAAAGAAAAAAAACTAAAGGAGCTATTCAGAATCATCTTTTTATTTCCCGTTTTTTCAAAATTGACGACATTGGAAAATGAATGTTATAGCGAAAAAGAAATTGAGGTGCTTCTAACCATATTACCACTATGATGCACGCTAGAGAGAAAAAAAGAAAACAATCTACAAAGTGAAAGTTTAATTTAATGATGATGGGTAGAGATAGTATTGGATGTGGTCTGATTTCTGGTAGGAAGATAATTATAGTAGAAGGAAGATTTCTTTTTATCATTTTATTATTAATAATACGTCAAGTATATACCTCAAACCATATTATATAAGAAATCTTCATGAATTTCTTGCTTGTTTCTTGCACGTAATATGGTCTCAAAAAGTTTACAGTGAAAATATATATTATAAAGGCGAAACGAAATCGTTTAGAGTGCATTGAAATAATGAATTTTCTACCAGCATCTTCTATAAATTGGGTCGTAATTTTCTACTTTGATTAATTTATAGCTACCGTATGCTAAATATTCCGCTATGATTATGGAAATTATAAGTTTTTTATATAGCTGGAGCAAAAAAAAAATCTAATACATAGAATCGATATTCATACATGTTTCCATTGTATTGCTATTCTTTACATTCGATATGATACGTTCGCAGATAAAATGTATCATACTATGAAAGTACAGTGAAACCTTTTATTTGTAACACTTTAATTAATTTAGAGAATCTGTGGTATTGATTTTGTAGAAAAGAATTTTTTTCCTTGGGACATAAGGCAAGCCACTATTAATAAGTGTCCAAACCAAGCGAGCAAGAGCAGGCATTTACGAGTATTCGCTCGAATTCGCTGATGTTTGCAAACGCATGCTCGCGTTTGGCTCAAAACAAACAATCTGTTCGCGTTCGTTATAAATCCAAGTGCTTGTCATGAAAAAGAAAATTATTACAAGGAATGAAATGAAAATGAAAAATTGTATACACAACAATACCTCAGAGTGACTTAAACTTGAAAAACTCTCGTCCAAATTGAAAGAACACGCGAATTCGTTGCCATTCCCAGTCGCTCGCAAAGGTGTCCACACCAACTGAGCATTCGCAGAGAATGTGTTTTGCTCTTGCTTGCTCGCTTGGTCTGTACACGCCTTTAGGATCATTTTATTCAGTTAAAAATTAGGAACATTTATACATTTTTCTTCTAATACAAGTATATCGACCCCTAACCACCAATTTATCGTAAGCGACAGTTTTTTAATAAAATATTCTTTAAAATGATGTTACTTATTTAAATAGATTCAGGATCAGCCATTTGAAATCAATATCTGAGACAAAATTTGTAGAACTAAATGGATTTTTATATCCAAAACAGTTTTTCTTCTATAAAAATGGAAATTCCGAAGTTCATTCATGTTCCAATTTTAAAGATATATTACTGTATATTCCCACATTCACATTTCTACACATCAATTCATTTGAATTGAAAATCCGAATAGACAAAATCCATATAAATATTTTTATTCTGTAAAATTTTCATATTAATTGTGAAAAATTATTTAGACCAAAAAAAAAAAAAAACCCATCCTTGACTAATATCCTCTCTAACTCTAACTAAATGAAATTCAATTTGTACTAAATGAAAAAACTAAATTAACCATGACCATTTTATTTGAAATTCATGATACATTTTTATATGAAAATATAAAGCATATATAGGAAATTGCATAACCACATATTCCCTTCCGTATCATGTATCAACATTAGTAGCTCACATTAGTATATACTATATAGAATAATAACACTCAGGAAAGTATCTTTCAATTTACTATCGAAATGACCGAGTTGAAAAGAATGAATATATTCGAATCCGCCGGGAAAAGATAAGTTAATATAAAAATATATTCCATATCCAAAGGATGCGCGCTACATGAAAAGGATCTTTATATCACAAAAAAAGTATATATATATAGTGAAAAAAGAAAAAATATATTCAACGAATTTTTCGCGATAAATGTTAGACTGAATTCAAATTACGGTTGTGTTATACCAAAAAGGAAGAAAAATGAGATTTTTGTATATTTTATAATATATATAATGAAGTTTTCTTTTTTTTTTCCTGTAATATACTTGTTGTGATCCTTTTTGTCCATATTTCCAGTTGTATCATACTTGAAAATTTATACAAATTAAAGAGACGATATGAGATCTTTGTACTATATAACTGAAATGGCCATTCATGAAGTATGCAAATCCTTTTTTCTTTTTTTTGGAGAAGGAAATATGGTCGAAACAAGAAAAGCAGCACCAGGCAAATAGAGTGTTAGTAAAAGATTTATTGTAAATATCTTATAATAAGAAAACAAAGCTATATTGTGTGTTGTAGTAAAATGAAATTTAGGTTGTTCATTTTTTATCTGGTTTTAGGTAAAGCCTTTTTATTTATTATAAAAATTTCATAGAGAAAATAATACAGGCTCTATCTAGTCAAAAGTTTTCGACATATTTTTCTCATTGTTGATATTATATTTGGATTTATCTGCATTAAAATTAATTAAATTTTTGTTTGACAAAAAAGGATTTTGTTAGAGAATTTCAAATATTTCGAGTATTATATTAAAAGAGACTTTAATATGGTCGTTAATTCAGTTAGATTTGGTACAGATTTTTTAGTATATATTAGAATTTTTTTCCAGTTTGAAATGGATAATTTTTTGGTCGAAATTATGTACTTTTCGACCCGTTTTTAAGTGTTTATTTTGTTGATCGTCATTAAATTAAATACGCTACAACAAAACTATAAAATGAAGTATATGGTTTAAAAAAAACGTCAATTACCCTTAGTGACCTTAAAACTTTAACTTCGAAGACCATTTCTTGTGTACTTAAAAATCATTAACTACCCAAATAATAACGAACCAAAAGGTGAAAACGTCCCATTTTTAACCGTGTAATGGTCTAAATTTCATTACAATCGGTTCAGAGATTTCTATGATAAAATCTGGGTAGGCATTATGTACGGTGACAGGCGATATTACTCAAAAAAAAAAAATAAAATAAAAAATTGACAAAAACATAAACATCAACTTCTAAATTCATATGAAAGCAACGAGCGACAATCGCCTGTCACTCTACATAATGCCTACCCAGGTTTCGGATTTTATATATCATCCTTCATCACCTGATCAGTTGAGATTTATTCTATTAAATAACCAATGAGTTCCCCAAATTTCGAATAAATTAAATAACATATTCAAGAGATATAGTGCAGTTACATGAATGTTCAGTCGTGGAATTCTGTAAGGCGACAGGCGACAATCGATTGTTTTTATACATTGAGACAACCACGACAGAAATATATTGTTTTTTTTTTTAACCAATAGCTTTATTTGGAAGCCATCACTTTTGCTTATAATGACTGTCATGTTACCGGATTCCACTGGAAGCAAAACATGAAGATCTATCAAAATCTGGAGTTCGCTTTCGTTTATCATCACTTCTATGAAAAGAAAGGAATACCTTTATTTCTTTAAAAATAAATTATACTTTTTGATAGAATCGGTCAAGCCGTTTTAGAGTTAATTCAAAATCCCAAATTTTTCTTTTTTGGTTTATGTGATCTTATTATTTATAAATCAGAAAATTTAATTTTCATTTAATTTTCATTTGCCAGTGCACTGACAAACTTTGGCAATAGGCGAAGACAGTTAGTACCATACAAGTAGTAAGGGTATTAGGCTTCGCTGACATGCACTGGTCATACAAAAACTGACCGTATAAAGGAGCCTACACAATGCTCAATGCTCTTGTGCGGAGGAAATTTCCATCAATATTACTTGACGAACATTTTTATCAATAATACTTGTCAAGTAACATTGAACTTTTGTAGGCTCCCTAATAGTATAGCTTAGGTATTTTACAAAACACATAACGGATATCGCGTGTGGCTTTGCAGCCCAATTTCTTATTTTCCGTCCAATTTTGATTTTTGGAGTCCAGTTATATAATGGGCTTTTTTACTAGTAACCTAATAATTTCGAGATGACTAATTTGTTAATTACAAAATTACAGACACTTTTACTCAGTTTTTTGTTGGTTTCAAAATACTACCAGTTTAAATTGTTTTTTGTTGGTTTTTTTGGCGTTTTTTTGATTACGCGGTTTTAATGGCCTTATTTTCTACGGTTTAATAAAGTCGTGTGGAACGTATTTATCATATAAATTGAGAAATTTGTAAATTCGCAATACAATTAAATTTACTTACAATATTTAACTGAATCAACTATCCATCCGCAAATTGTATGTCAATAACTTATTATGAAGTTGAATTTTTTTTTCACCAACAATAAAATTTATATCATTCTTCAACAATTAAAAAAATTCATTATTTTAGTTAAATTAAATAAATAAAAACTCACATAATAAAACAACGCGATATAATTTACTTTATTTTTACGTCGAATAATTAAAAATCTATTTATTACTAAACTTGATTTTCTTTTTTTAATTTTGCTCATTAATTAAAAACTATTAAATAAAAAATAATCGAATAATAATTTCCAATCACGTCTTTAAGTTCTCAAAGGTTTGAATATTACTGCGGGACTGGTTGGATAAGACCGGCTTAAGATCAATCTGCCTTTTTTTTAGTTGTTGTTTTGGTTTGGTTTGTTTTCTTACAATTTCTTACAATTTTTTTTTTTTATACAGTGCCAATTTCTCAAATGATATTACAAAAGTAATAAAAACGAAGAAAAAAAAAACAAGACGATGAATAAGATATACAAGTATATTAAGTACAGAGATTGGGTACAGTGGTAATTTCAGGTAATACTTTTTACCTTGTCGATTTATTTCTGGTAATTTTGTTGTCTTGAGATTTTTTTCTTTTCTTTTTTCTTTAATATATAGTGCTTTTTTTTGCTACCTTTTTATTTTTGTATGCCAATCTTCTTCAGTATATGCCAATTTCATTTACAAGTTTATATAGCCAGATACATTATATCTTATAAAAATTAATAATATCAAATCCAGTGGCGGTCTTGTTTTAAGAAATGAAAAAAGTGTTTCGTTGATCTTGATATTGTCCAAAGAATATGAAATAATCGACAGGGAAACCTAGAAATTAGAGAAGACAACTCTTTTTTTGTATAAGATGGTTTTCTTAGACCAATATTTTCCATAATACAACATTTTCTTGAAAATATAATATCATAGTCCCGTTTCGTGATCTACTATAACTCACATGTTCCACTCCAGAACAGAACATATTCGCTAATAAATCCAAAATTGTGTACGATTTTAGACAATACTGCTGAAATAATTTGAGAATAAGAAATAACCATTCATATGATATACTATTCGGCTTGGTGTAAATAGATAGTTTACCAGTACTCAATATATAGCATCTCCACTTTGAAGCTGTACTTTAAAAAGACTTGAAAACATGCGTCATGCTTTAGCTTCAGAATTTCTTGGAATTTTTAGTCAACCGATCCGACTCTAGAATGAACAATTTTACCATGTTTTCTCTTTATGGCAAACATTGGTACATTAACCCGAAATGTTGTTTTATTCACATTTACGAGATTCATAGATGGAAGATGGCTTTAAAATAATAATATTCCAGAGCACTGTTTTCCAACTGAAATACCTGATGATATTTTCTTAAGAATCTTATTTTAAAATATGAGGCAAAGCCTAGTGAATAGATTGGAACTTGTATACTTTCAAAGCTTCCTAAAAAGTGAAAAGATTTAACTCACTTCAACGCTAAAGCTATGATAGGGACTCGTTCTTTTATATTAAATTTTAAAAAGATAGTTTTGATACTAAAGGTCTTATATGTCAGAATGGAGCGAAAGAATTAAGTTGGTACATACAGAAAAATTGTTAAGTAATTGTCTAGTTTTGGTAACTGAATAATAGTTGTTTGTTAGTTTTAACAACTGAATTTTAATTGTGACAACTCAATATTGTGTTGTTCAAACTAAAATTCAGTTGTAGCAATAACAAGCAACAACTAACAATACCTTCACAATTTTTCTGTTTATATGTAATCAGTTTCGTCATAATTTTCAACTTATCTGCACTGTACTCTACCCATTAATAAATACTTCACTAAAACTTCAATTTTTGATAGTCCAATTAGACATCTTCACTGTATCAAAACCTACTCATTTAAATCTTTAAGATAGTTGCATTAAATATTAAAATTGAAAACTTCTTTTATCGCCTACCATGGATTTCAATTTTATATAACTTCTAAATTATGTGATTTGAATTGAAAATTTATTATTAGGCAGATTTTCTTATTTTACTCTCGGATATTTTTCTTTTTCAAATATACATTATTTTCTCTTATTATATATAATTAAAAGTTTTTAACAGGAAATGACATTTTGAAATACAATATTTTCAAGATGAAATCTTATAATAAAGTTTTAGTGTATGAACAACTATTTTATTATATATTTTATAAGTAAACTGAGAGTAATATAATATTCTGGTTTATACAAAAATAACCCTTTGTAGGATCATTTAATTCGATGCCAAAAAGCTCTTCAATAGCATACAAGTATATGACAATAAAGTTTGATGATTCTGTTATTAGCATAGTACTTGACAAAGATATTGTCCTTTTTTGTTTTTTTTAGTGTACACATAAACGTATAACAAAACCTTAATTCAACGATAAAATGAATAAATTACATATTTTATTATAACGTAAATTTATCGACCAGGATACTGTACCCTGTTTGTTATGGATCTCTGTTATATTTTTGAAAAGAGCAAACATAAAGTTACACAGGACTTTATGAAGGAACGCTTCATTGAACCGATGTCAAATGGCCAATCATATTGGTCATAGACTATTAATTATACTTTTTTGTTATTATATAGTCCTTTTTTTCGGTCAATATTAATTAAACAAGAAAAAAATGGTATACAGTTCAACATTCCCTGATATGGAACGTGTATAAGACTGAAGAAGGAATATTTTTCAGGTCGCTATGCTGTTTTGTAGGTTTTTTAATACGGTTATGACGAAATATGTGTTTGATCTTATCAGATTTCGTCTTTAAATAGGTTTGAATGTACCTCTAGTATCATTTTTCGTTACTGGCATGTTTCTGCCACCAGTGGTGATATGCGAATAAGTAGCTGGCACGTACCGGATACTGAAAATGTATCTCAGGATATGTATATACGTTTTCTATAGAAACTAATTTAATATTATTCTTTCAAATATCATTTTCCATAAGTAAATACTTGAAAATTCTTTTAATAAAAAAGAAATTGCATTGAATTTTTCATCCATATTTTTTTCTTTCGACAAAAAAGCTTTTATAGTCAAAGCTACTATGGTGGAAAATCAAAAAAAAAGAAAACACACCATTAAATTTAGAAAAGGAATCATCTATAAGTATACTATATCTTTTATGTCTTTTAGATACCTTTTTTTTAGTACTAGTTAAAAACCTTGCAGGCGTTTTTAACCTGTTTCATAATGAATTTTTGTGTACTTAGATAAAATCTATCTCATATTCTGTTTGTTCTAAGTGACTAAGTGAGTATTGGTTTGAGTTTTATGGTTTTTTTAAAGCATTTTTTCTTTTTTCAATTTTAGTTGATTTAACTTTAACCAAAAGAGTTATACCGCCTATATTATATCCATTTCTTTGTATAGTCTCGACTCTTTAATACTAATATTATACCATTATATAATACAAGAGACTATATATTTTTGTATAGAATGTGTTAGAAAATTAATTTCCGGTTTTTTGAATTTAAAATTCTCTTAAAAGAAAAATTTTAAATCAAAATTGAAATTCGTCCATTTAGTAGTAAAATGAATTTTATATATTTTTCGGAAAATGGAGTTTTCACCAAGTATATGGTATACCAAATTTGGAAAACCCCATTCAAATGTTTTACTGTTACGGAAGTAGATTTAAAAGTATGCAGAGCTTTTACTTTTTCTAATGAAGGATCGTTCAACTAAATATTATGGACATTTTCATGAAAATTCAGGTGTTACCTCTCAAAAGAAATCTTTAAAAGATTTATCGCTATCTTCATCCGAATCAGTGTTATGTTAAGAACAATACTCCAGAAATAAAGCATTCAGGAAGTGAAGATTTAAAAGTAATTCTGACTATGATTTTAATGAACAGATATTTTAACGATTTTATCGTACTGAAAGTCTTTCTAGTTTTCTACAATCTTATGAAAAAGTGATTTATTCCAAACTTGCAACATCATATCACAGAGTTTTTCTCAAGTCTTGCGACCACTCACATATGATGAGATTCTTCAAAAAAGACTTCAAAACCTCACTTAAAAATCATACTACATATTATACAATATGTGTACATATTTTCATGAATATGAATATGCAATTTAGTTTGTTGGTAACTAATTAAATACTATGCAAACTAAATACAAATAAAGTGTTAGTCGCATGACTTCGTTATGGAGTTTTTCTCCTAATTAAATAATTCCATAGTATATCTTAATTAAAGTAATAAAATCAACTATAAATAATATAAAAATCCCAACAATCATTGGACTTTAATATTATAAATTCGTTATTTATAGGTTTTCTTAGAATCCAAGCAAAAAAAAGAAAAAGGCAAAATATTCCACGGTCCAGGACTTTCGTAATAATAGCAATTCTTTCCCACAAGAAATAAAAAAGAAAGGAAAAGTTTTATGCCATTTTTTTTTTTTTTGTCAATTAAGAATTCTAAAAGTGTCTCCAACACTCATCCGATCGTGACTTATTAAGAAAACTGAAAGTGCGATTGAAGAAAATGTCTTAAATATAAGATTCTATAAGAAAATGATAAGTATTCGTAGGAAGAAATCACGCCGAAGAGAATTTGTATTGTGTATTAAAAAAAAAAGGAGGAAAACTTTTAACTATAATATTCCCTTTTTTGTTGAGGAAAGACTTCGAGAAAAAAAAATATAGATTAATCCCATTTTGGTGATTACTCTCACGTTACAATTCGATGATAATGGTAAAAGCTTCCACAGTTTTTTTTCTTCTTTTATTTTCTTAGACGCTAAAGAAAAACTGTATAAAAGCTTTAACTAATGATGAAACTCAGTGATCTGAAACTCCCTGAACTCAAATTTACTTTCAGTTACGGAAACTCATTAAAACTTTGATGGAAGTGGTTTTTTTTATCCATTTCTCTCGCAGTAATGCTTTTTATTATATAGATTTTATTTTCGATTGTCTTTAGGTCACTTATGAATGCTTGATTGACAAGTGAAATATTGCCATTAACCAATTTATGTTGTATATACTTTATATACGAAAGTAAGATGGTATTATATCGTACCATCTAGCAGAATATGAAATAAAGTACTTTTTTGCGTGTCACTAAATCTCAGATCAAAGAATGGTATATAATTCTTTTCAATATAGTCCTCGTATATTAAGTCCAATTCAAACGACCTAAAAAGAAAAATACAAACCTATTCTCATCAATTAATTTCTATACGTTAGTTACGAGGAAAATGACTTTTGTATAAAAACTTTATTATTATATCGTTGACTATGGACATTTACAAGCAATTGGTTTTCACCACCATCGTTACCAAAACTAATAAAGATTATGTCCACCTTTCTTTCTACACCAGGAAAAGCAAAAAAAAACATGGACTTTTATGTGATCGTTTTTCATGACGATTTCCAGTAAAAACCATCGTAATATATTATTTTTTTAAGGAAAGTATAAAGGAAATATATACTTTTAAAAGCATAGAGCTTTTTTTTTTCTTTCTTATAGTAAACTAATTGTGGTTTAAGAAGCTCACGGAATCCTTGAATTCTGATAAAGAAGTCTGCTTTATATTTTCCATTTATATATATATATATACCAGGGACGTAGTGTCTATATATTAAAGGAAATGGGTGCTTCACTTCTATTTATTCATTCAGAATAATTAAAATTTCATTCATTCAATCTGTTCCTAAGAATTAGAAATTATAAACAGATTGAAAATGAAACCAGAAATATGGTTCACTTGTGAAATTTGAATACGCCTGCAAATATGCAATATGTAGCAAATTTATAGAAAATATTAATTTCTGAAGGTTGGTTGAGATAGTGGTCGTCTTTTATCTTTAATATTAATTAGAAGTATGATTGTTTGTCTTAATCCCTGTTTTCAGCTTTTTCAGCTTTTTCATCTTCTCATTCCTCTTAGCACGGGTGATATTACTAATTATTTATAATCCTATCCAAAAATGCTTCAGTTCATCAAAAACTCACGCTTCGTCACTGATATAAATACGATAGATTTTGGTAATTCCCATAGAAATGCTTTTTAAACGCGCGATGTTATATTTGTTCTTCCAAAAAAAGTTTAAAAAAAAAACGATGAAATGAGAAAAATGGTAAATGGATCCTTTTTCTTATACTACTTGTAGAATTTTTTTTTAGTACTTGCTTACTTTCTTGTCGGCACAAAGAATGGGAATTAATGGTGAAAAGTTCTTCTTGATTATTCAAATTAATGATTTTTTTGGGTGTCACAGAATGAAAACGAACTCATCTTGAATGAACTTATTTCTAGTTGTTTTTTTTTTTGTTATAGAACTTAATCCTGTAATTTATGATTTTTCTTTAAAAGAAGAAGAAGATAGAAAATACTTAGTTTAAAAAAAAAGTAAAATGAAAATTACATGAAAAACGATATAAAATAAGAAAGTTTGAGGAAATTTTTTCAAAGTTTAAAGTTTTAAAAATATACGAACCAAAGGAGAAAAAAATTAATTATACCAAATTAAGTAGTTAAAGTATATATAAAAAGGCTAGATTTTTTCTTTCTTTTTTGTCTTGAAAATAAGTTAAGATATCCTTTGGGAGATTTCTTTTCTATCCCTCGAAAGAAATTAAGATGAACTTTGCATATGCAAAACTTTCGTTTGAAAAATGTACTTGACCCTTTTTTTCGTTTTCTTTTAAAAATCTGAATACTTTCACTAGAACTCTTGTTCTAGGTTAGAAATTTTTTAATCTTATGTTTTCCGTTTTGCAGAGAACAATGTTTTGCCATATAACCATTACAAATTTTTCTAAGTCCTTTAATTCTTAACATTATATGTATTATATTTTTCAGTTGGTATACTTTGAAAAAATTAATGTCCAGATGAAAGACGACCATATTAAAAGAGGAAATTCCACGTATAATCCTCTTATAAAACTTATGTATGTTAGCATAAAATTTTGCAGTCAAACTTCACCAACTTAGAATATATATACTATACCACCAACGAATTCTACAATTGAATCAAGAAAAAAGAAGAAACATAAACTATGAACTTAAAATAGAAAGACTTCAAAGACCGCACAACATGAAATGTGCTGCAGCAATAACAAGAAAACTGATATTCATATATGAGGACCACAAAAGCTTCATTTTTGAAAAAGAAGATTATTATGAATATATTTATACTATACAAGTATAGTAGAGATATTAATATATATTATGCTTCTGTTAGTATATATGGATTCCGTTTACCCCCGAAGGATTTTTATCTATAGATAGGTTGTATATATTCGTGGGCAGTGCATGAATAACATGTCTTCATCAATAACAAGAGAAAAAGAAAACTGTATGAAATTAGCTTCAGGGTATATATGGCATAAGATCCTTAAAAGAAGAATTTTCTTATATAAAACTCCAACAAAATGACAAAACTTCGTTTTTTTTTCTTTTAATCCTTACTCTCTTACCATATATATTCGATATTATTAACCCTTATAAAATTTTGACATCGAAAAGTTATTAATTACTCTGAAATTTTATAGAAAACTTGTACTATATATCCTTTTCGAAATACAACACTCTATATTATTTTGTGGGAAAATCTTAATTTTGTTCGTCTTTTCACCATAACCATGGTAAAAGATTTTCCTTATTGTGTATCCTTAGTTGTTGCTGTTGTTTTGTTTTTCTTTCTTTTTTTTTTATTGAAGAGGATGGTGGCCCTTAAGGTAATTAACAACCAAGATATACATTTCTATCCGATTCTCTATCTTAAAAGAAAATTAATTAGGGTGAAATTATATCGCTATGACAATCTGTTCTGATACCGGATCAATCAATCTTTTGAATATATACTTATTAACATACCCCGGGACGATGAAGATGATGATGGTGGGAATTCTGTATATAAATTACTTTTAAAAAACATGAAAACTCTTGACGGATTTCATGAGATTCAATACAAAATAATGATTTTCATAATTATGAGTTAATTAGTTTATATTTATTTATTATATACTTAAAATTCTTCTTTTGGTATATTTTGAAGTAAAAAAATTTCACAAAAAATTTAAAATTGAATTTGTTTAATTAACTTTAATTAGTTTTTCTTTTGTTTTCAATAAAATTCATACAATACTAAATTCGATATAATTATATAATAATTCAAGCTTAATCGTTAAAGCTGTAATCAACGAACTAAAATTTATTGGTTTTTAGAAAACGTTTACGGGCACTATTAAAGGTCAAGAGCAAATACTATATATATTTATCTAATTATATAGATAGAGGTTAATTTACATATTTGCCCTTCTTCAGATAATTTATAAATGTTCTGTAAATGAATTTGTAAAAACGTAATATCGTCCTCCATTGGAATTCAACGAGTTCCTCTTGAATGCAATTTGTTAGATTCATAACGAACTTTCGTAATTGTTTACATCTCAACCAGATATTATCCTATATAGTGTTCTATTCTATTGTACTATATATTTATATATATATCTATAAAAGCTGTCAAGTTTATTCTATTTAAAATAGTATACAGGGACTATCGAAAATTATCAGATTATAAAGTCTGTAGTTTCTTTTCGCATATGTAGTGCTGGGATATTCCTAAATCGTGGGTCTATGTACTGTAACTGTAACAATATCAGGATCAGTTATAAGCGGTTTACACAGTGCGAGCTAGCATGCGAGTTGGCGTAGGCTGTAGCTGCAGGACAGCTGTGTAAACGTATCATGCGAATTACTGTCAATGGCGTGCGATCTACTACAACATTTTTCATTTTCACTATCCACTTGCCTTCTCCTACCATAGCACACGATAGTAGCTCGCTCGCAACTGTACTGAGTGAACTTCAACCCAGTGACTGCCAGGCCAGTGTTCAAATCGGTATGTATTATCATTATCTTCTTTTTAAAATTTGTCCAATTGTATAAAGAACCAGAAAACAATGTTACAGATTTGTCGTAGTTTTCTCCTTAAAACCAGTGCAGACCCTTTACCATAATTGTGATGCAACATTTGTGAAATTAAATCATCTCCCATTAAGACATCGAAATACACCACAATCAAGATATTAGCGTACTTTAAAATTACCGCTTCACTGTGAACATAACCTTTTCCTTTAGGTGGCATTAGTTTATTTGTAGACATACGTTCAGCCCAGCTCTATTCTTTACCGATTAATTATTTCTTTTAAATTTAATATATCACTTTTTTAAATATTTAGACCTAAATTCTAAACCTCTAAACCTCCTCTAAATTTTAAAATTGAAATGTCATAATTTCGGTAAAAGCTGTTATCCCAAGCCTTACTAAAAGAAAAAGTCAACGAGCGAATAAAATCGTCAGTCGTCATAGTGAATTTTTTGGCCCTTCATTGCGAAAGTTCGCTTGGCGTAATTGAATACCTTACAACTATTGTTACTTATTTAGGGTATTTATTGTCTTTCGTAAATCCATCGTATTCATCGTAAATTTTGTATTTTATAAATTTTTGTATTAGAGATATGAAGCTTTTAATTTTCCTACAAAACTTCATTAGACTTCTCATGTCAGTCGCCTGAAGCATCCCTAAATTCCTGAAGAAATGGTTGCCTAAAAAATTGTTTCGAGCTCGAGAGAGAGCTGAGCAATCGAACAAAATGAATGATGGTGAAAGTTTTGTAAACATTCCGAAACACCCTATAAATGTATCTATAAAATTTATTTCAATGTGTTTATGGTCCATATGTTGACGTTGAATGTGAAATTGTGGGTTTTTTGTGGAATTATAAAATGTTGTTAGCCTCACAAAATTCTACCACCACCTCTAAAGTAATTCCAGTTTTGTTTTTAAACATATTTAATTGTATTTCTAATTACATGCAAATAACTCATCTACATATGTATATGAGGGAATATTAATTCTAAATAATTTTGATTTCATTTGGGGTTTTTCGTGGGGGTCAAAATGGTTTAAGGGTTCTGAGAATTAATTTTTCTAAATTTCTCTTTTCGCGAACCGTCCAACATCGAAGCATAATTTAATACAAATGTTTTTGTATAAATTTACATAAAACTTAACCAACGTAAAAAAAAAAAGAAAGTACCTATTTTTTATTATATTGTTTTTGTTGTTCTTGTTGTTGTTATATTAATGTCCTTTCTTTTACATGCGTGTAAAAAGCTCATTTTTATTCGTATATACATATTATGTACACCTCTCGAAAGGACTAATAAATTTTTTTTTTGCTTAAAAACAGGGCATTTGAATACGAAAAAATAAAAAAATACGAAAAAATCATGAATTATTAAATTTTAGAGCTGTTTTGTAATTTTTGGAAAGCACAATTTAATTATTTAAATACGTATTGTTTTATGCAGTTTCACTCTTATTCGAATTCCTATATATGGTAAATGGGAAACGTTTGAAATTTTCTGGTTAAAGGTATATAACTGCCGTTTAATATATAAAATGTTTCCAATGAGTAGTGAATGCAATGCATTGTACACTAAAAAAACAATGAGTTATTGTCGAAAAGCTTGATTCGTGTATAATAAACATGTACACTATAAAACTATTTTAACTACCGTGTCTCTGGTAACTGAAGTGTCCGCCGAATTCAAATCGCTGTCAAATGTAAACCGCACATCTTGCAATACTAAAATTTGACATATAGCTCTGTCAGTAGTAAAAATTATTTGTTGTTCTTATTTTTTGTACAATGGACCTTAAACGAAAATCAATTGTTGCACTTCATTTGATTGGAAAGTCAAACATCGAAATTCACCAGATCTGAATCCGTTGGATTAATCCATTTGGGGAATTTTAAAGGCAGCGGCTTGCAAAAAAAACTCACAACTTTGACCGGTTTAGAAAAGATTTGACTTGTAAATCGAATCGTTTAAGTCAAGAAATCGTGCGAGCATCGTGTGGATCGTTTAAAAAGAGATTGAAGCTGGTGGTTAAGGCAAAAGGCATACATACCATTCCAATATTTGTAAAATTAACTATGTATTATAAACTATCATTTCCATAAATTTTAATAAAACCGACCAATAAACAAAAAAAAACAGCATTTTTAAATCCGGACACTTCAATTCCCGAACCCGGTAGATTCAAGCAAAATTTAACTAGATGCGTATTCCTAGAATTTCTATTTAAATTTATTACTAAAATTTGAGGAAAACTTAAAGAATAAACATCTTGTTTTTGTGAAAAAATGCTTCTGGTATCTCCTAATACACTAGGAACTTGTCACATCAATTGCAAATGATAACTTTGACTTAAGGGGAGTATATTAGGAGTGCTCACCATCACCAGTATATGGTATTTAGATTACACAGCACGAATGACTTATTGGAAGAATTTCATAGTATAACAAAGTTTCTTGAGAATAATTTTATATGAAATTAAACAAGTTTTTTATTAACTTTATAGTAAAACATCAAAATTATAAAGCATATGAGGGTGTTAATGAAAATATCAGATTATTTAGATAATAATTTTCTTTTCTGACATAATTTAGTTTCTGTTATTATTAATTAATTATTAAATTTTATCGACAATTAAATTATTATAATAATGGATTTTGTCAACCGAAAATTAGGACGACAAAAAAAATTTCAGGTCATATTTTCATAGTTGACATGAAAATAAATATTAATTATTAAAACATATAAAATTTATTATGAAACACAATTAATACATTTTTGAAATTAGTTTAATCAATAAATAAATTATGGTAAAAAGCACTTTAAAAGTGTATAACTAATTTGTATGATTAATTTTAAGGGTGGACATTTTCAGTTTAAACGAAATTTAGTAAAATTCTGTCACATAGATGGCCGCATGTTTGATGAAATTTAAAAATCAACGAATGGAATCTATACTAGATTAGATTATATTGTATATGAGGGTATTCTTGTACTGCGACCTTAAGATCTATTGTACCCCCTTTTCTTTGGTGCAGTCGTTTGATTAGGCTCCCATTCTAAAACACCTACTCCAGACCTATTTCTCTTAGGAATTTTATTATCTGGAGTGGATCAAGAGATTGTATGTCATTTAGGGGGAGGTAGTATGCACCCAAGTATTTCCTTCTTCTGCGGAATAATGCTTGGCATTCAGAGAGGATGTGCATCGGAGTGTCTTCCTCACCCTCGCAGAATCTGTAACTACTGTCTAGTGCAAGTGCTAGTTTTTTTAGGTGTGATTTGAGTCAGCACTATAATACTTCCATAAAATTTGTTCATCTTCATTGTTCATAAGAATTTCTTAAAAATCGAAATGGATGCAACTACAAAAAATAGTCATAACATTATTGGAAAAGCAATCTAGGAATATTATTATTTACTATGTCGAATATATCTTCAAAATCTAAAATAATATTTATTACCTTTTATTATAGTAAAATAATAACGGACACATCTTGAAATTCTAAAGATTCTGATAAGGTTTCGTTAGACAGACAATATAGCTAAGTGTAGCTATAAAGGAAATACTATCAACATATTTATTTCATCCTTTAGAAATTATATTTCTTGGTGAAAATTCAATTTAAACCTTTGAAATTTTATTAGTAATCTTTTAATCAATATAAAATATATCTTGCGGATTTTCAATAGGAGTACAGTGAAACTTCTGAATGGAGAATAAGAATTTTGTTCAAGAAATACTATATTTGAAACATTTTCTGTCTTCTTATGGAAAATGTTTTTAAATCTGAGGTTTCTATAGTTCTTCTTTTTAATATTATAAATATTTCTAGTTCAAATAATTCTCAAAAGTGCAACGTTATTTCAAATAATGGCTACATTCAGCGCGTCTTAGCACTAGAAGTGTCATAGGTTTATAGGACTTCAAGAATATAGACTAATAATAAAGATTTCCAACAACTGTGTATTCAAATGATCCTTCTTGTGTATTAATATCTCAACACATTATACATTTTTCTTATTCATTCACATTAAAGCTATTTTCATGCATTCATTCATTCAATATCATCCAGGATAACATCAGGCTATCCATATAGCTCGGACATCTAAGTATACTAGTCAATGGTTGATGCAATGCTGAATAAGTTCTAACTTGAAACACTTACTCTTTAATAACGTTCTTGCAGAAAAAGTACTATAATTAGTTAATGAATAAATTGAGATACAATGTCTCGTATTTTCATAACCTTAGCACTCCATACTCGATTACTTGTGATTTACACATCCAGCATAGTTAAAAAAACTCAAAGTATTTAGAACAAGACTTAAAGCATTTCAGCCGTTTGAAATTTAAACTCCGCTAAACATTTGTAAGGTAATATTCAATTATATTTTTTCACGGTTAAGAACTAAGAGATAAGTTTATGATTTTTGCAGCAAAACGGATTATATGATCAGTAAGTGAATAATTACTTAAAGTAGTCAGTCCTGTAGGCAAACTTGTAGTTTCTGAGATTGATACACTGCTGATTAATTAAATGCCTAACTATCGAAAGTTTACAATGAAAAACAAATCTTTATTTGTATTTATTTATATCAAATTGCTTTCGACATTTTCCCCAGGCCCAACTTAAATCATTTTAGCGTGATTATATTAATTTAAGATATTTTACATATTTTATATAACAAAAAAAAAACACACAAATTCCCATCAAAATATCATCAATAGAATTGAATTATCAATTTTCCCAATATTTAATAATATATTCAAAGGATTTATATTTGCATGAAAAAACTCCTAGGATTCATAACCAAACCAATTTTAATTTCCCAATCACCCATATAAGAAGTATTGAAAATGATATTCAATATTATAGAAATTGGAATATTTATATACTATTTTCAATATAAATGAATAAATCTCGTCAACTGCAATTTAAAACTAACCATCGTATATCAGAATGTCATGGACACAAAAAAAAGAAGAAGTATCCTCTACCAATATTGTATATCCAGGACTATGGATATATATATAAGTATACCTATAAAGTGTAAAAGGTTTCTTAAATACTGCGCAGTCAAACACTCAAATATATATATATATTGTACACTATATAGGTACATCGTTTGGTGCACATGCATATAGAAAAGGCACATCAAGAACAACAGAAACCATCGATGGTTCAAAGTTCGTGGTTGTGGTTCTGGGAATATTATTTAAAACGAAAAAACCAAGAAATTTTCAAAAATTTTATAATTTGTCGTGTAATATCCGGAAAAACATAGAAAATTTCTAACATTTTCCTTGTTTTTTTTTTGGAAGAAAGTGTAATACTCTCTCTTTTTTTTCTGGTCTATTATTATAATTAAATGTGGTCTATTTCTATTTAAAAATAATAATAATTTATTTAAATATAACGTAACGTAAAAAAAAAAAGAGAATTTTCCAAAAGTCACGTGTAAAAATTTTCCTCATTGAAATAAATATTTTCTTTAAAGAAAATTTATAACGGACACGTTTAAGACATTAATGTCATTTTAGGAAAGTTTTCTTTTGCGCTCGATAAATACTAACAATAAAGTGCGATAACTAAAGGATATTCTTTAATTGTTTAAAAGTGAAACGTGAGATAGTATATAAGAAAACGGTGGATTTATGGTGGGTCTGGTCATCTTCAGTTCTTTAAATTCTTAATGGTACAAAATTTCGAGATAAAGAAATATGTAACAAAAAGTATTGTAGTTGAAAGTTTCATTTATTGGAAACAATTAAAAGAAGAAGAACATTTTTATGTACTTTGTTAAATTGAATCAATAAATCAAGATACACTTAAAAATTATTGTTTAAGTAATTAAATTCTTATTTTCGGAGTAAATAAAATAAAGGATTTCACGAGGATATATTTTCCAAAATAAAAGGAACTAATTGAGTTTTAAAAAAAAAATACTAATTATAAAAGGTTTGTACTATATTATTGAATTGTTATCGTTTCAATAGAATTTATTTAATTAATTGCAACCAAAAAAAAGCATAGTCTAATTGCTATAATTGGGACAGTTTTTAGAACTAAAAAAGATATTTTAATTTCGAGTTGCGACTAATTTAGTTTACTAAAAATAATCCGGAATTTTTTTTGTTTTGTTTTGTGAATAATGCAAGAAATCAATCGTTCAGTACCATTTTGGTCGGACCTGCTTCAACAAGCTCTGTTTATAGTACATGTCTATGCGGATAAGTAGACACAAAAGCTGTGTTTTTTTAAGAAAAATAAGCAGGGTTACCATACATTTTATACGGGCTTATTTAAGGAATATTATTTATCGATGTCTAATTTAACAACAGTTATTTAGTGCTATATTCCAGATAATAGATGGCACAAATCAAAATTTCCGTTTTTTATTGCAGTATTAGAAATTAACAGAAAATTGATTTGAAAATTTGAATCTTGCCGGATTTCGGACAGATGTCGGTACATTGTCTCTACTGTTCCGTTTTTCCATACATTTTGATACACCTAACCTTTGGGAGGCGAAGCCGAAACGAAACGGAATATTCTTCCTGGATCTTAAGTCTACTAGAAATATTTGAAATGGACGTTACTTTTAGAACAGTATACTTTTATTTAAAAAAGGAAGAAAAATACTGCACTTAAAACGAAGTATGAGATTTTTTATTAATGTGGAAAACCATCTAGGATCTTTTCCTTTTTCGTGTAAACTACAAACATATTACACATACTATCAAAGTAGCTTTAAAAAAACTGATAAACTGACAATATTTTGAATATTTGAAAAGAAAAATTTCTCTATTTTTTTCCAATTTCAAAATATTGTTTCTCCGGTTTCAGACGTTTTCAATAAGATTCCCTGTCCTATATTTCTTTATCACTGACTTCCAAGTATAAGTGAAAAAAGTTTACAAGAAATACATGGATCTAAACAGGAGAAAAGAGAACGATAAAGTTAAGAAAACACTTGGGAAATGACGATATTCTTACGATTTTTTGTATTATGTTTCTGAAATACTTTTGGTAGTCTCAGAACTTAATTTTTCTTCTGGTCTTAAATTAACTAGAAAGTATTCTTAAAAATATAGTTTGAAAATTTTTGTATTAATTAATGATACACTCAAGCTTATACATGGTTTAAAAGTTCTCATAACGTGATCCGTAGAATATCGATAAGTAAGGCTCAATTTTATAGTGCCCAGTTTGTAGCTTAAGTTGAGCTTAAGTTGTAAAATGAGTCAAGGTTTAAGGAAAACTTAAATTTCTAACTAAAACGTAAGTAAAGACCTTAAGTCGAGAATGTAGTTTAACTTAAATTAGACTTAACGTGTCACTGTGAAATTGGGCATTACAAATAATTCTCTTTTATACACGACAGATATGTCCCTGAAGAATAGACGACAAACAAAAATTTGTATAAAAACAGAATCGGATACACCCACATATGTCTATGGCAGGTTAAAAGATTGTTTCCAGACGTAAAAAATCAGTAAAAAGTGGACTGAGGCTACTTTCAAAATAAACGGCTCATATGTCATTTTCCTCGAAAAGATTTAAAGTTCAGATTCATTATTGATGCCCTGAATGACAATGTACCAGATTACTAGATAATTGTATCAACCGAAAAATGTTACTCAATTATATCAAATAGTTTCGTAATTAAAAGGTTAGACTGCAATTCAAATATGCTAATATAATGAAAATGAATAATAAAATGCAAATGAAAGCGCTTTTTCTTCACTTTTCTTTCCTTTAATTAAATAGGTAATTATATTTAATTTAATCCTTTTATTAGTACTGACCTATGAGCACATAATTTATACAGTTCAGTAATCTATTAACTGCATATAAAAACTGTCTGAAAAAACAGAATGTCACTTCTTCGAAGGAAAACTAGATTACCAGGACGATGACGCTTCATCTATATTACACGTTTCTGTATTTAAGTTGATTTAATCATGGCAAAGCTTCAATTATACTGTCGCAAATTTAGAATTTTTACTAATAATACTAATACGAGTATACAATCTTTAACACTTTTTCGGTTTCTTCGGAATTGAAAAACAATTTTCATGAGGAGTTGTTATTTGTATATTTTTCTAGAAATTTTACCATGAAGTCGAGAGTAAAGCCGAAACTGTTTTATGTTTGCGATCATAGGAACTTCAAAGAACATCTAAAATCAAGTAAAATTGTACATCCAGAAACAGTAGTAGGCCAAGTTCTTTTATAGAACACTTTGTATAAACATCTCTTAATATTAATACAAGTTAAATGATTTTCGCAATTTTTTTACAAACGAACTATGTATCTAAATTCTTAAGACGTGTATCGTAGTATTTTCCTGACCCGAACGAGACCTGAAGTAATATTTTAGAAACCTTGTTATATATGAACAATTTTTTAGAAGTCTTGAAAAAATGTTTACAACTCCGAGGCTGAGACATAGTTGGATTCCGAGATTATGAAAAATCCTTACTATCAATTGATTCGTTCCTTAAAGGTACTCAAACTCTGTCAGATTTTTCTGATTATACTATCTATCCAATTTCTCTAAGAACTCGTTAATAATTTTATGAATTAATTTGCATCCTATCAGAAAATATACAAAGTTAGGAACTCCATAAATCACTATCAGAAGGCTGGTTTGTTTTCACATTTCTCTGCTTCAGATCAAAGCAAGATGTGAAAAAAACGACAAGGAGCAAGAGCAAGAAATGGTGTAGAAATTTGTTTGGTCCAAGTAGAAGCAGGTGTATGTTATTGTTGTATTCAGTATAAAATTTTGCTCTATAGTCTGGAGCAACTTGTGAACAAAATGCACCTACAATGTTTTAATTCCGAAACATAAAATTAAAAATTTTTTAAAAATTTTCTTCTAATAATACACTGAAAGAAAGGCCTGGAAAATAGAGTTGTTAGTATGTACTAAAATTGATTTTCATCTCTTATAAAAAATTAAAACTGGCTTACATATCATTGAACGCTTCCATTTCCCGTTGGGATATTATTCGCCAATTTGTTGCCTTGGCATATACAAGTTTTCTTTTTCTGTTATTAAAAGATTAATGTTAAAATCATTTTATTTGTCTCAATTTACATAAGGTTTCTTTTTTTCCGTACCTTTTAATCATGAATCATTAATCTGAATAAACCAAACCAAAACCACATACAAACTATAGCAATAATAACTTCTGTTCCTTACCTTAAAGGGTCTAACTTTTGATCCTGTTGTTTTGGTATTAAAAAAAAAACTTATTTTTTTTTTTTTTTTATGTCCTTAGACGAATACGTTTAATGACCTTTTAATAAATATTCCATACGAATTTCATATATGGTAAAAGGTAACAAACAATAAAAAATAAATTAATCGTTCTAGTACAAAATAATCACACGTTAACCTTTCAATTGAAAGAAGGATTTATATACCCATCACATCATATATAGTATTGTACATATGTGTAAATAAGGTTTTGCAATTAAAATTAAAATCAAAGCAATATGTACTTGTATATACTTATATAGACATTTCTAACCTTAATCTTTTCTATATACAATTTTATTTGTCCATCCTAAAGGTATATCAAATGTACGTGACAAATGATAAGACAAAGGTATATATGGAGTCAGTGATTAATGATTCCTTTCATTTGCATTTGACTATATTGTACAAGAGTTAAATAATAATAATAACAATAATATTATTATAGTGAGAAATTCTAGAACAATCATATTGTCACAGATGAAACCATAACCCTTTAGGTTAAGATTTGAAATATTAAAACACCTTTAATATAATATATGATATATTATTGAAACTAATATACTGGGTGCCGCAATAGTCTGAAGAAGCTTTTTTGATGCATAAAGCTTTATTTCTCTTATATGACTGTATATTAAGATAACAATCATTACTTGTGTTTTTTTGGGGAACTCTTACAGGCACTATTTTACTTTAATCTATCTTCTTATAACTTCTAATTTTGAATTTTGGTACCACTGAAATTATTTGATGGTACTGCAGTCATCCTTTTTGAGGTTAAACAAAATAAAAATTCTTTTTTTTTAAACAAATAGTGACATTAAAACAAATGATATTTTGCGAGACGGCTATTTGAAGTATTGCTTTAACCAAAAAAAAACAAAGAGCATCTATTATCTGGTAATAGTAATAATAATAGTAATAGTAATAGTAATAGTAATAGTAATAGTAATAATAATAGTAATAGCGATAGTAAATAAGTGTCATTAAATTAGATCCCGAAAATAACTTGGCTTATCTAAGAATGGATAAAATGTATCCTAAACAAGCTTATTTTTCCCCCAAAAAAAAACAAAGCTATTAAGTCCTATGTACACCAAACGTGCTGCTTGGGGTCCTTTTTTTACTTTTCCAATTTTAGTTTTTTATTTTTAACATACTTGGGGGCTCCGACCCCAACCCGCTTCGCTCAATAAAAATTTATAAATGATTTGCGGAGAAAATTTTTTTATATAATAGGTAGATTATGATAAAATTTTAAAAAATCACTGCACACTGCTTGTGCAACTGTTTGATATGCCATTAAAGCCATTAAAGTTTTTCTTTTAGAATGAATTAAACAGAGAACAAAACAAAGGCAATGTTTTCGACTTTTTAATTTTACAGGTAATATAATACGACACCAACAAGAGTTCTTCATCACTTTGGTCATTTTCAAAAGTGGACTTCTTCATAGTACAGCTACTAATTATAATACTTATTAGAATATCGACTAAATAGAACAACTCAAAAGCTCATTTTCAAGCAACAAATTGCCTTATGTAATCAACGAAAGCTATAATCCATTGCATATCCTCTTGCCTATCGCCGTCTATATAATTTCACTGCTGTTTTCAATAGGATAGAGCAAAACTCTTATTTTGAACTTATAGTCGTTATTCATTAAGCTATAGTTTTAAACGATCTATTGACGTACCCTGTACATATGTTATTTATATGACTTTCATTTACCTAATAGCATAAAATTAAAACTATATACTATATATACATGGATTTATTAGTATGACACGAAGGATTCATTGGTCTTATTTTAATAAAAACTCAGTACTTTTATGGTTATATCCAAGATTTTCTCGACGTTATTTGCCATTGGATTAATCCTACATATATAAAAGTAGCAATACTTTAAGCATCTATAAACCTTAATGTACATTCGTTTTTTTTTTTTTTTTCTTAATTAAAAAAATTTAAGTGAAATCACAGAATTAAAAGTACTCTTAAGTCTTTTTAATACGAATTGAAAAAGTCGTTTATTAAAAAAGAGTAACGAGTTCATAACCTCATTAAAAATATTATTTCCAGATTTTGAAGATTTTCACGCATTCATTCGCGCTTTTTTGTATTTCGAGATTAAAAAAAATATATATATATATAAATTACCACAAAGTTCTCATTAGCCAAATGAAATCAAAGAACTATAAAAAACAAGCGAAAAAATTTTCTCCTTTAAAAAGGATTCATAAAAAATCATACTTTATATTTTAATTTACTTAATCGAAAAGGTTCATATTTTCCGCGCTCGTATATAAATATAAAAACAAATAAAACCAAGCACAAAAAAATTCGAGGAAAAAAAAAATAGAGTCTACTACCGCTAAAAATTATGAGAACTATGAATGCATAAAATAAACTTTGAATGCGGATATATACATCCTTTATCCGGCTAACCCATTCTATAGAGAGCACCATCATCATCATCATTATCTCAAACCTCTTTAATATATCACAACCGACACTATTGAAAAAGGATTTATATACGTTGGAAAGAGAATTTGTCTATCAACAGTTCAAAATCTGAAATGAACAACAACGAGACCCATCACCACCACATGGAGGTGGGGTGTCGTTCGTCACTGATGATGAACATGTTTTCTGAAACACTCCACAAAAAAGGATGAAATCTGTATTTTATCCTGTTTTTTTTTCGAAAAGAATGCATCTTAACAAAAAGCCCATATTCAAATGGAATTTATTTTAGACGACTGAGACTTATTCTCCCTATATAACGAGTATATCATAAAGTTTTCAGTTTTAAACAATAGAAAATATTAATAATTACAATTTTGATGAAAAGTTTTTTTTGAATAAAAAATATTCACAATAGATTTTGTTCTACTTCTATATTTTATGAATTTAATATAAAGGACTATATTTTGTATAATAACTCGAAATAATAGTTTTATAACAAGAAACAAATTCAACTTCATTAATTAAATCGAAATATCCAGGATTTTTATAAAATAAAAATCGATTTTAATAAAATGTTTGTCATTGACATTTTAAGCATTGTGAATTAAATAATTATCATTATTTAAAAGAAATTATTTAAATTTAAATTGAAAAAGTCACTAATTCTGTTGCAAGAACTTAAAAAAGACGCAATTTACTTATTTCATGCAACAAAATAAGAATTAGAAATAAAGTTCTTATCGTTATTGCGCCTCTTATCCATTTATTACAGTGAAAACTTATTCTTAAACCTCTGACTCCGCTGACTCTATCTGGACTTAAGTGTGGGTGAAATCGCTTTAAATTTATCATAGAAATATAAAGAAATGATAACAAAAATATATTTCCTGCGAAGAATGCTCAGTTAATGTGGACGCTTCAATGAAGCCGATCAAGCATACTTCTGTTCACTATCGCTCACTGATCCTCCATAAGAACATCAGAAAATCCTTGCAAGTGCATGCTTTTGCTCGCTCCCTTGATTTGGATGCGCTTATTAGATGTTTCATTCTTTCAACCCATAAATTATTATTAGTATTATTTAACTATCTACACTCTTTCATCTTGACGTAAGACCTAATAGAGCAGACATTGAGTGCTGTACAGTGAAGACAGATTACTATACAACAGCAGTAATAATAACAAGAAACATAAACATGACAAAACTTACAAGCCTGCTTTGTAGAGTGCACTCTTTGATGCTATGGTTAAGCTACTATCAACCCAAATAGTTGAATTCCAAACAGTAATATTCTATCCAAATGAGACAAAAGAAAACTAACGATCTTAAGTATCCAAAGCTTTAGCTAAAATATCAATGTTTCAAATATAGTATTAAATAATATTTAATAAGTAAATTGACGAAACTCTTTTAACTCATATTTATAGTATATCCAAAAACAACAGTGAGATTCTTTGTAAATTTGATGATTTTTAAAAGCTAAGTTATATCGCCTAAACACTATTTTAAAGTGTTGGCTGTCGTCTCAAATTTATTGCTTTTATGGGATAAATTGTTTTACGTGATGTATGTACAAATCCAGGACGTGAAGTTTATATTGTATATTGAAGGGTATCAGTGCTTCCATAGAATAGTGACAATTCAAAAAAAACTTATTTTGCATACGCCTAAAAATATGCAATTTTTACCAAATTTACGAAAATTTTAATAATTCTTTCATCTCTAACATTAAAAAGAAGTATGATTGATTTTTTAAATTCCTGTTTTAAGATTTTTATCTTCCCATCCGTTCTAACACGAAAGAAATTACTAATTATTTATAATGCTAGCCAAAAATGCTTCCGTGTTCATCAAAAATTCACGCTTCGTCACTGTTATCAATGTACAATCGATTGGTCGCTCTTAAGTATTATTAATTATGTATTGTAGTTCACCAACTTCTGGCACAAATTAGAATCCAGACTATGCGATGTGAT
Organism: Xylophagus ater; assembly: GCA_963422695.1. Classification (NCBI taxonomy): domain Eukaryota; kingdom Metazoa; phylum Arthropoda; class Insecta; order Diptera; family Xylophagidae; genus Xylophagus; species Xylophagus ater. The sequence goes on from OY730484.1 coordinate 4,890,659, forward strand.
CACAGATCAAAGGCGATTTAGTACAGTGAAATCACATATGGAACATAGGCAATATTTTAAAAATAGATTTCACATGTTTATGTTAATATATTCACAATGGTACAAGATAAGCATGCATGACAATTTCATATACAAATTAAACACACAACATTTGACTAGTCTACAATGCGAGTATTTGTTTTCTTGGCATTTCGCGATTGCGCGATTAACTTTAAAAGTTTAAACAAAAATTAAAAAAAAACAAACAAAAAATCAAGCGAGATATTGCGAGATCACTATTGAAACTTCTATACATATGTTCAAATAATTATAATTGCTATTGTATTTCACTCTTGTCGTCTTTTCTAATACTCTTGGGTAATACGTCCTCATCATTTGAATCCTGGTGTAACCTTTCATAGAGATTGCTTGAAAATTTGCTTCACCCAAAAAGTATTTCCTTCTCCAAAGACCTGTATCGTTCCTTAGATCCTGACGAGAAACAAGAGGTACCTATCCCTACGTACACATCCAATAAACTAGCCAAATTTCACAGGATTTCGAACCTTGTCAACTTTTGGTTCGGGTTCGGGTTCAATACATTAAAATTAGTGGGTTAGGGTTCACGTTTGTTCCCAGAAAAAAATAATTTCATATAGTGCTTATTTTAGAATGTTAATTGTTTAATAATTGCCATTAAAAATTGAACCCGAACCGCATTTTTGATTGGGTTCGAGTTCGGGTTCGGGTTCATATAATTTATTAAAAAAATTTTGAACCGGAGCGGGTTCGGGTTCTGGTCCGGAACCCTGAAATTTCACTAAACTCCGGTAACGTGAGTTATTATTACAAGTTCGGAAATGATTTCATTTCACACAATTTGGTTTGGCAGCTACTCCAAGCTGTAATCGGATTGAATTGATTTTTGGACATGTTCTTTCATTAAAAAGGTACCCTTTCATTGAAATCGGTCCATAAATAACGTTATAATACCCTTTAAAAACACAAAAACCGAACTTTTGTTCGGCAGATACCCAAAGTTTTAGTCCGATCGATCTCAACTTCTGATAGAATGCTTCTCATGTGGAAAAAAACTACTCCTATTAATTTTCGTTCAAGTCGCTTCAAAAATACGGCCGCAGTTTCCGACGGACAGACAGACATAGACCGGCGGACAGACAGGCAATTTATAAAAGTATATGCAAATGATTTAGAAACTCCTGAAATGTGGAGCTTTGATTGTTATACTTTGTATAGAAGTTAAAAATGATATATAACCAAAACATATGTATTTTTATTTAACACTTTAATTAATATTAATTTAATGTTTTATTATTTCAGTTAATGAACTTTTTCAAAAGCTTTGGCTTATTTCGGTATTTTTATTTCAGTTCAAGTTTATTTACGTGAAAATAGTATCTCTCAAATATTTCTTTAAGAATCTCGATTTTAAATTGAAAATTATTGAACTTTTTTATTTAAAATAAATTTTTTTTTTAATAAATAAATAAATTAAAATCAAATAAATAAAAAAAATTTTGTTTTTTTTTATTGAATCTCAGAATTTTACGAAAAATAAAATCCAGACGTAAATTTGCTTTTTAGATCATCCAGAAGGATGAATTGGAGGCTATGTCAATTATTTGTGTTCATCAAATTATCTCTTTCATTGGGTAAGTAAGAGTATTTCTTGTTTTCTTTTTCATTTTGTGCAATAATAAAAAAATTCAAATATTTGAATGAAAAGCTTTTTATATTGACTTTCAAAATTATTAATAAAATATTGTTTTATTATATAAAAATTGATGTTTCCATAGTAATATGATGTTATGTCAATTTGATTAATTTAAATGAATCAAAACCGGGTGTTCGTTATCATGTTCGCGGACAGTACCATAAAAAGCTCATCTCATTTGGTATCATTTAGCATTCACGTCCGCGAACGTGTTAATTATACCTGCGATACTAATCTTGCCCTCGTAATGATCATTTATTCGTAGCCACAGAAAAATCACAAAGCTTTTTGGATAGTTCTGATAACTCAAACTAAACTGAACTGTGAGGACTGAAAAACTCAGTTGTGAAAACTAATTTTCAGTTGTCGAGACTTCACAAAAAATTCAGTTGCCAAAACTATGCAAAAACTTTGTGATTTTTCTCTGTGTAATTGATACAGTAGTCAAGTCTATCATCTGATAATTTGCGCATTGATCATTCATAACTTAATTCCTGTATCGAAGTTCTGATTTGATAGTTTGAAAATGAATGATAATTGCACCTTATACTCCATAAAGACAATAAACATCGCCAACTGTACAAATATAAGCTAAATACTGGAAATTTCTCCGACTTCCCTATTATTCTTTTGATAGTTGTTAGCTCTTAGTTCAAAAATAAATTTGAGCATTCTCAACATTTCTTTTTTAACTTTCTTCTAATTTTTCATCTTAAAAATCTTGCCTTTTTTGAGAATTATCATTTTTAACATAAAACTTGTACCCATTTCAGATCTTTTCATAAACTTCTTTAAAAAGAATCTGTATATTTTGACAATTTGAATGATCAACCAATGTACCAAGATATTTAAGTAATGATCATTGACATTGAATGATCATTCAAAATGCCAGTATATCACAGGTATTAATTTTGATGCAATTTTGAGGGCAATTTGCGAAAATAACTTGAAGTTATCGAAGCTTTATTTTTATTATATTGAAAGATAAGAATTATAGGTGTTTTCGGTTTTTAAGTCTTACTATGAAGTGAATTCATACATTTCTGAATTACTCGATTTTGTCGAGTGAACTTGTGTTTCAGTCGATACAAATTATATCTTGATTGAAATAAATGTATTCACTATTGTATGGATCCAAAAGAAAAAAAAATGGAACTAGTGACAACATACTATACTTTACTATGGTCTTGTGGTCCTGTAACTTTCCAATGCTTGAAACCAGCGATGGAATTCTATAAGGCCAATCAATAAATTCTGCGTCTTACAGCATTTCATTGCAGATGATTACAATTGATTACAATTGATTACTCTTAAGCTATACTACGATCGAAACTTTAAATTGTTTTGAATAGATTGCGAACGTAAAAATGAGGAATCACTCGGTATAAAATATTTATAATGGTATTTTAATATTTAAACGTGCAAATATTAATATAAATTATAAATTATTGAATATTTATTGTTTATTGTGTATTTTTTACATTATTTTCTGATTCAGAGATTTTTCATCGCAAATACAAATAAATGAAGATGAAAATTGATAAACAAATTTGTTTGTGAAATTCAGTTTAACATTTAGCCATTTTAGTAAGTGTTTAGATAAATTTCGTATCTTATATAACTATCAAAAATACACTCAATTACGAATTAATACCTACAAAAGCCATTTTTATATATGGTTACAGTTTTTAAACTATAGGAAAACTGGGATAGTGCAAAATACAGCATATTTCACAAATAAAAATGGCAATAGTTTAAGCTTCAGAGATGTAATCACTGAAGATCAATGAAGATTATACTTGTTAATAAGCGTTTGCTGGTTTTTTCTGGCAATTTTAGTGTCTTCAAATTATTCCAGTGTAGCAATTTCTTTCATTGAAGATGATTTTTTCAGTTTTTCTTATACTTAAGCTCCAAATTCAAATTAATTTATTTTTAAACTAGGGGGCTCCGCCTCTGCTTGCTTTGCTCACCAACCGCCATGTGTATAAGAAACAACCAAAAAAATAATAAATTAAAAAAATTTATAAAGGACACTATTCTTTTGTTTCTTGTTTTTTTTATTTTCTTTAGCGGTAGAATAAGATTATCTTTTTCTTTTTCTCTCCGTCTCAATTTTTCAAGATGCTAAATTTTCTATTCTGCGTTTTGAATTTGTGAGTTATATTTAAATTCATTTGTAAAAGTATTTCCTTGAATGCATTTGCCTAAAAGTATGCGTACAATTATAAATTATAAATGATTTGCGGAGAAAACGTTTTTATATACAATACAAATCGAAACAAATTATATTTTACTTATAGATTATTTACTTCCAAAAGAAAAAAGGAATTATATAAATTGAAAATGTACTTCTATATCACGAAAATCCACAACGTTTTTCCTAGTTTTCTTTTTTTTCCCTTTGCAGACTTGAAATATTGCCAAAATAGTAATTCATCTGGAAAAGCAATACTTGAAATTAAAATTCGATTTCGTAAATAAAATCATTCATTTTCTTTTTTTTTTCCTTTTTTTTTTGTGGAAAATATAATAAAATCAGGAAAATGGATATTTATACCTTATATGTATATTTTTTTTAGTGGTTGCAAAAAAAAAAGAAATTAAATTTATTATTATATTATTGATTATATTTAAATTATATCTCGAGAATATTTATGATATATTCTTTCATATGTGAAATAAATATTTAAAATATAATTTTACTTGGCCAAAAACACGTACCACGAAAAACGGTTGTGATTGCACTTTCGAAAAATAGTATAAGCAAAAAAATCTTGTATAAGAAAATTCCCAAGAAAATATTAAAGTTCGATTATCCACTAGAATGGAGATCTCTATATGAAAGGGAGTCTCATTTGGAAATCAAATATATACAAGTATTCGAATATATTTTTCTTTAAAATATTATTAATTCTCTGCGGGAATCATCATCATCATCATCAACATCATTGAGAAATCGAGAATCATATCAAATCGGAAAGATTCCATTTTTTTTCTTCTTCTTTTGGTTAGTAAATATCGAAAGCAATGAAACGAAACCAATAGGATAAGTTTACTATCAAAAGAAGAAAATATATTTTATACTATCGTGTCTTAAGAATGAAAAAGGATTCATCCCCAATTTGAACGTGTTTTGATTACAAAATTATAGAAATACTTTTTTTAAAAAGAAAGTAAAAATAAAAAAACTGCAGATGAGAAGATTTTCCCGATTTTCCGACTTTTTTTTTGTTGCTTTTTGTATTTAGTTAAGTATCGTATTTTCGCAAGAATTGCAATCCTTTAAAACTGGAAACAAAGTCCCAAAATCTATGGAAACATGACTTTTCCATATACATATATATATATATAAAATTAATTGTTCAAAATCTATCTTAAAGAAGGCCATAATATGCAACCGGAAATCCATATACCAAATAGTATATTAGTTTATTTTCTATTTTAAATCTACTTCCTTTCTTCTTTTTTAGTTTTGTTTGCGATAAAGTTTTCTATTTAAGATTATTTTCTAAAAAACTTGCTAGTTTGTTCTATTTTAAAAGAAACATAGTTTATTTATATATCTATATACTTGGATATATATAAAGAAAGTATACTACGTGATCTCATGATAAAATATATAAATTTTTAGTTTTTACTATTGTAAAGAAAATTCCATGACAGACGAAAAATAAAAAGGTGCACAAAAATCGGAAAAAGAAAACCTTAAAAAATATATATGAAGGAGAATTGTTCTGATTGATTTATTTGGTGTTCAAAGTAGTATAGGAAATTTTGGTTCTTGCAATTTTTCACTTGTCGCATATATAAGAAGACACTCTCTTGGAAAACTTTTAAACAATTGTTCAAATCTGGATAGTATACTAAATTTCAATCATTTTACAGGATGTACTATTTTATATATTCAAGTATTTTGCAGCATTTTTTTAGTTTTCATATACATATGTATTACATATTTTGTAGTCATCGAAATTTCGTAATTGAAGAATAATAATTTCTCAGCCTCGACAAGAAAAATACTGTTTTTGTAAATGAAATATATTTTCTTATTCAGTATAATTTTCCTTAACTTCAATACACTTGTTTCAACGATTCTCCAATTTAAGAATTCCATCCCTGATATGAAAATCCGGTAGGGCTCCAAAATACGCCTCTACAGCTGGTATGACCTCTTTTAGCTTCTTGTTTCGATTCAGGTTCATGGTGGTGGATCCTAGTCTCAGCCAAAGTGTTGAATCGACGTGCGAAAACCATTTTAGCCTTCTTAAAACAGTCCAAATTGTATTGAGAAAGTCGCATTCGAAGGTGTTTTTGTTCCATTGTTAGCGAATGCGACACCCATTTTGCACAATGCTTTTTGAAACCCTAAAACTTCAGCTAAGATGTGACGTACTGATCTATGTGAGATGCATATGGTGTCAGCAATCTCAAAAGTGGAAGTGGAAAGTTGAGGTGATGCATGATGCATGTCATTATAGTAGCCAATCCATATATTACATTAAAACATTGCAATAGTTAGCGGCAAAGACGGAAACTGTTGATAATTGTATCATATAGCTAGTATTTTGGAGTGATGGTATGGTTTTTTCAAAAAATGAAATCATTTCTGGAATATGATTTCGGTTTCCGTGGTACAAAAAAAAAACAATTTTAATTTGCCTAGGTCTTGTCTAAAAGCTCGCTTTTATAGAGTTTTTTTTCTTCGCATGAATCAAAACTTTCCCAAGGTACCCTCTCCCACCCAATATATACTAAAAATCAGGAGGAAAATAGTCTTCCACCTTGCAATATTCAATACCTGTTGTATGTATTTAAACTGACACGTTTCATTTAGACTAGATTACCTTTTATTTGACTTGGAGACACTCATTTTCGTGGTCATTCAAATATAGTTTCAATCCCGAAAGAAGTTTATGATCGAATTTGGTTAGAATTTAACACTTTACTGACATAATGTTACGATTTTTCTATAATATAACAAATATAGTATATTAAAAACTTTAAACTAAAACTAAAAAGTAAATTTGTTCGTTCCTTATTTCCTACAACAAAAATATGTGAGTTTCCAAAAAAAATTCTTATCCTTATTTCAAACTAGACAATTTTAAAAGAAATCTGCATAAATTCATAAAAAAAGAAAACTGTACAGAAAAGTCCCAGCATTCTTAAAATACCATTTCAACCATGATTTTCTTAAATTTTCAATAAATAACATAAATGTTCTACAGACAAGTTTTGTTCACATAAAACTTTATATTCTATAAAGACCACAAAATGTCTCAAAACATAAAAACTACAAATTACCAAAATCAATTGATCCTGGTGCATCTGGTTGCTTCTTAATTATATATGAAAACTTTGTCGTCAGAGAGACACCATATACAATTTCATTTCCCATTTTAATATACCCATTTTCTACTTATATGTATATATTCTTCTTTGGTTATAGTTTAAGCTCTAATGCTCAAAACGATGTGCTTGATGGATTTAATGGACACTAATGAAGACTGGCATAGTTCCCTTTTTTTTAGTTTTAATATAATATAATATAATGTACATACATGGAAAAAAATGGAAAAAATGGAAAACAATTCTCAAGTTTAACGATTTTCATTTTCAAAAAAATATAAAACAAAAGAAAAAACATATAGAAATTAACGCTTCAGAAGAAAAACCAGGAGTCCAACAAAAATATTTTGTATTTTTTAACGAACAAACTTTTAGTCTGGGTTTGATGTGGCTGTATATAGTATAGTCGGTCTGATGATAACGATGGATGTTCCAAAAGGATAGTGTCGTTTTGGAGATGTGAGCAACCGCAGTTAAACATAGTTAAAATGTTGTCAAGTGCACGACCAAGTGGTAAAAAGATTTTTGCATCTGTTAGATAAAAGAAGAAAAGAATATAATTTTAAAATAAATAGAATGAACATTGAACGTGACTAGGATGGAAGACAGAAGTCTCTTCAGCGTTTTGTACATTAGTTGGTTTATATGTACCTTTTTGAAAATTGCACTAAGAGATAAAGTGAGATATGATGATGATCTCTCAAATTGTACATCCTTTTTTCTGTTTTCCTAATATGATAGAACAAAAATTCCATACATCATATATACTATAAGTATTACAAAATTTGTATATTTAAATACAAGTTAAAAACCACCAAAAAAATGATACAAGCTTTTTCATATATTAGGTTGTGTAATATCAAATACTAGTCGATGAAATTAAAGTTTGTTGTACATTTGTTCAAATAAAATCTTTTATTTTCGATCAACTCATAGCAGCCATAGTATCGATACAGTTTTTCCATTTCATTGATAGTTCATTTGTTCCTCTGCTGTAGAAACCTGGCTGACGGAAATCGATGGAGTTCTAGAAGGCACTCTTCACAAACTTTTCGGAATTACCATAAATTGTTTTCCTACCATGAAGTTGTCAACATTTCGAGAGAAGTGGTAGTCAGTTGGTCCAAGATCTGGTGAACTAGAATGATGTAGAGTTTTCAAGTCTAACTTCTGTAACTTTACAGTGTTTCTTGCGATGTCTGACCAAGCGTTGCCATACAAGAGGATCGGAGTCCACCGATTGACCAATCATGGCTGTTTAACGGTAATATTTGGCATTATTTCGTCCAGTTTTATGAAGTTTTGGTCGTTGATACCGCCGCTAAACCACCTTCGTCTTAGGTCGTTCATGTGGCTCATTCATCGGGTTTAAGTTACCAAAACGGAATTTTTTAAACTATCGAGATGTTGTATGATTTGTAGGGACTACTTCAGTGCCAAACAGATCGTTAATATTGCGAGCTGTTTACGCCGCTGTGATGCTACGGTGAAAGTCATTCTTCATAGTCATATTAAAAAGTTTTTTATGTTTTTTAAAAGTTAAAAATTATTTGGAAAGAGGAAGAATAAACCTTTCAAATATGTAAAAAAAATTGGCTCCAAAATATGGCGTAAAAGTGAAGTTATTCGGAATTCAAATCGACGTTCGGATGAACATATCATTTGATATTACATAACCCAATATATGTACACTTGAGAGGACTTTTTTTCTGCTTACCAAAGAGTATTGTACCAGCTGGTTAACATACGTATAGAATGTAGATATTTCGTTATAGTGTTCAAGATATATTTGATATACGGAAAAGTTCCATGAATGAATGTTTGGTTGAATGAATAGTATAGATAGAAGATAGAACCATGTTTTATAGTATGTATATAGTAAAGATGTTCCGACACAAACTGGTTTGACACGAGAAGACACCAAACTATATAATTGAATAATTCTGACAAGTGAAGTTGAAAACTTCGTTTATTTTTATTTTCATGTGCTTGGGAAAACTTTCAATAATGATAAAACTTTGGTTTAATCTATCTTCGTTTTTTTTCTAGTCGCCTTACATTGGAATGATGAATACTTAATTTTATTGCATTTATTGGATAAGAGAATTTTTATCAGCATTTTTTCTGTTTTGGTATTATTAGACATTTTTAATAATATTATGAATAAATTTGGATTGAATTGAAAAACAGTAGCGTAACAGAAATTAAAAAAAAAAGGAAAGCTATTTAGTTGGTCTATCGAATTGGTGATAGTCGATAATCCAATACGAACGTATCTTTCAAATTATCAGCCACCAATATATGATTTATTTAGGTACAAGTCGGAGATGCAAGGTGTAAGATACAAGATGCATGTTACAGTACACATATATTCTATAAGACTTCAGATTTATAAGGGAACTAGTAAATGAATCATCAAATGTAGTATAAAGTGATATTATCATCATTAGTGTTGGGGAAGGAGGGAACAGGAAGATATTAGTATACAAAGAAAGTTAATAAAAAATACCCTACCCCTAAGCCAGGCCAAACAAAAGTAAATTATAATTGACCGCGACATTGGCGGTCATATAAAAGTTAGTTAAAAAAGGAAGCTAATAGTTATATAAGAGCTTTTTTGGCTAATACTTGCTAAGGAAAATGTCAAAAACTTGTACATTCGAATTTACCTCGCGTAACATTCTAGAAATTGGTTCATTCTTTCCGTGGTTGATTCGGTAAAAATTGATTTTATACAACTCCACGGATCTTAAGGAACAAATGTTTGAATTAAGGGACATTTTTTTCTAAAATAGAGGAAGCATCAATGGCACAATTAAAAATTTCAAGAACAAAAACGACATTATACTTAGATACTTGTCTTAATCTAATATAAAGTTTTGAAGACACTTTTTTATTACCAAAGCTTACATAGACTTTCAAATAATTTACAAGGTACAATCTGACTTTAGTTTCCTATAGTATGGTTTTCCTGTTTTCGCATGGATTTCTATCAATATTGGAATGATAGTTGACTATAGATAAATCTGTGGGTACAATAGAATCGAGAACATATATACACCATAGACACTCCACAAAAGTTTGTCTAACTTGATAAGTTATTATAAACGTTGTACTATCTGTTGGTCAGTTTATGAGACCAAACTGGTTAGAAGACTAAAATGTTTTGACATGCTCCCAAGTTTGGAGTGTCTTTGACTAGTTTTATAATAAAATGAAAATTATGATTAGTTTTTTAGTGGAAATTCTAAGCCGGAAGTTTGTTATTTTTAGTAAAAAATGAGATAAATTTTTAAGATTTTCGTTCATATTTTGTATGTAAGACTTTGGAGTTAAAAAAACTGCATGAATACTTTTTTTTCTTTTAATGCAGAACCAATTTTTGAAGAGTTTACAAATATTTTTTTTTTTTTGTTAGCTTCCACAAAGTTTTAGTTTAACAAGACTTTTTGATAAAGACTTTCTCTTTCATTTCTTTTTTTTTCGTTTTACTATATTTTTATGGAAATATTTTCTACACGAATTAGTTTGGTGGAACTACTATGGAAGTCAATTATCCTTGACATATATTTCATTGATAAATACCACCCACTTGAACTGATTATTTGAATTTCAGTGTAAAGCTAGACCTTCCTTAAATTCATCTCTGTCTCTCTCTCTTGAAATTCATTATTTTAATTAATTTAATATAATTTTTCTTTTTTTTTTCTTTACAGCACCACATGAATTAATTATCTTAATACTTAGCCAATCGAATGAATATCATAGAAATTTATCAGAAAATTTACGTGGTGAAATTTTTAATCAATCAACAATAATTGATAAAAATAATTTAATTAATATTCAAATAATTGATGATAAATATAATAATAATCCTGGTTATTGGACATTTATACCAATTTTAAGCGATTTAGATAGAATAAATATAATTAATGATAATATTAAATGGTTATTATTAATCGAAGATCAAAGTTATGTAAATTTAAAATTCTTATTAGAATGCCTTAATGAAGAAGATTCTACAAAAGTAAGTATTATCCATATATGGATGGCGCAAATTAAGCTAAACATGTTGTTTAATCTGTAACTAAAGTACCTTGGACATTTTTTACATCATAATATGTGAAGATGAATAATCATATCGATCAAATGCTCGATCTACGCAGGCAAAGAAGAAAGAACCTATCCAAGGTGTCCAAGTTTTCGGACGAAAAAAAACTAGAACAGTAGTCGCATATTGTAAATGAGGCCGAGATTTGCTTCGTGTCAATATAGACACCCTTTGGATAATATTGAACTAAAAGTTTTGCAAACTTCAAAAACCTTTATTATTGCTCGGAAAAGAAAAATTCGTAGAAGTTGTACGTGAAAGCGGTGATGGTCATTATGCACTAATCTATGCTATTCGTTAGGCCATCCCCAAAGGCCTTAGTCACCTTTTAGCACCAAAAATATATCAATGAAGCATCCAGAAAGAAAATCAAAGATATTTTAATTCAATACGAAAGGAATTTTTTGGTTAGCGATCCAAGACGTTGTTAACCAAAGAAATTTGGTGGTTCAGGTGCCCGTACTCTTTTTTTGTATAAATAAAATGATGCTTTCATCCGGCATAAACAAACATATGCACACTTTTGTCCATCCTATTTCTCCAGAGTTTCAGAAGATATTGCAGTTTTCTTAAGTATCTCAATTTATAGGTTGAAGTCAATTGACATCGATTTTCTCGTTTAGATAGACTAAAACAAAAATAGTTCTTGAGTGTTCAAATCCGAGAGGGGTGCATGATGGTATATCTACCTAACAGGACCATTTCTTCGATATAATGCGATATAATGGCCAATTTTCTTCCAAGAATATTGTAACTATTTTTATCCATGCCGTGGATTCCTTGGAAAACTTAATTATGGACATAAGTAAGATAAAGCTTTGAAATAACACTACGAAGTTATTATTTTTTTCTTTCTATCTATTAGCAACCTATTTTGTGCCATCCTTGCTTAATAAACGAAATCTTTCTTAAATTCATATAAATTAATTTCTTAATTTCTTATAGGAAAACTACCTCGGTTATCGACTTTATGATAATGAAGCAACAATAATACATCATTTTGCATTTTTTGAAAATCCAAAATGGTTTTCATATCCTTTAATACGTTCTGGCGTTGCATTTACAATTCCATTAATCAAAAGGTAAGAAAACAAAATCTAAATAAACTAGAAAAACTCTAAAGAAAATTTGTTTCTAGTTAGATGGTTATATTAATTCTTTTATCCTTATTTTTCAGGTTAACAAAACATGTTCAAAATGAAAAACTAACAACAGACTTCTTTATTGATGCATCCCATGAGCTTTCGTTATTTATTTGGCAAAATATAAAAATTGAAAATAATAATAATAATAATAATCTAGATTCGGTTGGAGAAATACATGAAACAATTGTGAAAAAGAAAATACATAAAAATCCCGATAAAATGATTATCCATAGAGAAGATAGAGATATTCCATCATCCCAAGAGAATGGTCAGAATGTTAAATTATCTAAACAAAATGAACGTAAATTACTTATGGTACATGCACCTTATTTTTGTTTAACAAATGATCAAAAATGTGCTATATATCCAAGGGAATCTAATTTAATATGTGTAAGTAGACTTTAAAACCCTTTTCTTTTTATGCCCTATGGTAGATACTATCAAAGGGTATACATATACTAGTTTTGTCACTACATTTATAACATATAGACATAATCATCGGAGAAACTGTCTTAAGACTATAGATGTGTATATTGATTTATACAAGAGAACTCAAAAACGTGTTGTACAATTTTAATGAAATTTACAATTTGGTCTGTTTATTCATTAATTGAATTTGGGATTCTATTTCAGCCAAATCAGCCAAACGGGAGAAAAGTTATAAGGCAAAACCAAAGTGATCACAAAGATTTCTGGTTTTTTCTTCTTATTTCTTGATCCATTATTTTTTGGTCCATTGTTTCTCGTGCTGTGTGGCATGGGCGCCGTCCTACTGAAACCACATGTTGTCCCAGATTCAGTTCATGCTTTTTTGCAAGAAAAAGTTCGTAATCATCGAAGGATAGCGGGCACCATTGACGGTAACGTTATTGCCTTCATCATTTTTGAAGAAATACGGACCGATGATTCCGCCAGCCCATAAACCGCACCAAACAGTGCATTTTGCTGGATGCATTGGCAGTTCTTGTATTGTCTATGGTTGCTTAACCATAAAATGTTGCTAACCCATAAAAAGAACCATAAAATGCTGCTAAAATGTTAAATTTCAGTGAAATCGATCTAAGGATAATGAAAAACGAAATAGTTGTACGAACAATTTAGCCTCGCCATAAAGTCTTTTCACCGTTTTTCAGATATCCTTTAAAAACTATTTGAATAAAATCTCCAGAATCGGTTTGTGTTATTAGGGCCCAGGCTATCTGTAAATTAGAGCAAATTCAAAAAGTATAGAAACAAAGTTATAAAGAAAAGGCTTTAAATTATTATAAACTTTATTAACTACGCGGTCCATTTCTATCATAGGTCATCAAAAAATCGGGTTGAAGCCGATTTGAAGTTTTTATATGTTTTCGGTAGTATATAGAAGAAGTGATCAAAATGTACACGAATGAAAATCATGAGATTAGGGTCTTCTAAACTAATTCTTTTAAACATTTATATATTTGTTACATACTAGAGAATGTTGGTCAGTTGATTCTGGAAAAGGAACAAGAACGTCTTAGGATATACAATACTCCTTAGTGAATAATTTTTTTGCTTTTCTTTTTTTTTATAGCCAGGACTTTATAGTGTCCCATCCTATAACAAAATTTTATATTACATGTATTCATTTTTTGACTTCTAACTTTTCATATAGTATATCCATGTCCTGTTTTTTTTTTTTTTTTAGATATAGACTAGTTTTAGTCATTTCTTTTCATTTCTTCTCAAAAAGTCATTTATATAGATAGAATGACTATACTCTTCTTCTACCATATCTAGCCTAGAGGGATTATAAAATTTAAAGAAAATGTAAAAACCTGAAACCGTCTTCATCTTTCGAATGGAATTTTAACTAAGAAAAGGCACTCTTTTTTTCTTCTTCTTCATCTATATGGATAATACTTTTGAGTATCTGAATATTCATTCAATGATTCCTTAGTGGTATACTATGTTGTATTCGGGGTTATTTTTATATAAATATATATACCAAAAATCGTCTCGGTTTTATGACTGCGAAGGAGAAAGAAAAATTATAACCATTTTGGGAGTCTTATACCCAATGAAACAGAACCAAAAAAAAAAAAAAAATAGACCGCTATAAGATTTTACTGCTGCAAAATTTTCTTGATTTTCTTTTCGTTCATTTGAATATTTTCTGTACTGGGATGTTATCATGATGATAGTTGAAAAAAAAAAATGATAGTATCTCGAGATCTACAAATAGTTCAAGAAATTTCCCATTCGAATGGGTAACCTTTTTGATTTCGTCTGTTGCAGATAAGCAAGGTGAATCTCTCTTTTCGTTAATAATTTTATTACTTTTAAATTGATTTTTATAATTTATTTGATTAGTCTTATGTCTACATAGACGTTTCTTTTTTTTTTTTTTAGAATTGTTATTTAAGTAAATATCTTTGAAAATTAATAGAAATTTCAATATCATAAATGTGATATAAGAACGATAGACTTAAAATTGTATAGGACCATATGAATAACCATGAATCCTTAACCTAAAGCCCAGCTTTTACGTAAATTGTGTAGTAATTCGTCTCCAACTAATATAAGTCAGTACATAAAAGCCATATGACTTCAGATATTGCTTAATTGCAAGCAGCAAAATTTAGGGTAGCTTTTCTTATCATAAAAGAATGTGATATAACCATGGGTATATTGTTTATTGCCAGAATAAAAAGAAGGGGCCCCAAGTGGCTACCTTGGGGGACACCCGAGTTCACTATGAAAGCACTGAAGAAAGATTGACGGAACTTTACTTGATATTTTCTGTCGTTGAGATAGGCTTCAATCCATTTAAAAAGTGAAGAACTAAACCCTAGAATATCCAGTTTAAAGAGTATTATCTTGTGTAATAGTTTGTCAAATGCCTTAGATAAGTCAGTATAAATGCAATCCCCTCGATAGCGTTAATGACTGCTGAAACGAACTCCATTAGGTTGGTAACATTAGATCTTCCTTTAACAAAACTATGTTGGTTACATGTTATAAGACTTTTACAGCGAAAGTATAGATATTCACACAAGATAGGTTCAAACAATTTCGGCATAGAAGATAGTTTGGCTATTGGTCGGTAATTAGATATGTCATATTTATTTCCCTTTTTGTGAACGGGGGTAATATAACATATCAAATTTCTAAAGCGTTCCCAACTTAATCATTTAATCATAGTACTAAACTGTTTTTTTTTTAAGATTATAGAGAGTAATATTTATCATATTCCTGGATAATTACCAACAATTACTGGAGACTTTAGAAATGTCGCCAAACCTGAAGTCACAAGAAAAACTTTTTCTCCTTCGACTATTTCTTTCTCCACTATCCTTAGACTGATTTCATTGAAATTTATGTAGTTAACCCATGTAAATATTTTAAATGAGAATACTTCTCAAATTTTCAAATTAAATCCGAAAAACCATAAACCAAAAAAAAACGACAGAACTTTCTAGTCATCGTGGTTTTTTCTTTATAACTTTGCTCCCACTTGGCCGACTTTACTGAAATTCAACACCAAACCAAGTTAAGGAAGAATAAACTCATATTGTAAATTTCATCAAAATCGGATAACGTTTTTTGGAGTTATCTTATATTCGGACGGAAGGACATGTAGAAATCGATATAACTTTTGATTCTCTCCTTTGAAATCTTTCTACGATGATTATTTCATTGTGTTACAAATGTAGTGACAAAACTAAGGATATATTAGTTTTATAATTAAATTAAAATCATTGAACACACTGATTAGATATATTCGTAAGACTTATTTTTTTAAAGTCGAGCTTTTGCCGTTTATTTTTTTTCTTTAAATTTAAGATAACACAGATTTCAAAATTGCTAAAGGATTTAGAGATATTTTAACATAATCCCTTTTGGACAATAAATAAATCAGATTAGAATCAGAATAACCCTTTTTTTTGTTCCTTGGTAAATGTCCTTTCTTCACATTTAAAAATTCGTTCGTTTTTTTTTATTTGTTATATAAAATTACTCTCGTAATCCATTTATTTCGTTATTTTCCTTATTTTTATTTTTTTATAGAATTCCATCAATGTCGAAATAATTTATTTTGCTATAAAAACATGTAAGAAATTTCATAAAGATCGTATACCAACAATTGAGATGACTTGGGCACATTTTGTTAAGCATAAAAGATTTTTTAGTGATTTTGAGGGTTAGTATTACTACTCTTTAAAAGAAAAAACAGAAAACTAAGCAAAACAATATTTAAAAGTTCCAATTTTATTCCATTTTAGATAAAAATATTCCAACAAAATCAACTGGTATACCAAATACTGAGATCGGGCATTGTACTAAAACTTTATCGATTTTAAAATTAGCTTTAAATGATATTGAATTGATGAATTTGAAATTAAATGAAAAAATTGAATGGATTTTTTTATGCGATGATGATACATTATTAAGGTATTTATTATTATGATCTAGAATTCCCGTAAGATGGCAGAAAAAAAAACTAATTTTCTTTTTTATTTTATCCCCCAACAAACAGTGTATCAAGAGTTTGTGAAATTCTTGGTTGTTTCAATTCCGATGAGAATATATATTTAGGTGAAAGATATGGTTATCGATTACATTCAAAAGATGGTTTTAATTATATAACTGGAGGTGGTGGTATCGCATTTAGTTTATCAACAGTACGTAATATTATTAAACAATGTACATGTCCAACAAATTCATCACCAGATGATATGATTATTGGTATGTGCCTTCAGAGATTAGGTATTAAACCGATACATTCATCAAGATTTCATCAAGTAAATTGGAATTTTTTTGTGATTTTTTTAAAGATATTTATATAAACAATGCATTTTTTTCACAGGCACGACCACCAGATTATTCTAGAAAATTATTAATAATTGAAAAACCAATATCATTTCATAAATTCTGGCAAATCGATCCATATTATGTTTATGAGAAATGGTTTAAACAGTCCGATATGAAAATGCTGTTAGAAACGAGAGAAAATCTTCTAAAAAATTGTGATATAAATTCTAGTCAAAGTACAAATTGTATAAAAACTTATCAAAATGGTTTAATAAATAAAAAAGAAATTAGTAATAATAAATCAAAACCGCAACGTGTTGATTTATAAGAATTATTTTTTTTATTGTAACATATTTTTGGTTTTTTGATTTCATTTTTAAGAAAGAATTCTTTTAAATAATTAATAATTAATAATAAAATAAAATAAAATAAAAAAACTAACTTTTTTCCGGTTTTTAATTTTATAAAATAGATTTTTTTAATGCATTGGTGATGCTAGTCTTCCAGTTGATTGTGTCGAACGTGGATTTGCTTTAATACGGCATTCATTCACTTGCCTTTGTAATTGTTCTTGTAGTGCTAACATTTCACGGGTTCTTTGATAAATAGAATCTTGTGGTCTCATACTTGGATTCCAACGACAATATAAACCTTTCCATAATTTAATATTACGCATACTAGCAATTGGTTTTAATACAGTTTGAACACTTGAAACATTTGCACCATAAAGTGGATTACGATATTGTTCATGAGATGAATTTATAAATGACCATAAAGAAACTGTTCGATGTTTTAAATCTAATTTTAATAAAAGAAAAGAAGAAGAAAAAACACACATCACTAAATTTAGAAATACAAATTTTCATGAAAATACAAACCTTCTTTAACACGTTCACCTTCAGTATTACATAAAAATGTTCCGAAACGACAAGAATATAAATGATCAATAATTGTTATTAAAAAATGTTCATTAAATTCTAATGCATTGGGGAATTGATGACTAACTTGCCAAACACAATCGATAAATTGTAAGAAAACTGGTGATCGATCAGCATCTGAATGACGATTATCACCATGACCGATACGTTGTTGAAATTTATGACCAAAACTTAACCATTCCTTTTCAATTAAGACTTCAAAACCCTTCATTGTACGATAATATGGATCTAATAGAAGCATTGATAATGCTGTTAATTGTGCAGTTCTATCCCAACCATCTGAACAATGTACAACAACTGATGTACTCATTGTTTCGATTTTATCAACAATACGTACAGCACCAGCCATTATACATTTAATATGTTTTAACCAAAGACTACCCTCAACGGCTGTTAACCATTTTTGATCATCAATTGTTGGATAACAAATTTCTTTTAATTTGCGTAAACTTTCACGCATCACATGAATATTATGTATATCTAAGAAATTCAATTCGACATTTTTATAAGCATCTTCTGATTCATAACCACCACCTTTAGCTTTATTTGCAATTGCATTTGCACTTGGTCGGGCATCCATTATTGACAATTTATCAGATTGTGCATTTGCTTCCATTATAAAATTTAAATAGGTTTCATCATCTTGACTACGTTTACCGCTAACACCGACAAGTGGTTGTGAACAACGTGTTATTGTTGCCTGTGATCTTGGATGTATCCATGATAGCACAGGAAGACGATTTCTTGAACGAAATTGTGCTACTTTTTTTAGAAAATCATCTGATGCCGCTTTCGGTACAGCCCATACAGCCGGGTAACTATCACATATTGTATATAATTCATTAATTTTTGTTATACGCCATGTATCATTATTGACACCAATTCGTCTTAATTCAGCTAACGGTTCATAAACACTCCAACCATCCTCGGGAAATTGTTCAGCATATGAAAATGCAAATAATTTTCCATTATATGAAAGTGGAAATGCATAAGTTTGTAATTTTTCAAATACAGTACGTCTTGAATGATTCTGTTGTTTATGGGCGAAACGTAAATTTCTCATATCTTTACAAAATATTTCGATACCATATGAATTTTCACCGCGTGATGTTGAACCACCGATTTTCTCGACACGTGATATAACACCCAATGGAACATCAACAAGAATTGGTGGATCACGATCATTTGTTGGATGTGAACGAAAAAATAAACGATTATTCGTGATCGTAAGTGTTCCATAAGATGGATCACGATACGGACAAATATGTGTTACATCGTTTTTTTGATCTTGTTCTTTTTCACCATTCAAATATATAAATGGTGTTTCACGAGACACCTATAAGATAGCAAATAATTAAAATATTTAATTATAAATTTTAATTTCTTTCTTTTCATTACCATTGTTTCCGCCCCATGTTTTGAGTTCAACGAACTAGATTTTGAATCAGAATCTAATGAATTTGAACTTGCATGTTTCGATGAATTAAAATCTGAATTTCCACGATCAAAATTTATAACACGTTTATCCATATTTTTATTTGATTTTTATAAATGAAAATTTATCCACTCTCTAAAGTCAAAAAAAAAAATGAATATCGTCTACTTTCTTGTCAGATTTTTTGACATTTAATGCCACCACATAAAGCGTGGAACAGAATGTCGTAAAAACCATCGTATTGGAATGTCAAAAATCGCATTCAGATTTTACCGTAACCAAGTGAAATGTCAATTTGATTTTTTTGTGAATAAATTCACGAGTTTCCAAGTTCGCAATAATTATTATTTTTGCAGACGCACTTTTATTTATTTTTTTTTTTATTATAGAGTACCAAATCAGTTTGAATTGATTCGAAATTCGAACTTTTTATTTTCGCCATGTTTTTCCCGCCATTCTGCTCCGTGCTTTATGTGGTGGTTATCCAATTTCGATGATGCCCATTTTGTTTGCGTTTTTTGTTTTTTTTTTACAATTCGAAAAATAAAAAATTTTCCGATGTTAAAAAAACATTCAAAATTGGTGCAAATAGTGTTAAATTCCTCAAATATTAAAATTATAAAGTGGTATTCAAATAAATTCAGAAATTTGTCGTAAATTATAAAATAAAAAAGTTAAAAAGAAAAAAAAAATAGAAAAATATTTGTGAATGCGCGACGGATGACGTTTTGCATCGCATATAAAAAAAACGCGTAGTGCAACTTTTAATTAGAAAAAAAAAAAAAAAAATTTTTTTATGTGCCGACATTTTTTTTTTTTAGTTCATTCATTTTGTGCGGGGAACAAGGAAGAAATCTAAACTTCAAATTTTATTTTATTTGTAATGTTTTCTATTTCTTATTTTGCGGTGGATCAAATTTAATTATGTGATTTCAAAAAGAAATATATTTTAAAATAGAATTATGTGAAATAAAAGATTTTGTTTTATATTAAAAGAAAATTGAAAATTGAAAAAGAACAAATCTAAAGAAAACACATTCATACACATATGTATTATGGAAAAAGAAATATATGCAATAGTTTGTGTGTGTGTGTGAAATGAAAGAAAAAAAAATATTTTTAAGTGGAGTTTGCTGCGCCTTCTTCAACCCACAAAATGGGGCTTAAAAAAAGTAAAGAGAATATTCTTTAAATTTAGGCGCATGCGTCGCCAGAATATCAAAAAAAACAAAAAAAAAAAAATAGAATAATAGTGAACATCGACCTTTTTTTTTTCCCCCCCACTTGGAGTTTTTCCCGAATATGATTTATATTGAAAGTAAAAAAGAAGAAAGAAAATAATCAGCACCACCGCCGTCGCCGCCGCCGCCGCCATCGTTTTTTATCGCCGCCGTTGAAAACGAAAAATAAATATAAAAAAAAAATATAATTTTCTGAATTTTGATTTTTCTTTTCGTTTTTTTTTTCTTTCTGTGGTTTTTTGTTCTTAAATAAATTATTTAAATAAAAAAATAAATTTGTAAAAGTTTTTAAAACAAATAGAAAAAGAAAAATAAACTTTATTTGAAAAGTGTTGTATGTGTGTGTGTGACAAGGGAAATAAATTTTAATATAAATATATTAAAAAAAAAAAAAAAACAAAACAAACAAAATGAATACCGATCATCCCGGTTCAGAAGGTTGTGGCAATTCGAATGAGGCACAGCAAAGGCAACAACAACAGCAGTCTCATCAATTGCATTCTCGTTTACATCATCAACAACAACAAATTGATGAGGTACTAGTTTTTTGTTTTGTATTGCCCCATTTTCTATGAAAAATCAAACAAAATATGCTTCTTTTTTTTTATTAAAACTCCTTTTTTTGTTGTTGTATTAATATCTCCCAAACCGTACATACTTTTCCTCTCAATTTTAATGCGCATATAAAATTAAATTGTATTTTTTTTCCTGTAGCCATACCCCTCAAAAAATTTGCAAAAAAAAAAAAAGAAAACTTTCCCTCCCCCCTGTCGTCAACTCCATTAATAATATTATATTCCTTCGAAAACAGAATACCGTACCTATTTTCTTTTATAATTCCTGTCTTAATGATATCAGTTGTTTTGTGTCGCTCCCCTGCCTTAGTTGTCAAGCGCTTCCCATATTCATATTCCTAAACAACTAAAAATTAAACACCCCCGCACTCTTTTTTTTCTTTTTTTTTTTTTAAGAGGTTCCCCATAACAATCTCAATTCTCTCAAATAACATACAATTGTAATGCGATTTTAATCAGCATAGTTGGGAAAAATCAATAAATTATCATCAACTTTTTTTTATCGAGTAATTTGCTGTCCTGCCACATATTTTACCTTTTTTTTTTCTAAACTTGATTAATAACAAATTCATTTGTTTTTTCTTTTATTATTTTTGTTCTTATTAAAAGAAAACTGTGGAGTAAAAGTTATAATGAAGTTGAAGGTGGTAAAAACGGTCTTTAAATTTACGAATTTTTAATTTGGACATTTTTTAATTTTCATACAAATTTTTCTCTTCATACAGCAACAACAACAGCAGCAACAACAGCAACAACAACAGCAACAGCAACAACATCAGCAACTTCAACAACAGTCTCATGAAAATCGAGTTCAAGAAAATCAAAATCGAGTACTAAGTGGAGTTATTCAACCGGTCGGTGATGCTGATATTAAACATCCAATTCCTTTAGCAAATGCAGCACATGTAAGTGTATTATATGCCGTTTTTATTTTTCACCAGCTGTTTTTATTTTTCGAGGTTTCCCTAATCCCACGACTCCATTGGACTTATTTCAAGACATAATTTCAGTCGGACTGACAAAAAAGTCCAAATTTTCGAGTCTCCATTAGACTTTTTTTCAGTCCGATTGAAATTATGTCTTGAAATAAGTCCAATGGAGTCGTGTGGTAACGTTATTTCTAGCTAGGAAAGTTAATTTCAATTGTCAATGTTTAAACTTGCACGGCACACACATGATGAGGTACATAGCCTAGTTTTTGGGAATGATAAATATTATCTTGAAAATCCCTTGTAAATTGATTCAAAAGAGGTTTCGCTGTTTTGCCTCTTTTATACTTCTATATAGCAATATTGTGAACCACAATCCAAATCGGTTCAGTAGTTTTATTCATTAGTTTGTAGCTTGTACTTGCTACAATAAATAACAACTAGTTTGCGTTTATTTTTAAGAAAACAATGTTGTTTTATTTATTATTATTATAATTATCAGAACCGACCTTACCACTGGTGGGGGCTTAATGTTCTAGCTTGAACAATCCTGAAACGACTAAATTATGTCCACTAATTATCTACTATTTATACATTTAATTTGTAGAACAAGGCTTACTTAGAAATATTACAATTAACAAACAAACTAGATTTAAAAATTAAAATACAAAGTGAAATAATAAACATAGTGTATCTTTTGACGCCACAAGTTCATCTTTTCTGTAGTCACTAAAAATTCGAAAAGAATCTAGGAGTTTTAAATTAGGATAATATCGGAAGAAAGCATTCTTTGAATAAGTAATGTATTTGGATTCAATTAAAGGTAAATCTCCAATGGAAACATTTGTATTGAGATATTGATCTTAAGGTAATTAAAGTCCGAAACAAAGTCGTCTCGTGCCTAATTTTATCGAAATCAATTGAGCTATTTTTAAGTTATGATGGAGCAAAACATTTAAATAGACAAGCAAAACGTATCAAAATACATATTTGAGAATCGATTAAACAAATCTGAAAATATGGAATCCATTCTAAAATAATGGAAAAAACATATAGTAACAGAAAATTGGCCTAAAATACTTTAGAACTATGTCAATTAATTAAAAATCAATCAAATTTCTCTCTGATTTGGCATACAAACAAAAAATTTCGCGCACCATAAAATTAATTGCTTGTGATATTTTTGATGCCCTATGGCAGAAATGAGACAGAAAAACAGCCAAAACTAATACTATTTGAAGGGTTTTTCTGTATAACTTTGCTTTAAATTTGCTCTAATTCGTAATGAGCCTAGACCCTAATAGCATAAATCTATTCTGCAAATTTTATTTAAATAGGTATATTAGTTTTGAAAGTGCATCCAAAAAACTTTATGAACAGGCTTATTTTCTCTTACAACTATTTCTTTCTCCATTATCCGTTTACTAATTTTATTAACGTATGGAAATAATTTCAATAAAATTGGTTCACAAACTTTCTAATTAAAACCGGAAAACAATTTAAAAAAAGGACAAATTTTTCAGGTCACCTTGGTTTTTGCTTTATAACTTCGCTTCCTCTCGGCTGATTTTGCTAAAATTTAATTCCAAATTGAGTTAATGAATAACCAGCCTAAATTGTCAATTTCATTAAAATCGTACAACACGGTTTTTAGTTATCTTGTACACGGGCGAACGGACGGACATGCATAAATCGATATAACTTTTGATTCTCTTCACATCCTTGAAATCCTTCTCCGATGATTATATCTATGCGTTACACATTTAGTGACAAAATTAATAAACCCTCGAGTAGTACTTACCATACTATCGTACATCATATAATTTTTTTTTTTTGTTTTTATATTCTTGCCATAAAACTTCACCACACAAAGTTTAAATTAATATTTTTGTTAATTATATAATATCAAAACTTGAAATTTCAGCTTGGAAAATATTGGGTGGTTACAAATCTTTTTCAAGGATCTGGACAAATATCATCATCTAATTTAGGATCACCATCAACATTAACATCAACAATTTCATTACCATCATCAAATCCTAATCAAACATCAAGTCCAATGTTAAAACTTGAATCAATTAAACAAGAGGATCAAAGTATACTTCGTCATCCTCAACAACAACAACAACAGCAGCAACAACAACAGCAACAACAACAGCAGCAACAACAGCAACAACAACAGCAGCAACAACAAATTATAACACCAGTCAGTTGTGTATCAAATACAATCCAAATTCCAAATCCAATGATCAATTCAATTAGTGGACAACAAAATCAACAACTTTCAAATGGAAATATGTTAACAAACGCACAACAACAACAGCAACAGCAACAGCAACAAACTATACCCGAACAAATTCAAATATCTGTTAATCCAGAAAATAGTATAATGGTAATGGATACATCAAATACAATATCAAATGGAAAACAAGAAAAGATGAATTCGATGAATTCACAAAATCTTAATAATGAAACATTACAAAATTCGGAACGTACAATAACAGGACATACATTACAGGATAATAATATTATAAAAGAAGAGAAACCATTTGCAAATTGTAAAATAACACCACATCAACAAATCACTTCACATCATTTAGTATCGGATACAAAAATGCATATACCACATTTACTAGATGTTCGTAATGCTGATGGTTCATTAATTAAAATTCAACCGCCATTAGGTGATCAAGAAATGGGTAAATCGATGGGTGTTGAAATGTATAAAGTAAATATTGAAGATTTAAGTCAATTTCTATCATATCATGAAGTTTTTGGTAAAATTCATGGTGATGTTATGACAACAATACCAATATCACATACGAATCCAACAAATACAATAACAAATACACCTGGTATTGTAACGGCAACAACGGTTGCAACACCTACTCTACCACCACCAGGAAATATACCGAATGCAGCTGGTGAATTGTTAATGCCAAAAATGGAAAATATTACACAAATTTCAGGTGGTATATCACAAACAGGACATGGTGTTGGTAATCCGCATGCAATTATTGATGGAACAAATATAACACCAGCTACACATATTTGTGATATTTGTGGTAAAATGTTTCAATTTCGTTATCAACTTATTGTACATCGTCGTTATCATAGCGAACGTAAACCATTCAATTGTCAAGTATGCGGTCAAGGTTTTACATCATCACAAGATCTAACAAGACATGGTAAAATTCATATTGGTGGTCCTATGTTCACTTGTACCGTATGCTTTCATGTTTTTGCTAATGATGCAAGTCTTGAACGTCATATGAAACGTCATTCAACTGATAAACCATTTGCTTGTACAATTTGTCAAAAAACATTTGCACGAAAAGAACATCTTGATAATCATTTTCGTAGTCATACCGGTGAGACACCATTTCGTTGTCAATTTTGTGCTAAAACATTTACACGGAAAGAGCATATGGTTAATCATGTACGAAAGCATACGGGCGAGACACCACATCGCTGTGAAATATGTAAGAAATCTTTTACACGAAAAGAACATTATGTTAATCATTATATGTGGCACACAGGTAAATAATATAATTATAGAAAATATAATTAATGGATTCATTTTCTCTTTTTCTTTCGCAAAAAAAAGGTGAAACTCCACATCAATGTGAAGTATGTGGTAAGAAATACACTCGAAAGGAACATTTGGCTAATCATATAAGATCACACACTAAAGATACACCATTTCGGTGTGAAATATGTGGAAAAAGTTTTAGCAGAAAAGAGCATTTCACCAATCATATACTTTGGCATACAGGTACTTTTAATTTAGCCCTTTCTTTTTTCTTAATTACAAATTAATTTCTTATTTTTTTTTTATTAAAGGTGAAACACCTCATCGTTGTGATTTTTGTGCTAAAACATTTACTAGAAAAGAACATTTATTGAATCATGTACGTCAACATACTGGTGAATCTCCACATCGTTGTACATATTGTTTAAAAACATTTACACGTAAAGAACATTTGGTTAATCATGTACGTCAACATACTGGAGAGACACCATTTAAATGTACATTCTGTACAAAAGCCTTTACACGTAAAGATCATATGGTTAATCATATACGACAGCATACTGGTGAATCACCACATAAATGTACATTTTGTACAAAAACTTTTACACGTAAAGAACATTTAACAAATCATGTACGCCAACATACTGGTGAATCTCCACATCGTTGTACATATTGTAAGAAAACGTTTACACGTAAAGAACATTTAACAAATCATGTACGCCTTCATACTGGTGATTCACCACATAAATGTGAATATTGTCAAAAAACTTTCACAAGAAAAGAACATTTAAATAATCATATGCGACAGCATTCAAGTGATAATCCACATTGTTGTAATGTTTGTAATAAACCGTTTACACGTAAGGAACATTTAATTAATCATATGTCAAGATGTCATACTGGTGATCGACCATTTGCATGTGAAACATGTGGAAAATCATTTCCTCTTAAAGGTAATTTATTGTTTCATCAAAGAAGCCATACAAAAGGTCAAGATGTTGAACGTCCATTTCGATGTGATAAATGTCCAAAGGATTTTATTTCGAAAGGTTGGTTTTTATGATTAATAATTATATTAAATTCTTATTTATTTTATATATTTTAAAAACACAGGTCATTTAGTATCTCATATGCGTTCACATTCTGGTGAGAAACCACATATGTGTACATTATGTAGTAAATCATTTGTTGAGAAGGGAAATTTAAAACGCCATATTAAAATGAATCATCCAAATGTATTAATTTCATCAAGTATTATGGCAACAACAATTAAAACTGAACCGAATCCAACGACAAGTAAATTTATATTTTGTCATCTTAAAATTATATAATTATGAATTTTTTCTTCTTCTTCTTCCTAGTATCTCATCAACCACCAACAATGCATACAATACAACAAATAACATCATCAGTTGCTAATTCAACAGCAAGCACAAATACGAATTTAACTGTTGGTGGATTAGTACCAATTGTTACATCAACAATAACATCACATACCAGCCAACAACAACAGCAACAGCAACAACAACAACAACAGCTTGTAACAACACAAATGCATCAACAAACAACCACTCATCAACAACTTCAGCAAGGGCAAACAACAACTCATCAACAACAACAACAAATAACTCATCAACAACTTCAACAAACAACAAATCATCAACAACACCAACAAACAACAGGTCATCAACAACAACAACAACAACAACAAGGACAAACAACCCCTCATCAACAAGGACAAATAACTCATCAACAACATCAACAAGGACAAGCAACAACACATCAGCAACATCAACAAGGTACTGTAAATCCTAGTGATCAACAAATTTCACAACCAGTTCCTGGTATTGCCATAATACAGGCTGGTGATCCTTCGACAATAGCTCGGGCATCAATTCAATTACAACATTTACCAGCAAATGTGGAACAGCATTCGGTGGTTTATTAAAAAGGAAAAATCAAATGTTCTTATTTTGTTCTGTTTTTCTTAGTATATTTTAATTTTTTCCTTTTTGTTTTTTTTTAGTTTTTACCAGAAAAATATATGTTTTTTTTATGGTATTTATAATTAAGCAAAGTTTATATAAACTTAATTCGTTTATAGGAAAAACAAAATATGGCAACATATTTGATTGTAAAGAATATTTTTTATTTATAAAATAAAATAATATTATAATAATTATAAATTGAGAATGAGAAAAAAATTACCATTTAATGGAAATATATTTAAAATATTATTAAAAATGTTTTTGTCCATAGATCGACATAGATATAAATCGATTTGCTGGACGGAAGTTCTTCCACCAACAATAAAATTTGTGCGGAATGATATTCGGTGGGTTGCTAAAATCGATGTAATCTTGGTTAGTATAAAACTGTCCCTTTACCTATCGTGTTTTGACGGGGTGAGAATTTGAGATGGGTCTTCTTTTGGTTACGGTCGTACTCATATATAAATATATATAATGCTAGAATACTATTCCTTCTCCGAGCCCCACTCTAAAATAATTAATCCATGGAATATCGGAATTAGACATTTTTGGAGCCTTGACTCTCATTATAAACTAACCTTTCCTTTGCTTGATACAAGAAGAAAGGTGTTCCCTAGCTGGAATATCTGTTCGATTTTCATTTTGGATTAACATCGTAGAATGGGCGATCTTATACTAGTCACCAATAATTCCACAATTGTTTGTAATTTAATTACATCATACGTTTTGGGCAATATATTTCTTGTCCCATATCAACATGTATTACATACCTTGAATTGAAGAAATTAGCGTTAATTCTGGAAAACATGTTCAGCGTAGAAATCTTTAAAACAACAATTGTTTGTTTTTTTTTCACTTGAAAGTGAGAAGTATTGAACTGTCACTTTAATATAATGTTTAGACGAGATTTTCTAAATAATAGCCTTATTTGGAAAGACACTGCTTTTGAAAATTATCAAAATGATAATCACGGTCAGAATTACAGAATTTTCTACTATAGATGATTAAAAATTGTACCCAAAAAAAAGGAAATTATGGTGGCGTTTTATATAATTACAATATTCGGTATATTTTTGGTACAACAAATCATATTCTTGAGTTGGTATCGTATAATTACTGTTGAGACTAAAGTTCTAGCCATAAAGACACTGTAAAGCAAAACGTGCGTTTTAATTAAAGCCAGTCGCCAGCAACACTAAATGATCTTATCTAATAAATCTGTAACTATGTGTGTTTGTTTGTTTTCTATAAACTTCCAATTTAGAGTATAGGACAATTTTTTGATGAGAGTTGCAGGGAGGTAGGAGGGAGGAATATAAAAACTACCCTAATTCGGTTAATAAATATCACTATTTCAAACATTCTAATCTTTTTCGAATCAGCTTATGATATGAGTTTGTGAATCTGACAAAGTGGCCCTTGTAGACTGTCCTACTTTTTATAGCCAACCTAACTTGTTAGTGTCTTTGGGTAGCAGCTTAAAGCAGATCTTCAAGCACGTTGTCAAACGTGTTGTTGACCACGGGTCTCCAAGTATTTAATTTTTTTTTGATTTTGTGACAACCCGTGTGCGTAGTGGACGATGTGTATACAACCTATTTAGACGATAAAACTTAGCCAAAATTGATGACATTTTGAAAAACGGTGTGTGACAACAGGTTTTCACGTCCCCAGGCTAATTTACACGACGACTCCACTCCTCTAAAATCCATTTTATTTTGTTGTAAACAAACTATTTTTATTTATTATTAATAAGAATAAAATAGGACTTTAAAATGTTTATTGTTTATTCTTACTCTTCAATTAAACAAAAATATTATTTATGCTTAATTGATAAATACCAGTGAATTTTTTTGTTTTATTATTTTAAGACTAATTATTTACTTTAAAAATCTCATTTATTATTTTTTTTTTTAATCAAAAATTATATTTACAAAATATATAAAAAAAAAATTTCAATATAATTATTTTACATTTATTAGTTTTTAATGGCATTTTTTGAATTATTTAGAAATTATTCCTAATTTTTTTTCTTTTTTTCGTGGCAGTAAATATTACTTTTAAATAAAAAAATATTTAATAAAAAAAAAAAACACACACAACATAAAAGAATCTTTAATTTTTGCAATTAAGAAAATATATTAAAAATATATTTTCATTAAAAAAAATAAAAAACATAGAATTCATATAAAAATAATATTTAGTAATGCTTTTTAAAGGCGATGTTTTTTTTCATTTTCTTTTCCTTAATATTTAATTAATTATTTTTAATATGTTTTTTTCTTTCAAAAAGTTTATTTTTGTTTTTTATACGTCTTAAAAAATTAAATGTTTGTTTAAAAAAAAAAAGAAGAAAAACAAAAATTTATGTGTAATATTCTAAATGTTTTAAAAAAAATAAAAAAATAAATATAAAATGATTTAAAAAATAACATTTAAAAAAAAACGAAAAACAAATATTATATATCGAAATTAAAATAATAGATGATGAATGAAACTAAATAAAAATATTATAATCAATTAAAAAAAATTTATATATATATTAATTGTTTTAAGCTTTAAAAATATGATTTTTATACTTAAAAAAAATATAATACTTAATTATTTTTTTGGTGTGTAAAATGAATATTATTCTTGTGGTTGATGTTTTGTTGTGCATTTAAAACAAAAAAGAAAAGAAAAAAAGAACTAATAATCGTCCAAAGTTGAACCCAAAGTGTAACTAATGATAAAGTATAGAAACTTCCTATCCTTACCGTTAATTCGTTTACATGATCGGATTGAAGTCGAGTTCAATCCGAATATCGTGCATGTATACCCAGATCAACTTCAAATCGACTTGAGTCAATCCGATCACAAAAATTTTTCTGATCGACTTAAAATTTGCATGTAAACCCCAGATTGACTTCAAATCGAATTTTCGAAAATTTAAAATGGAGTATGAAAAGAGGTGAAACATAACCTAAAAAAGAAAAATTTGCTTGGCAGTGTCTATGAAATTGACGTTAATTTGAAGTCGATTTCAAATCAATCTTTCAATCCGGTAAAGATAAAAAACTCGGGTTAAATTTCAAGTCGATCTCAAGTCAACAGAAGTTGAGAATCGTCCAAAGTTTAACTTTATAAAAGACCACGAGTCCATACTAGGGCATGGTTTGAATAATCAAACGACAATTAAATAAATGTTTCATTTAAGAGAAACAAAACAAAATAAATTTGGGAAGAGAAATCCTATAATGGAAAAGTATGGAAAGCTAAAAATTTTTATTTCTGGCTATTCAGTAATAGGAACTGAATTAATTGGTAAAGACTATTTAATTATTCAATTATTCAATTAACCTCGAAAACCAATTAATCAATCATGCCCTAGTTCATACGACTTATTTTAAAACTTATTTTCAGTCTTTCATTTTGAGAAAATATTAAATTTTTACCTGGGGGTCCTATTATGGAATACGAGCGTAATCGTATTGTAAACGTAAGGCGTGTTGTTGTTAGTGGAAAACAATAACAACATGTCTCCATTTAAACACAAATTCGTTAAGGACGTTAACAAAAGAAAATTCCGTGGTATCAGGAAAAAAAAGTTTTGTTAAAATTACCTAAGAACATTTATTTTACTTAACTTCATTTACTTAACTTATAAACAATAAGTATTTATTCGTTTAATGAGTAAAGCGAAATCAATTTTATTAATCAGTTTCAAAGTTTTCAAAATCGACTTATTCTCATTTTCTCTGAGACCACAGAATTTTTTAATTCGTTAATAAATCTGTATTTTTCTTTCGGACACCATTGTTTCAAGACTCTGCAATAGAATTGTGTAAAACGAGACAAACACAACAATTGATTGTTTGTTTGGCTTTGCACTGTCGTCCTTCCATTGTGTTGTTTAATGTTTTTATGATAAAAGTTTGTAATTCCAAGGCAATGGAATTTTGTAAAACGACATGCAACAGTCGATTATTGTCGCTTTCCTATTTGTTACCTGAAACTGATAAATTTGAGCCACCGGCTATTAGTTTTACTTTCAAATAACATTTCAATACTTTGAAGCCATTACTTTTCAAAAGGATCAAAATAATAATCAATGGTCACATCTCTTACAGAATTCCACTGTTGCTGAACATTTATAAAGCATTTGTAAAATTAATTCAATCAATAGGGATATTCTTTTTGTTTTGATTTAATTTGGGATTTTTATATGGCGGAAATATCAAAATACACCAAAACGCAACGAATGCAACACTGTGCAAACTATTTGTTATAATTGCCATGTTTTATTTGCCACTCTGTTGCGGAACAGAGACCACGTATTTGGCTTCTCGATTTCTGTTATCGACAAAGACTTTAAAGGCTTTTTATTGATCCGATCAATCTAGTCGAGAAACCAAATATAGGCCCAGATCAAAACGAATCAAGCTTTTCTTTTTTGTTGTTGTTTTTCATGTTAAAATTTTGTTCTGTTCCGGAACAAGTGGTGAAAGTAAAACGCTTGAAGCTTCGGAAAACACCACAAAAAAAATTTTTTTATTATTTATTGAAAATCACAATAATTAAAAAAAAGAAAAAAAAATATATTATATAAAAAAAAAGAAAATTGTGA
The DNA here is from genome assembly GCA_963422695.1 of Xylophagus ater. Taxonomy (NCBI): domain Eukaryota; kingdom Metazoa; phylum Arthropoda; class Insecta; order Diptera; family Xylophagidae; genus Xylophagus; species Xylophagus ater. The sequence continues at coordinate 4,923,004 of OY730484.1, forward strand.
TAGAAATTTATTAAATTTAAAAAGAAAAAGCGCCAAAAAAAAAAAATGATTTTCAATAATAATTTTCATTTTATGTTTTTAAAAAAAATAAAAAACAGGGAACAATTTCAAAATTAAAAAGTTTTTTTTTGTTTTTAATTAATATGAATAATAATTACACACTTTTTTGTTTTTGGTTCTTTTACTTTAGTAGTTTTAATTATAAAAAAAAATTATAAAAGAAAAAAAAAATTTCTAAAATTTTAATGTAAAATTCATCTAAAATTATTTTTAAGTCATTCGAAAATATATGATCTTAGATCTTACCTCTTTAAAAACCCACCCCAACCACCCAAAAAAAGAAGAAAAAAAAAATTAATTTAAATTTTCTTAAAAATATTTTAATCCAAAAATTGATTAAAATAATAATTTTTGTTTTTCGTTTTAATATTTAAAAAGCAGCTAAATGTAAAGAAAACATTTTATCAAATAAATTTTAAAAAAGAAAAGATATATATTAAAAACCAACTAAACAACCTTAATCGGGAAATAATTTGATGTAGTACTAATAAATAATTAACAAAATAATTAATAATTAAAATTAATATAAAAAAAAAGAGAAATCACGATCAAAAAAAAAAGAAAACTTTTAAAGGAAACCAATTTATTTGGAAAAATATTTAAGAAAAATTAATTAAAGAAAAAAGAAATTATTCTAGAAATTGGATTTTAGAATAAGATTTTAGGTAATTATAACAGAAAATAAAACATAAGAGGTTTGAATTTTACTGACCCATCTCTAAATTTCATCCTTTTTTTTATCCTTTTAACTAATATTTCTCCTTTTTTTCTTCTACACTTTTTCTACAGGAACTCAGAAATGATATTAACCTGGGAGGAGTATGAAATGAAGAGTTCTCAATTTTTGTGTCTAGTTATAGTATCTTCAAACTCTACTGAAAAAATGAAAAAATGTTGACTATGAGAAAGTTGAACTATTCTAAAAAGTTCCTGTGGTGAGCTGCGTTAGGCAAGAGAAAATCTTGGCTATGAGAAAATTAAACTATTCTAAGAAGTTCCTGTGTTGGTCTGCATCAGGCTGAACAGGGAAAGCTGAAGCTCTGTCTGGTCGGTGTTCGAATGCTAAAACTGTTTTAATACTTGATCACTGGTTTTTTTAATAACATTTAAGTGAGTTAGCTAAAATTACAAGGGCCAGGGTTGAACTGGCTATGCAAATTGCACCGGGAAGTTTTGAAATACCGTCCCATTTTCTCTGAAAAAAAGCAACGGTCGATGATTGTTCACCGGTCCACTATCGTGGAATACGTCGGAATACGATCGGCACACGGGGAAATTTTCGCAGTTCCGGTGGGTCAGTCTAAGCTCGACAAGGGCTAAGATTCTCCTCTGACATGGATATGGAGAAAGTCTCTTCCGTTCAAGAAATTGATTTAATAAACGTCATAAAACCTTTTAAAAGAGATCATCAAGCCTTGATTTGGTCTTTAGGACCATTGAGAAAATTATAAAATCCCTGTATTAGTTTATGTGGCCGACGCAATTTATTAAATTCCAGAAGAAAGACCAAACTATGTTTTGGTTAAAGAAGGAAATTCACGGCTAAACTTAGTAGTGAAGTACCAGTTATCAGGTATTAGTTTGTGTTTTTTACTGAAGTGTATGAATATTTAGATATAATTGGATGGATTTAATCAACAAGATAAGAAAAAGGGAAATTAAGAAACTTATGTTGTCAACAAAGAAAAAAGGAAGAAATATGAATTTGGAACCGAACTAGGAACATCAATTAAACAGGATACAAAAAAAATTAGAAGAACAAACCGGAACCAGATCAGAAAATATAATGGCGTCTTACAAAATGTAAGTAAATACACAATTTTTGTATTATAATCTATTTTTTATTTGTATAAAAATATCATATCTAAAATTAATACATTTTTGAAACTTTGTTGTCGGAAACAAACTTGGCCTCTATTATAGAATACGATCGTAATCGTATCGTTAACGTAAGGCGTGTTATTGTTATTGTTTTCCACTAACAACAACATGCCTTACGTTAACGATACGATTATGATCGTATTCCATAATAGGACCCCTTATATAAAAGAGTTCATGGAACAAAATGGATTTTACTCGTGAAAATCAAAGTTGATCATGAGTTTTTTTTTCTCTTAACAAAGCTTACATTAGATAATCGTTTTATTGAAAATATTTGAGAATTTATGAAATTCTTAAGTTTAGTTAAAATTTGAAATCTGAATTTTTTTCTTGTTGAAAAATACAACACTATTTGGTGGTATTTTTCGGACTTCCAAATTACTAATTTCGATACAACTTAACTATTTAAAAGAAAAATTCATAAATTTTTAATTAAAATTACATATTTTCAAAATAATAAAATATTGGTAAAAAAAAAATTTTTCAACAAAACAGGAATCCATTTTTTTTTTATTCTTTTAATTCGGAACTTTTTTCCATATTAATATTTACACCAAAACTTTGTAATTTTTCAATTAATTCATCATTTTTTGGCAATATTTCTTCAATTTCACGTTGTTTTGCTTGTAGAGCCTATAAAAAAATTAAAATTAAAATCAATTTTTCTTGAAAAAATATTCAAAATTTTTTTACTAATAATGTATTTCGTAATTGTATCCTGAATGATTTATTAAGATGATCATTTTTATTTGTTAAATCTTCAGTCTTTAATTCTTCTTTAATTTGATATAGTCTTTGTCGAATATCATCCAATTTTCGTACACAATCACGAACATCTTTTATTAGAATTTGTGTTTGTAAATAAACGGTTTGTGCCAATTTATACCAATCAGCAAGACATTCAGCGATTTGTGCAATACTCGGTTTAACATCATCAAGAAGTAAAGATTTAATACGTTTTCCATTACCAGAAATCTGTTTGGTAGAAGAGACGGGGTGAAAAAAAAAGAAATTTTTTAGAATTGAATCACTAATTTCGAAAAGGGCTCATGTCGATTTTTTCGTCAAGAGCAAGAGGGACTCATATCTGTTTTCCAAAGTGGTAAAAAATGTATGTGTTTGTGGAGTGAGACCTTCCATAAAGTATAACAGAAATTCAGTTTTTTGTCTCCTGACCAATTTGAAAAAACCGACATGAGGCCTTTTCGAAATTTTGTTTAGAATGAAAAATACCTTAATTTTTTCTAATGCATGAAATTGTTCATCATTATATGTTAATGATCTTGTTGCACGATCTCTTAACAAATGTTGCCATGAATCACGTAAACGTTCAACGAAATATTTTGCTCGAGCACTGGCACGATTCTCATATGGACATTTTTTATCACGTGTTGCCGATCTCCATTCTTGTCTGTGTTTTTTATTTTTTGGAAAAAGAAAAATCATATTTAAATTATATTTTTCATATAAATGGAAATATAAATAATATTTACGTAAGTTCTTCTTCAGTAACGAAACGTTTAAATAATTGATGTACACGATCAGCGGTATAATCAAAATCTACTTTTAATGCATTTAATTCATCAAGAATACTTTTAACTTCTGCATTATATTTTGTCTAAACGGAATTTTTAAAATTAGAAAGAATACAAGATTTATTCTATTTACGTTTGTGAATCATGTTGTATCCTTGTATAATTCAGTATGTTTCTATAGAAAACTATACAAGACAAGAAGTGGAAAGTTCAAAAGAGAGTTTTTATTTAAGATAAGTAAATTACATGAGATCTTAACGCTCTTAAAGGCTCTTGTCATTAAGATCTAATGTAATTTATTCATGTTAAATGAAAGTTCTTTAGAATTTTACATATCTACACTGATTATACAACATGATTTACAACAGTAAGGAAATATATTTTAGTTATTAAAATATAAAAACTTACATTATTTGCTAGAACTGATAAAATATCGGCGAGTTCAATTATCGCAGGTAATATATTTTCAAAATAGATAGTTTTTCTAAAAAGGAAATAATTAAAAATAATAATGAAAAGGCTGTGTACCCGCTACACTACTACTATAGAAGTGAAACATATTTGCTATGCATGACTTCAGTGGAGTTAGATTTATTCGACATAGAATAAATATATTCGCCACAAAAATCACTATAACTTTTTATGAACTTTGCAATCATACACGGACCTTTAGTTTAGGTCTTAAATATCTCCTTAAGTCCTAAACTAACCACACGACTCCATTAGACTTATTTCAAGACATATTTTCAGTCATACTGAAAAAAGTCTAATGGAGACTAAAATTTGGACTTTTTTGTCAGTCCGACACATAATATGCCTTGAAATAAATCCAATGGAGTCGTAGGGTAAAGGTCGCATACGATTGAAAAGTTGTAAAGTTTTAGTGAAAAGTACAAAAAAAAATTTATCGACTGCATCGCCAAAAGAGATACAGAACTGTGCCGTTTAGGGCAGAAATATGCACCACGATAATCTCTACAACATTAGTAAACATTGCAATCGTGAGCAATCTCTATTTTAGGTGGTATAGCATTTTAGTTTCTTGTTACATATCTTTCGAATTAATCGATTTTTAAGTAAAATAAGTTTCACTTCAAATACAAGTTCCATAAAAAAAAAAACTATATACTTAGATAATCGTGTTAGAGATGCTTTTAATGTTTCCACAAATTGTTCAACTCCGGATTTAATAAGAACCACCATTGTTGAATAATTTTCCACTCGTCTTTTACATTCGTGGCTAACACTACATGCGACCTGAAAAATATTCATTCATAATTAAAAATCACAAAGAAACAATGATGCCACAATTCTATATACTTTCGCTAAACTAGCATCATTCTCAACAGATACAACATTTGGGAAGTTTGGAAATTTTGGCAAATCTAATTCATCTGGCAACTGAACGTTATTGTTTTCACGACTATACAAATATATTGGATGTTCTTGATCCATTGCTGGATAACCTTTGACTAGAAAAATTAGAATTTACATCGTTTTAATAGGTTTTCTGTTTTTCTATTAAGTAATAATTTTTTTTTACCATTTGTATTTGTTCCAACTTTTTTTTCAAAATCTTCATTACGAAATAGTAAAATTTGATTTTCCGGTAATACATCAGTTTGCATTTGTATATGATCTTTAAGGCTGTACATCATTTCTTCGGGTTCCATATAAATCTCAATACTTGATGTATGATTTATATGGAATACATGTAATACACGTTTACTTAAAATATTTGTAACTTCCTGAAAGAATCTATCGAATGACCACATTTTATCACGTGTCTCTTCCAATAAACCAGCCAATAATGGTGTTACGAAACCTTTAAGGCCACCACTTAATTGACAATGTGGTGGTAATGTACGTGACCATTCGATTGGACCATTCTCCGTTAATTGTATACCAGATATAACACCGGATGCTTTTTTTGTTGTTATTAAATGCATAGTTTCACGATTTTTTCGTCCACCATATGGTCGAAATGGTAAATTTCCAGTAGCAACATGATATAATGTAACACCAATTGACCATAAATCAACATTAGCTGTAAATGATCTTGATACAGATTTTCGTAATACAGCTCTTTCATAAATATCTGGATGTAAATATTCTTCAGTACCATACATTGATACGAATGGTTGATTCTCTTCTAATTCACGTGCAGCACCAAAATCTGTTAATTTATATATTGTTTGTCCATCTTCTGATATAAATTTCATTATATTTCCAGGTTTTAAATCACGATGTACCAAATTATTATCACGTAAATGTTTCATACCAGCACATAAATGTTCTAAAACTAATAAGAATTCTTTTTCTGATAAACCATATGTATTCTCTGGATCATCTAATATATTGAATAAACTTCCGCCAGTACATAATTCCATAACAATAACTTTTCCACGTCCTTCTTGATCATCTTCGATAGCCAACAGTTTAACAATATTTTCATGATTGACTCTTTTTAAGACTTCAAATTCACGCATTTGTACTTCCATTGGACGCATATGACTCATTTGATTGAATGTCTTCACAGCCACCGATTCTCCATTATGTTTATTAACACCCTGGAAATTAATTATTTTAATTTTTGGAAATTATTTCAAAATGCTTTTTATAGAATTTACCTGAAAAACAGCACCCGTAGCTCCTTTACCCAGAACACTTGTTGTACACCAAACATAATTTGATGATCCTCTTAAAAATGACATTATTTCTAGGAATTTCTTTCTTTCGAAAATTTATCCACGTCTAAGAAATTTTATTGATAACACTTTTTTGGATAGGTATTTATTTAATTGGCACTTTTTTGCTACATGCATTAAATTGTTTGATAAGTATTTAGGTTCCTAATTACTAAAGGATAAACAATTTCACAATACTATAAACAAATTCAAGACCCAGCTACTGTCTCCAGCTCCAAAAAAACGACGTACTACGAGAATGGCTTTCCTCTCCTTTCGACCCACCAACTTTCTTTTCTTATTGTTTGTTTTTGAAATGTCAAAATATTTTTTTTTTTTATCATGTAGGTAGAGTGTGTGCGAATACTTTTTGAAGTGACACTTCGAAATTGGTGTTATCAAGTTTGTCTCTCTGTGCGAATAATAACTTTAAAGTTTTATCTTCGTAACTTTGTATTCCCTTTTTTAAATTTACTTTAATTTACAACAAATCTAGGTACTAATTGGATTAATCTGGGCTGCACATTTCATTCAAATCCGTGTATAAATTTTTGTTTTAAGGTAAACTAAACAAAATTTAATGGTCAGGCCAAATTTTTTATACTATCCTGTGATCAATTTTACCGAAATTTAACATGATATCAATTATTTATGTAGTAACAAAATTTCTTCATACATTTTGGAACATTGCATAACGTTCACTTTAGTTACTATTCACACACACCCTTAACTTAGTTTTTTGACGTTTATTATCAATACGAAAAATAGTTTTCCAGGAAATTCTTAGATAAAAATTAAAAAGTAATTACTATAAATAGAAATGGATGAAAATAAATCGGATAATAAAACAAAAACTGATAACATAAATTTATCAACAACAGAAAATAATGAAAATAATATAAATCCTCCGGAAAAAGATTGGGGTTATGATTTGTATCCGGAACGTCGTGGTGAAACATATAAACCGAAATGGTCGAAAATTTTGTTCGGTTTCGAAGGACGTGAAAATGTTGATAAAATAAAATGTGAACGTAACGTTTATTGGTGTATCAAGAATAGTCCATTAGTTAAACTAATGATGGGCGCATTAAAAAGTTCCGGTTGTCCAATTGATATACGTCGTCATATATCATGTGAAGTATGTGATAAAAGTGTAACTGGTGGATATGATCCGGTAATGAATCAAATTATAGTCTGTCAAAATATGGCACGTAATGAAGGAATGGTACAAGGTGTCCTAACACATGAAATGATTCATATGTTTGATTATTGTAATAATGATTTAGATTTTAAGAATATCGATCATTTAGCATGTACAGAAATTCGTGCTGCAAATTTAGCACATTGTTCATTTTTAAGTGCTTGGTTTCAAGGAGATGCATCACCATTTAAAATTCGTCAAGCTCATCAGGTGATTTTTTGTTTTATTAAAAATTTGGAAGTTGAATTTGTAAACATCCTTTTTTTCCGCTTCCTAGAATTGTGTTAAAACCAAAGCAATGCAATCAGTATTAGCTGTACGTAAGGTGACACAAAATGAAGCTATCGATGCTGTTGAAAGAGTGTTTCCAAAATGTTATGCCGATTTAGAACCGATCGGAAGAAGAATACGTAGAAATTCAACAGATATGCATAAAGCTTATATGGAAGGTCCAATGTATGGATATGATGTCTAACATCGCAATAAAGAAATACCAGTAATTAGTTATATTTTAAATTTTTAGAAATTTCATATTAAATTTATTAAATAAATTGATCGTTTTTTTTTCTATATTTCATTCAAATAAAATTCATTGATTATTTTCTTCAACAAATATTGAACTTCTCTTTGATCGTGCTGGTGATGATGTTTTCCCAAGATCCTCTTCACTAGCCTGTGAGAAGAAAACAAGAAAAAAAAATTAGGATTATTTTGATATTAAATCAAATATAATTACCAAATCTTCAACAGAAGATAAACTTTTATTAACCGAAAACTTTTTATAAACAAAACTTTCATTAATTTTGCATTCCTTTTCATTTTCTAAAAATTCAGATTTTGAATCCACAGCCAAAGCATCACCCATTAAAAGACGTTTCATTTCTTCAGAACAATTTGGATCAATTTGTGATCCTGCCGAATTATATTTTAATAAATACTCAGCTAAATAATTGACTGGATCGATTGGTTTTTGTTCAGCTACTTTTAATAAACCATCAGTTAATGTTGGTAAAACATATTTCATTAAATATTGACGTAACGGAAGACTTTTTGCTTCAAGAATTGCCTGTTCTTCATCTTTAAGTTTTTGAAATTCTGTAGTCTACCCAAAGAGAAAAAATAGAATCCAAAATTATAAATTTTATTAACAAGTATTCATTTCTTACCCAGTTTCGTAAATTTTCTTCTCGTGCTAATCGTTCAGACTCTTCTAATTTCAATCTAGCATTACGTTCTTCAATCTCTTGAGCCATTTCTTTTGCATGCTTTTCAAAAGCGATATCTTCGATTTGTTTTTTTGTTAATGGATATATATGTGGTTCACCAATTGTATCTTTAACTTGTTGCAAAATCTCATTTAATGCAGTTTCTGCTGATATTTTTATAGTAATTGGAAATAAATTATTATCATGAAAATAATTTGAATTATCTTCTTGTGTACGATATTTTTCTAAACGTGCCAACATTTCTGATTCAGTATTTTGTGTTAGTTCGGCTTCTTCTTCGGTTAACGACATTGCACGTTTAAATAGGATTTCTTCTGATACTTCAAGAATTATAACATGAGTCGGTTTAATACTATAATGATTATCATTTGTTTCAAATAAATCTTTTGGGAAAATTTCTTCAGTTTCATTATAATTAAAAGGGAAACCATCAATTATATATCCTTGATTGAAAGAGCAACGATTCGATGATAATGTTCGAATAATACATCTAAGAAAAGAAAAATAATTATTTTTATTCCAAGTAATCTTAATCAGGACCCCGGGGTATTTGGTTTCTCAACTTGATCTCGATTTTTGTTGTGAAATACCAAATTTTTTATTATATCGATCCCATGAGAGTCGAGAAGCTAAATACGGGGACCAGAATTAATAACTTTTTAATATGTTGAAAATCAAAATCATCTGTATGCATATAATCATCGAGTTGTGATAATTCGATTTGATATTCTTTAATTAAATGTTGTAATTGGATTTTACGATCATTTCTATTTTCCTCTTCTTCTTCATCAAGATTTATAACAGAGAATTCTTGTGATTCATTTAAAATGAAATTAATTTTCGAGATTTTCTTTTCCTAACACAAAAATTATATTAATAAATTTGAAAATGGAATTAATTTGATCTAATGCTCTAGACAGATCTACGATTTTAATTAAAATAATTATTTTTTAATGATTCCTCTGGATGACTCATGATGACACATTTTCTTTTTTTCACAATGATCATTATTCTTGCCATTCCAAAAGATTCATAAAATTACTATTTTGTTTATAATTTTCAGAATTGAATGTTTATTCATTTTGATTCAATAAAATTAATTTTTTTAAATTGTATTTTAGTAAATTTTAAGGAACTTTTAGAATAATAACCATTTTTCCTCCTTTTAAGTTTATGTGAAAGAAGAAAACATGTCAAAACCAGATGAAATATTCAAATGTAAATGGCCTGTAAATAATCTGAGGAAAAAATTTAGGACCTTTTCACAATTTCATTTGATAATTAAAAAAACAATGATGCTTGAAATATATACTTAAAATTGATCATTATTACGTAAATAAAGGTCATTAACGAGTTTTAATGACCGATTGGGCAATAATGATCATTAAAATCGGAGATCTATCTAGGATATAAGAAAATATAATTTACAAGTGAATTTTTCATATCATTTAAAATCGTATTCGGATCAATAATATTATAGATTTGATAATATTCTGATAAAGCTTTAGCTAATGTCGTTTTACCCGAACATGGTGGTCCATCAATTATAATCTTTATTGGTAATAAATTACGTTCAAAACGATATTCATCAGCTAAACTGTTTCCAATATTACTAAAATTTGTAAATTCAAAATTTTCAAAATATTTTGATTTCATTTTAATGTTCATTGTTAAACAATTATAAATACGTTGCTGAAAATATATTTTGGAAATTCTAATTTTAACCGAAAAAATATATTGCTTTTTATACCGAAATAAGTTCTGAATCTGCTTCGAGAATATTTTCTTGTGAACTTATTTTGATTCGAATAAAATCTCCAGTTATACTTTCAAAAATTGCTTGTGCAAAATATTTCAGTGTCATTAAATCCGGTTGAACAGCACAAATGTAAGGATTTTTTCGATCCGGAAAGTCTTCTATTATGTTTAATATCATTCTATTTGAATAAATGGGTAAATAAAAATACATGTATTAAGCATTAATTTGTTTATGCATAAGAATATGCAAAAATATTCCCATCCAACAAGTATAAAGTGAAAGCTTTTATAACAAAAGCATCTATTGTGCGTCTAATCTCACAGATACAGCGACAGATAATTCTATTTTGTATCCGTTCTTTGAAAACTCTTTTAAAAGAGCTTTCAAAACATTATTAGACCTGCGAACGAGTTTCTACGATTCTTTTTTTTGTTAAAAATACACGTTTATTTAACAACTTCATCTGTAGCTACAACCTTCGTACATCTTTCAGGTAATTAACGAATTCCCTGTCTGAAGAAATCAATTTATCATGGATCAATTTTTTGATATTTCCATAAGAATAGAAGTGCTACTCAGAAAGGATTGATTGCATGGACCGGAATAAATGATAATCTGAAAGAGTTAAGTCTGGTGAATACGGCGGATGGGACAATACTTCCTGGTTCGGTCATTCTAATAGTTTTTAACCAGTTGAGCAACATTTGTCATGTTGAAAAATTAATTTGTTGTGTTCATTCATCCATTCTGCTCATTTCCTTCCTCTACAGGTCGCTTCAAACACATTAATTGTTGTCGGTTGACAACGCCAGTAATAATAATAATAAATAACACCTTTCTGATTCCATCAAATGCATATCATAGCCGTATTTGAATGAATGTTTCGTTTAGTCGTTAACGAAACTGGTTGACTAGACTTTATTTTTGCTTTTCTGAGTTTAGGATTTTTTAAGCTGTTGTTTACACTTTAACCAATCGTCATTTAGTACCATTTTGAAGTTTATCATAAAACTTTTCAAAAACATGTAATAGCAGTTCACACGTATTACATAAATCGTTAAAACTCATTAGCAGACCTAATATTACGGAAATTTATTCTAGTTTATTCTAATGTTTTTCTTTTCTTACCTTCCCAAATCTTTATTATATATCATTGGAATATATTGATTTCCTGGTTGAAATACTTCAATATTTGAATCATTATAAAATGATTTTTTAAATAAATAATGAAATACATCATTTGCACCGCCATAAATAATCCCCGGGCATACAACGACAGTTCGTAAAATTGGTTTAAATTTCTTCTGAATATCAATAATAGTTTTTTCTAAATAATAATGTTTTAAAAAAGATGGATGTGGTTGTCTAGTATGATAATGTTCTTCGGAAAATATAATGCTATCATCATCCATTTTCGTTTCTGACCATGTTAATGGACTTGATATCAATATAAAATAGATTGGATAACGTTCTTTATATTCATCTGGATCTGAACGGATTTGTTCACATCTTAATTTTAAAGCATCTAGAACTTTTTCAATTTCTTTAATCTGTACCATATCATATGATATATCATAAATAATTAAATCACAATCAATTATTTGTTCAATATAATCACAATCGGTTGAATCTAAAATTTTTATACGATTTAATGGTAACGAATAGCATTCATCGAATTCAGATGAACTTCCATATATGAAATATTTTTCAGTTTCTAGAAGTTTTTCAGCTATTGATTTTCCTTGATATGAATTTATATAATTCATAAAAATTGTATGAATTTTTCGTTGATTCTGATCGCTGTTCCCATCCGTATCATCATCATCATTAGCAAAATATGAATTTGTTGATGATTCAGCAGACATTATTAGAGTTTTTATTTAATGTTTCCCGATAAGAAATCTTGTAATTTTTAATATTATATGTTCTTGTTTTATAATTGATTTTTTTGATTTCTGTTTTTTTTTCGGTTTATTCAATGCCAACTAATAATTATAAAATTCGATTAAGTTGTTCACTAACCCAAAGCAACCCAAAGTAATTATAAAATTAGATAAAATCATGGTTTTCCTTTTGAAATATTTTTGAAAAATTGAAATTACATCTCCAGTTCCAAAATAAAAGTGAATATTAGTAGAAGTGAATTTCTAACGCAAAAAAAAAACAAGAACAGCTACTAAATATGGAAGAGTGCGATTTATTACCAATGATTTTAGATTTTATCACAGGAATATTCTTTCCAAGTAAGCAGAGTACATTTATTTTCTTAAGTAATTGTTTTTATATTGTAATTCACTTAGGCAGTGATGATCCTGGCTCTGATGAAGTGGAAAGTATTGAGACTTAAAGTTTAAACCTTTTTTTTACATATATTCTTTTTATTGTACTAATTCGAATTGTAAATTTTATTGTTAATCTTAAATAAAGGATATATATCTTAAAATAGCGTATTTTAATTCGATTGTCTTCAGACTGTGTCGTGGTACGTAGTAACAGAAGGGCACAAAATTTAAAGTTTTTCATATTTTTCCATATATCTCCATAATCTTCTATATTTTCTCCATATTAACCCTATACCCCTTTAATTAATGTTGGATCCACGACCACACATAATCCAGTACTGGTTTTAACCTAGGCAATTATGTGCCTGCTTAGATTTTTGATATTTTGATGGGAGATGTATAAGACAATGCCCTGATAAAAAAGTCTGCAGATGCTTTCATTAAAAAGATAGTGTTCAAACCCAATTAATAAAGTAATATTTGCAAGATTAGACATGATATAATTTCTCCATCTCTTGATGAATGAGTTATCAGACTGGGGGATGCCATTACATCATTAGTGTCCAAATGAGTTTTATAAGAAAATTTTGATAATTACTATCAATGTTAAAATTAACTGTTTTACTACAGTACTAGAAGTCACTGCGGCAGTGTAAGTGGGAGTATTTAAAACATTTTTTGATGACATATGGTAGAAATGGGACAGAAAAACATATAGTAACTTAAAATCGGTCTATAGCCGATTTTTTGATGCCCTATGATAGAAATGGGACAGAAAACAGTCAAAACTAACAATATTTCAAGGCTTTTTCTTCATAACTTTCTTTCTTCTTTTCAAAATTTCCTCTAATTTGCAGGTAACTGAGACCCTACCAGCATAAATCTAATCTGCAAATTTTATCCAAATCAGTGAATTAGTTTTTTAAAGTTTATCAAAAAAACTTTATGCACAGACTCATTTTCTCCTAGGATTATTTCTTTCTTGAATATCCTTCGACCGATTTTACTGAAATTTAGCATGGTATCGTTTATTTACGTATTTAACCAATATAATTAACTTAAACTAAATTGTTTTACAAATTTTCCAATTAAATCTAAAAAACCATATAAAAATAACGACAAAACTTTCTGGTCACCCTGGTTTTTGTTTAATAACTCCCGCCCCCCCCCCCCAAGTCGATCTTGCTGAAATGCAATACCAAATCCAGTTAAGGAATAAGTAACTCACATTCTAAATTTCATCAAAATCGAATAACGCGTTTTGGAGTTATCTTGTATACTGACGAACGGGACATTCATAAATTGATATAACTTTTGATTCTCTACACATCTAAGAGCCTTGAAATCTTTCTCCAATGATTATTTCTATGTGCTACAAATGTAGTAATAAAACTAATGTACCCTCTCTATCAGTACCTACCATAAGGCATACAAAAAGGTATTGTATTAAAAGGAAATTCAAGCTAACTTTTTGCCTGTTTCAACCCAAATAATCTTCTATTCAACGATCTTAACAAATGGAACTTCAAGCAAAGATTTGTCTACTTTTTAGTTTTACATATACGATTACGTTCATGTTGTCTAATTCAATATAGATCCATTTTCGTGCGGCATATCTGGAAATTGTCAGAAAAACAGAAGAACAGATAGAATCTTTTCTAAACCATGCCCATTTCAGACTGAACTTAAGGAACTTCAAAAATAAAAAGCCACAAGAAATAATTTCGTTTCATATTATTTTGGAAAATTCAATATAAATATTATATTATTTATAAATATTTAATAACAAAAAAAATAGAAAAATTTTGAATTCAAAAAATTTTTTTTTTAAATAAAGTTAGTTCGAAAATCTTAAAATAATTTATGTTTCTTTTTTAATTCTTGTTTTTTCCAACCGGGGAGTGTGTCGAATTCGGCAAATTTCATATTGAAAATTTCTACAAAATCATCATGTGTTAAATGGACCTGAAAAAGAAAATTTTTGAAAATTCTAATTCAACAAAAAATTTCCAATTCAAAATAAAAATCACTTCTTTTCGTATGGGATTAACTCCGGCTGGTAAAATATCAGCTTCCTGTTGTAAAACGGATAATGGATATTTTTGATGTTTATCAAAATCTGTTTCACCATTTATTGATTGAATTGAGCTAGCTATTGGTGATATTGATGATTCCATATATTGACGCATTGTTTCATAACTTACATGATTCTGAAATAACCAAAAAAAAGTGGAAAAAAATTAATGTTTAACCTAAAATCCTAATTAAAAATGATGGAATGGATAGATGTAAATCTGTCGAATGAGTAAAACGACTAGAGATTTAATTTTGAAAGCATTTAAAGACCAATCTCCACACAGCCAACGTCCTACTTCTGATGCAAGTATGGGATAACACTATACAAAGATTGGTTAAACAGAAAGGGAGAAAACAATCATCCTACAAATTTTGTCGGCTTCTGAATTTCTGATTTCCCCAACAGATTTTCGATCTGCAGATGATTCCCCTCAAAAACAGATGGACATGTTTATCTGATTTATATGGCACTCCCACAATAATCACACACGATACCGTCGCACACTACCAATTTTTCTAAATTGTGTGGGGAGACTCCGTTGTTTTTATTCGATCAATCCTAGCTAAAATTGCAAAAGTCCATCTCTTTCTAGTTTTCTGATTTTTCCCGTCAGAATAGGATGTCGGCTGAGTGGACATTCGTCTTAATGTGCACCTGATGTCAGACATACAACATAGCTTGAATGACAATTCTATTTTCTAAATATTAGATGGATAAAAAGTTCTTTTTAAAAGAGTTTTTAACAAGTGAATTTGTTCTCGAGTTATCATCTATATATGTTCCATTATCTTTTCTAAAAGCCTATACACACGGCCAAATCAAGCGTCCATTCTAGTTTATCACTTGTATGAACGTATGAAAGATTTTACCATGTGTATAGTCGTTTAAACTAAATTAAAATACTAACATTCCAATATTTTGTATCCCAAGAATCGAAAAATCCAATAAAAATATTCGGTTCATAACCTTGATGTATTAAAGCGATCGAAGTATTCTCATCCCTATAAACTGGATATGTTTTTAAATAATGACGTGCCATTAACCAGCATACATCACGTTCTTCTTGACTACTTAAATCACCGATCCATATAAATATCATATTACCAATATCTAATAAATAAATATCTTCTGGTGTTAAATCTGTTTGTTCAAATGCTAAAATTTCTCGTGTCATTAAATTATCTTGTTCCAAATAACTAATATATAATCCAGCACGAGATTTATCATATATATCTAAAGTTTTTATAATTGGTAAATTATTATCATTATGATAACCATTTGTTTTGTTTTGTCCAAATTTATCAGAAACAGCTTGCCAAAATTCATCAGATTCTTTTGATTCAATCACTAAATTATATTCACCAAGTAAATTGCCAATATTTTTTGCAACTTCACGTACATCACCGGTCGAACATTGTCCACACCATATCCAAATACCTAATGATTTTATAACGAAACAATCTTTTGATGACATCGTTAATAATGGATCAACTTGTATTGCTTTCGAATTATACGTTGAATCACCAAATATTTTTAATATAAAACTTGATGGAGTTTTTGTATTAAAACCAGTTAAATCATAATCTAATCCTTTTCCAGTGAATACAATAAATTTCCCATTAAATATTTGTAGAAAATGTGGTGTTTCAAAACCTTCAGCGATTTTCACCATCATTGATTTTTTTTCAAGATTCTCAAAATAACCAAATGCTAATGTTTCAGATTTCAATTTTATATCCGGTTTTACATTATGCCCACACCAAAGATATAGAATATATTTGACACCATTTTCATTCTGATTTCCGGGACCTGTTTCTGTTAACTTGTGAAATGAAAATGGAAAAGTAAAAATGTTAAAAATGAAAACTAATTTTTTTTTTGTATAAATAAAATACCGCAACAGAATATTGTAAAATATAACAATCTTCGGAAAAGAATGGTGTCGATTTTTGACGTGGTAATTCTACATAATGACCATCAGTTACACGAAATATATGTTTCTCGCCGGATCCATCATCTATTAATTGAGTTTCAGCTGCCATTTTTGGTCGTTGCAGTAATGTTAATGAATCCAGTTTTCCAATGATTTTTGTAATTTTATTATTATTATTATTATTATTATTAGTATCATATTGCCAAGATGGAAATAATCGAATAAATTCTAATGGTTCATGTCCTTCTATAACTTTAACAACCGGAGTTAATGATGGATACTTTTTCTACAAAAAATAAGAAAATTTAATTAATAATTTCATAAAAAAGAAATAGTCTTTAAAAACTTACTTTCTTTACAAAACCTCGTGCATTTCTCATGGCTTCAATTTTTTCTTGAATTTGTACAGATTTTCCGACCCATACCCAAACACCTTGAAATGATCCATCAATTATGAACGCCGTTTCAGAATCATTTAAATCACATTGTTCTGGGCAACCAGTTTTAATCTCTTCAATACGATATTTTCCTGTTATATAACCACATTTATATAATTTTAATATCGATTTCGGATATGGTCCAATCGAATTTATTTGATGTACAAAACGATTTTTTAAACTTAAATATTGATTCCATTCTTGTTTTCGTGGTTCATTCATTGATTGTTCATAACCATCATCGACAATTGTTATATCTGTGATTTGATATAATTCTTGCATATTTTTTGCTAAATTTAATGCACCACGACGTTCTGATGGTGTACTTGAACGTCCGATCCATACAAATATATATTTTGGAGTTTGTAATATCATTACTGATGCACTATTAAAATGTTCCCAATTAATTGTTTTCATTTCGATACATGTTATCCATTTTTTTCCTTTTACATGAAATAAACGAGATTTTGGATTTGTTTCCGATAATTCACCAGATAGTATTCTAAATAGGAATAGAAATAAGTATTAAATTATTTTCACGAAAAGGAAAACTCTTACATTATTCCTTTTTTGAAATATGATAAAAATCTGGTACTTTCATTTTCTTGAGTTTCACGATATTGTGTTGTTAGATTATTAAAATATGTATCCAATTCCATAACTTTGTAAGCAACATTTCCAGATCTTTGTGGTGTTGTTTCGGAACCAAGCCAAAAATGTATAAAACGTTCAAGATTTGAAGGATTTTTTAATTCTCGAGTCTATTCAAAAAAAAATTATTAATATTGGAGAATATTGCTCGATTTTTTTTTTGAGGAAGAGGATATTTACAATTGTTTCTTGATTCACATATGTTCCAGATGTACTTGCAGCATAAATAATATATGTTGAATCATCATAAAATGTTCCATATTGTGTTTTTGGTATTGTTTCAATGCGATCCTGTTCAACTTTCCAAATATGAAAACAAACAGCATTTTTACTTAATTTCCGAAATGTTGCATCAATTTTTGTATCAGTTAGATTGTGTTTACTTTCATCCTATAAGAATAAAGGATACACATCTTAAAGAAAGTTATTTTTAGTGTTTATAAGAAGCATATAAACAAAATTAGCAGTTTCACATCAGAACTCTCTCTAAAAAAAACATGGGATTTGAATAAAATTGGACAGTTTTGATGTGAACTTCCTAAAATACAATAAAATAAAACATCCAAATTCTACTCGTATGGAAAAAGTTGGTTATTTTTATTGTTCTTTAGAAGCACATAGACAAAGTTAAGAGTTCCACATCAGAACTTTCCAAAATACATGGGATTTGAACAAAATTGGACAGTTTTGATGGGAACTTCTTATAATACAATAAAATACAACTCAAATTCTGTCCGGATGGAAAGAGTTGATTATTTTCATTGTTCTTTAGAAGCACATAAACTAAATTAGAAGTTCCACATCAAAACTCGCCAGGTTTTGAATAAAATTGGACACTTTTGATGTGAATTTCTTGAAATACAATAAAATACAACATCTACATTCTACTCGTATGGAAAGAGTTGGTTTCTTTATGGTTTTTGTTGAAGCATATTAACAAAATTAGCAGTTCCACATCAGAACTCGCTAAAATACATGGGATTTGGAAGAACAGTTTTAATGTAGAGTGCTTTAAAAAAAACACCACAAATTCTGCTCCTATGCAAAGAGTTGAAAGTAACCATCCTAGGTTGTTATAGCAAAAACATGGGTTAAATAGTTATGTTTTTGATTGGGTTAAAAGCATGATAAAACTGGTTTGAAAAACTGCAGAAAACAGTTTAAACTACTTCAAAAGTATTTCTTCCTTATGAATATTGTATTCTTTACATCCATTTTCTGCAGTTTCTTCATATAAACGTAAGAGAACTAATTACTCCAATTGATTTTATAGGTTTTTGTAATACCACAGAGAAGAAGAACACACTGTCCCAAGAATTTATATGTTATCAGAAATTTTTCCAATCATTGCTTAACTCGGAAAGAGCCTAACTTTTGGGTAATTTTCTTTTTATAGAGAAATGTTTCTTAATTATCCATACTCTGCTAAAAAGTATGGTTCTAACCACACGACTCCATTGGACTTATTTCAAGACATATTTTCAGTCGGACTAAAAAAAAGTCGAATGGAGACTCGAAAATTTGGACTTTTTTGTCAGTCCGACTGAAAATATATCTTGAAATAAGTCCTATGGAGTCGTGGGGTAAAAGTTTTGATAGACTAGAATATTTAATTCGGATTCTGACGTTAAACTGGATTTAAATTCTAGTTTGTTCTAAACAAGATTTACAAATCCAGGATTTTCGGATAATTTAACTGGATTAGATTGGATTTTGAATCTAAAACACGATCAGACGTTACGTTAGAATCCAGATAAAAAAATATCCTAGTCTGTCGTAGCTTTTAGCCTCAAACTCGAGTAATATTTAACTGTTTTATAGTTAAAATAATTAAATAAATTTAAAACTAGTTTTCCTTCGAGATAATTGTTTTCATATCACCGTCTCCGGGTTAAGTCTATTTTTTTTGTTATGCCTTTAAGAACATTTAAGTTCAATGACCTAAAATAGGTAGAATTTTTCTTTCTAACAATACTTCTTTTATAGTTTTTCGGGAGACAGTTTCTCAAGCGGTTTATAACAAACTATAATTATATGTTTACAATAAAATTGATGATAATTATAGTGCTAAAAAGAATAACTTCACAATACAGTTCTTTATTTAATGGCTTTTTTTTCCAATTTAACACAAAAAAAAGCATATAAATTTTCACATATGAAATATGTCCATAAATGTAGACCATCTGAATAAGAAGACAACTTTCCACTAAAGAAAACCTATAGAAATATTAGAAAATTTAAATCAAATAGAAAATTACTAGATCTTTTAGTTGTATTTCCAAAACCTGCATTTTAAAGGCTCTTCGTAAAAGAAAGAAAAAAAATAAGATTTCTGGTTTCACTTTAATATTCCAATAAGATGAATTGATTTTTCCAAAGTACGATCTTTAATTAAACTAGAAATTTTCACTTTTCACATAAATCTTGGGAAATTTTTCTTGAATCTTATAAGACAAAAAAAAAGAAGAATTAAATCACAAAGTATTCAAAAATTTTCATTCTAGACTTTTTTTTCTGTCTAATTTCTTTGAACACTAGATTGAATTTTTTTCACAGAAAGCACAAATAGCAAAAGTATTATATCCGGCGTTTTTTAGACCATAAAAAAAGTGTTTTTCTTTTTTAATAACTTTTTTGTGGCCACACCAACATCCAACAAGTTGAAGAGTTCTTAAGAAACTGAAAGACGGTAGCTTACCACGATTTTAAATTGACTTCAATTTCGAAAAGTATGTACTTGTACAAAAGAAAAAAAACCAACGATAAAATGAATTTACCGGGAAAAGTACGTATATTTCTTCTTTGGTGGACATTCATATGTGAAGAAGATGGTAAAATCTTTTGCGGGTATAGTAAACCGCTCTTGTACATGTTCTTGTTTTTGCTACGTAGATTAAATATTTTTTTGTTTGTTTCTTTTTCTCATATAAGCAATAAACAAAATGATGTGAAGATGATCATATGTAATTATCATTTTAAAGATATTTCCGTTAATTGCTTTGAATTCTTTTTGGTAATAACACCATATGTGAAGGAGTTAGTTGGCTTTGTTGGAGATAATTTAGATATAAAAAAAAAACGTAAAAATACCTGTACGGATCGATCTGTGTATTATGGAAGGAAATTGATTAGTACACAAGACTTATTGCCACTGAATATTTATTTATTAAGTCATTTCTGCGCTTATTAAGGAAAAAATATGGTAATATTAGATAGGAAAATATACTGCCAGTGGATACACTGGAAGAATACTTCCTTTCCGAATTCTTTTGATCCAGATTGGTCCATAAACTCTTCGATACACCGTGCAATCTTATATTACACCAGTGTGTACTTTCCTAAGAATTTTATCTTTGATACGTTCTGTATGCGCGTCAGCTATATCGCTTTCTAACCAGCTTCCTCCTGTCTGTCGGCTCGTTGGTCTCAACTCCATAGTGGGCTGAAACCCAGCATAATATCACATTGTTCTGTCTCTAACACTATGCAACAGCTTTTTACTATTTCCGAGTTTACAGTTGTCGAGCATAGAGCATTCTCTGGCAGATATCTTCTCCAGACTAGTTGTTTCTGAAGCCTTTTGAATTGCCGTAAGCGATTATTGATCGGAGGTTAATTTACAGTGTTGGGAAGCGGGTCGTAGGACTCGTCAATTCAAGGCCTTCGCCCCTTAGTAAGCTATACTTGTATAACGTAGAAACGGAGAGCTAATTTCAGTCGAATAGGACCTTTTTTTTATAGTCGGTGTTATTGTGCTTCGTTTTTTCGATGTCTTCTTTTTCAACCTCACCAAATTAAATCTACTACAGTAAAATAATCCAAAGAATCAATGTTTCAAATTCTGTTAAGAAGTTTCCAATATAAAATGAAGTCTCAAATTCAGATATTCTATGAAAAGAAAGGATATGTACCATGGACGTTTCAAATGGAATCATATACAATATATAAAAATAACAAACGTTGTCCATATTATCCAAATGGCGTATTTTTTACTAAAGCTTCAGTGTTTATTATTCTTATTCTTACAGCCCGCTTGAACGGGAAATAATAGATTGAATTACAAAATTTTGAATCTGAAGAAAAGACGGTCCCAAAACTACTAAAGTAAACAATATTGTAAACATATTTAATTTCGTGACGATACTTTCAGCTTGACTGGTTAAACTTCTGGTGATAGAAATATTAAAAGGGGTCTTGTAATGGAAGACTTCGATTGAAAAGTGATTAATACGTTTTGAGGTACATTTACTTCAGGTATTTCTCATGAAATTCGTGGATCCGTCATGCTTGGACCTTTAAGATAAACCTTCTCTATCAAATACCTAGAATTTTGTTACAACTTTTTCACTGAATAACTGAAATCGTATTTTTCAATAAAAGATTTCTTAATTCGTTCTCGACAATGACTAAAACTAATCTTCCACTCAGTTGATCATAATTTACCAAATAAGATTGTGTAACCAAACCTTTTCCCGCATCAATTATTTGTAATTTCTTACGTCGAAACAATAAAGAAAGTATAGTTTTCTGGTGATTCTAAAAAGAACACTAAATCTTTCTTTCTTTCAATCAACCATAAAGCTCCTAATTTTTTTGTTAACTCTTTTTTTTTTTCATTAAATAAAATTCAGTCATGTAAATCAATTCATTCATTTTAAAGTCTTAATTTTTATAATTGCGCGCTTATTTATGGTCTGATGAGTTTTTCTTCTTTTTTTTTAAATAATAATAAATAATATTTTTTTAAATTATTAAGAAAAAAGAAAAAAGAAAATTATTGATCAATCTTCGTTTTACTGAATGGCACCCAATGGTGTGTAATTATTTTGGGGTTAACCACTTTCTTAGATGTGCTAAAAAATAAAGAAAGAAATTAAAATATTGCATACAAATTCATTTTATATATAATCTAATTCATAAATTTAAAAATAAGATACTTAAAATTGGTCTACAACCGATTATTTTGATATACAGTTAATCTTTTTGGCAACAAAATTTTTTTTACCTGATTAGATTTAATTTCAATTTCAAAGCAACATATAACAGTATGAATCTATTCTGAAAATTTCATTAAAATCGGTTAAGTCGTTTTTTATCTATTAACAAATTCGTGAATATGTGACGATTTTTGCTTCCCAACGTTCTCTTTTTCGGCAGGGCCATGCTACTGATGATATACTGATTGGGCCAGATTACTGAAGTAGTAAAATCTTCCTGAGACCCCTGTGGGCATTGTGACAGAACATTCCTCTTTGAACACATAATATGAAAATAGGGGTGGCTGAGAGTCCACCGTCTGAAGCCTGTCTGGAAAGAAAATAAGTCGGCAAAACACTCTTTGTGTAAATGCCCGACTTTTTTCTATAACGAAACTTGAGTGCATGCACTTTGAATAATGAAGGGACCTATGTATGTAGGTATTGTATTAGAGGGGCCCGCACAGTTGCGGGCCTTAGCACGTAGGCCCATAGTGCCTCCTCCTAAAAAGTTTGGTTGAGAGGCTAGGTCTCTTCTCCGAACCGTTGGACCTAACTATGGTACTGACCTTCATTAGAAGAACTAATCGGTTCAGGGAAAAAAACCTAGCCTCTTAACCAGTTTTTTCGGAAGAGTTACAATTGAACAATAAAGTCAACGTGTTAGGGCCGCTCTAATACAATACAATACAATCTTTTTCTACACTATCCTTGAATTGATTTTACTGAAATTCAGTAAGTTAGAAGTTCAATTCCTGAAATACGATCAGACATGACGTTAGAATCCGTATAAAATATCCTAGTCTGTCGCTGTTTTTAGTCCAAAACTCAAGGATGATCTTCGTATTCGGAATTTGTAATTGAGTTTTGTTTTTTCTCAACTGTTTTAAAATTAATTAAAAAATTTAGAAAATTGTTTTTCATATCTTGAGCTTTGGTCTATTTTTATACCCTATGGTAGGTACTACCAGAGGGTGTATATTAGTTTTGTCCCTCCATTTGTAACACACATCGAAATAATCGTAGAAAGGTTTTAATGGTATGGTCGTGTCGGGAATCAAAAGTTATATCGATTTATGCATGTCCGTCCGTCCGTCCGTATACAAGATAACTCAAAAACGCGTTATCCGATTTTGATGAAATGTAGAATATTAGTTGGCTATTGCGTAACTTGGTTGAATAAAATTTTCAGATTAGACTTATGCTATCAGGGTCTGGGTTACCTGCAAAGTATGGTAGAGGAAATTCAGAGAAGAAGGAAAAAAGTTGTGAAGAGAAAACTTTGAAATAATATTAGTTTTGACAGTTTTTCTGTCCCATTTCTACCACAGGTCATCAAAAAATCGGCTATAGGCCGATTTTCAGTTAATATATGTTTTCTTTATATATTTAGAAACTTTCAAGTTTGACCTGCCTTCAATATCAAACGTATGTATATACAAAATTTGGATCAAATTGGTAACTAGCATGCAAATTTGAAGAATACTTTGATATGTTTGAAAGACTGGGTTTGGTGGAAGCAGACCTCTGTCGATATTGTGGAGACATAGGAGTGGCTGAAGACATCAAGCACATTTTGTGCGAAGACTCAGCTCTTACTCGAGCTCGTAACAACTTTTTGGGCAGCCATTTCTTCGGGAATTTAGAGATGCTTCAAGCGACTGACATGAGCAGTCTAATGAAGTTTTGTAGGAAAATTAAATGCTTTGAAGAGGAATAGGTTTCCCATTAGGGTAACTCTTGGTCTCGTTGGGATCACAATGGGCCCAAAAGGCGTCTGGTGTTGTACGCAGTACCCCTACTCTACCTACCTACCTACCTTGATATGTTTGGAAATTTAAAAAATATATATATAAATTTATGATACGAACGCACTACCATAGGGTATAAAAATTCAATTTAAAATTTTTAGTAAAACCAAGTAGCAGTAAAAAAGTAGTTCAATTTAATGTGGTCTACAAATCGATTCTTTAGTGCGAATCTTCTTCAACTTCCTACTTTTAATATTGATATTCATTCTGTCGTTCATTATTTTATCTTTAGGAAGATATCAACATATTTGTGGTTTGAAAAAAAAGAACTCAATTTTCCTATATGTATTATAATATTGTTAAACTGGTCACAAGCCTACCATAAAATGGAAATTTTTCTTATATCAATATGTGAAGAGAAAATGGATATATAAAATACCATTACGACTGGTTTATTAATAGTTATTTAGATTGAAACATATTCTCAACAAAATCGACCTTACTATGGATCTTATTGTATTTTAATAATTTCTTTAAGACAAGTTAATTAACAACAATTTATAGGGTGTGTATAAAGACATATTAATATACTCTATCATAGTAGATCAATAAGATATATTAGAGATATTCTCGCAGTGCTGGTGTATTATGTCTATTGTTATACAAAAAAACATCGAAATACATACACCTAATACAACGGTACACGTTGATTTGAAAGGGGAATTTATTAGAGTTTTGTAGGAAGATCATCTTTTTGTCCCGTCCATCCGTCCGTCCGTATACAAGATAATTCAAAAATGTGTCGGTCGATTTTTATGAAATTTAGAATGTGAGTTGGTTCTTCCTGAACTGGGTTTGTTGTTGAATTTCAGGAAAATCTGTCGAGGGGGAGTGAAGTTATAAAGCAAAAACCAGAATGACCAAAAAGTTTTTTATTTTTTCTTAATACTTTTTCAAATTTAATTTGAAAATTTGTAAAGCAATTTTGTTCAAATTATTTACATACATTGATTACATGAATAGGCGATAACGTGTTAAATTTGAGTAAAATTGATCCAAGGATAGTGAAGAAAGAAATAGTTAGAGGGGAAAATAAGCCTATTTAAAAAGCTTTTTCGATGTTGTTTAAAAAATAATATACCGATTTGAAGAAGATATTTATGCTATTAGGCCCGAGATTACCTGTAAATTAGAGCGAATTTAAAGGCGAAACAAAGTTATGTAGAAAAACCTGCTAAATATTAGTATTTTTAGTTCTTTTTGTCAGAATTAATTTATTGAACTATAGATTTGTTAAATACGATTCTCATTTTTACCATAGGGCATCAAAAAATCGGATATAGGCTGATTTTCAGTTACTATTTGTTTAGACTATGGGCTTACTACTAATTTCTAAAGAGAATTCTGTGTAATGAAAAATGAATTGTCGTGTCAAAGTCGTGGCGTCAGAGTTGGAATATTTTTGAACGACAATTTTTTTTTTCTTGCAAATTCCTAGCATAGGTTAGGTAGAGTACGGGTATTGCGTACAACACCATGCACCTTATGGGCTCATTGTGATCCCTACGAGACCAAGAGTTACCCGTTTGGGATAACTATTCCTCTTCGAAACATTTGATTTTCCTGCAAAATTTCATTAGACTACCCATATCAGTCGCTTGAAGCATCTTTAGATTTTCAAAAAAAAATTCCTAACATAACATTTAATACGTACTCCATTTAAAACCGGGATCTGAGTTAGTGTTGGAGTTTGAAAATTTGTCGGAATCAAACTTATAACTATTTTTGACGACATAACTTTGCCTACTGAAACCTTATTGAACATTCTGTGTTTCATGAAAAATCCCAGAAAACGAAATGCTAATCTTCACATGACATTATTTTATTAATGGAAAAGAAACTATTTCCCATTCACACTATCTAACTATATTTCTAATGAAATCTTATAATTCTTCGTTGGCAATAATAGTTGACTGCTAATTTTAATTTGATATCTATCTTATCATGCTATGTGACGGATCTTCTCTTGTCTGAAAACAATCGTTAGACTGCCATATAGTAATTATTTATAATGTTTTGAATACTTTACCAATTATTTCTTCTTCTAAGGAAAAAAGAGTACTTTTCACTTAAATTATAGAAGAAAAATCTCCACCTTTCTTCTTGAATGTGAAAAGAATATATAATTGTTTGGGAGTTTTTTTTGTTCCGATGTGAATTTTTTGAACTTCTGTTGTTTTTATATATTATTTTGTTAGTAATTTAATTTATATATATAAAAAAAAACAGACTGTAGATAAATTTAAGATACAGTTCTTATTATTTAATCACGCAATCAAATTCACTAGAAGAAAACTAAAGGTAGTAAGTAGATTATTATGGTCGATTTTTTGGGAACCATCAACCATAATAGCTGTGTATAGAGGATTTCTTTTATTGTGTCTTCTTTTAATGACCAACACAAGAGGAAGTGTTAATGATTATCTTCTTTTTTTTCTTTAGCTATGTCAAGTTCAACTATGAAAAACTTATAAAAAGAAGTACTATTATTTGGTGGTAAATTTGTACCGCTATGTAACTCTTTTTTTAGCGGTCTTTTTTTTTGCTGCTGCTTTGAGAGAGATTTACAAAAAACTTCCAAAACTTTCTTTCACTTTAATAATTGATGTGTTATATGTTTAACAAAATTTTTTTAAGAACTCATCTTCACCTAAATCTCTCAATTGGAAAAAAGGTTTCGATCTTTTTGAACTAATATAATTTAAATGTGAAAAATTTTCCAATACAAAACAAATCACCTGAATAAAATTCCACTTTATCATAATATCGTAATTAAAAATTTAGTATTAATTTAGTTCACAATAAAATCAAATATTTAGTATTTCTACTTTCAATTTCACTAATTTTTAACGTTTCTGTTAATTTTAGTGTTTTAAAAAACACAACTGTTTCAAGACTGATGATCATGAACAAGGAGAAGACCAGCAAAAAAAAACCATAAATATCATTTCTATACGATCATTGGATACTAATGTCGTTCCCATACATAGTATGCATAATTAGTATTATTATTATTATTATTATTATTTTCTATTCTTCTCTTTGTGGTTTTATATATATATTAATATATTATGAATCATTTTTTTATATTTTAATGGAAGTTTTTTATTGTACGGCATCTTTTGACCTCAACGAAAAGAGAAGAAGAACCTATAGGTGAACGTGTTTTAACGTTAGTATTCAAGCAAATACTTTTACTGTCAACGTACCTTTTTTGGTAGACACTCTTCTCTCCCTAACAAACCAAAAAAACCAACACAAAAATAATGAAGCCACTCGACCATAGATCCTTTTTGATTACAAAACAAACAGAACAACTGTTACAAATAAAAGAGATATGTATATTTTTTGATGAAACTATGAAGGCACACGATCAACATTTTTATATACCCTATGGTAGGGGATACTACCAGCAGGTATATTAGTTTTATCAGATAATGGAAGTATCAAAAGAGATTTATGCATATTTGTCCATATATACCAAGGGTATCCAACCTTTTTGTTTCCCTGGGCCGCATTGGAAGATGACATGGTGTTTTGGGCTACAAGTATATTACTATAGCTGACCGAGCAACGTAAACAGAAAGAGAATTTACTACAGAACGAAAAAGCTTTTTGTTCTATTCCTGTTTCTGTTGTTTGTCACTTCACAGCTTTAGTACAAGAGCCCAAACACCCAAATCATTCCCCAGAACAATGGACATGCTTCAGTAACTTTGAATATTTTCGGGCCGCATTGATATTTGCCTTAGGCCGCATGCGGGTTGGACAGCCTTGGTCTAGACAATAACTCAAAAACATGTTATCTAATTTTAATGAAATTTGAAATATAAATTGATAATTCCTTAATTTGATTTGATATTTTATTTCGAAATAATCGGCCGAGGGCGAGTGAAGTTATGAAGCAAAAATTAGAATGAACATAAAGTTTTGTCGTTTATTTTCCTTGGATTTGGAAATTGGAAAATTTATTTTTGCTTAGCGGTTAAAATTCTTTATTATAAAGGAGGTTTTTTTTAATTGTATTTTGCTCCAAGCTAAAATCGAAGACACTTGGCATTATCATTAACTGACCGCGCAGCATTCGTGAAACTGGTTCGTTTCTACTGTGCTCAGTTTTATGATGCATAATTTTGAATAATTCCACGGACGTCAAGGATCGTGTATTAATGTTAAGAGACATTTTGTCTAGCAGGAAGGGGAAGTCAACACAGCACTATTCATAATTTGGCTGACGAAAACCAAATCCGACACTAGAGGCCACTTTTCTAGGGAATGTAAATCTAATAATTTTGTCTTGGAATGGGGCAATAATAAAGGATCATTCCATGGTAGGTCCCTTAAAGCAAATCATACGAATGTACGTTGAACAGACTCCAATTTGTCAATTTGGATTTGTTCGTAGGGAGACCATACCTGACTAGCATATTCAATTATTAGTCTAACCAGGATAATAAAAAAGGGTTTAGTAATGTTGGGGTTCGACGTTTAATAAAGCCTGATATAGAATAGTGTAGAAAGAAATGGAGAAAAATTGGCCTAGCCTAGTGGGTTTAGTTTTTCAGATGTACTTGAAAAACTTATGTATCGGATCGAATAAAATTTTTCGAAATAGATTTACGCCTTTAACACCTAGGCTATTTGTAAATTCGAGGAAATTTATGAAGAAGAAACTTTGAAATATTATTAGTTTTTGGTGGTTTTTACTAAGTTATTTAACTTAATTATAAATTTTTTCAATTTCTAGCACAGGTTTTATAGGGTATTAGCCGATTTTAGTTTTCTATATGTATTTCTTATTTCATTTGGATATGTTTTGCAGTTTTCAGTTCGGTGAATTCTTCCATTTTTTTTTAGGATATTATACATTTCCGAAACGGTCATATCAAATAAAATAAAGAGTTGCTGTTATGAAATTGGATGATTTTTAATATTCTTTTGGATGAGAATTGAATATGAATATGTTAATGAAAAAAAAAAAAATGTATTTTTATGAGTGATTTTAATGATATATTCAAAATTTTCATATTATTATAATAAGATTTTGTATTTCGAAAGATATTGTTATGTTTATGACTAGTTTAATGAGTAGAAAGTATTCAAAAAAAGAAATAAAACTATAAGATTCTGTTTGAGATTGTTAAAAAAAACTAATTATAGAAAAATTTTATGGCTGATTTGTTTTAAAATTCTCATTTCTTCCTCTTTTTTTTTACAAAATACTAAACTTCTATAAAATACAAACAATACAAAAAGATTTTCTAATTAATTATAATTTTATTCGAATTAATTATGAATTAGTTAATTTTACAATAATATCACGCGTTTCATCTTTATTTAATTCACCACATTCAAAACGCTGATAATCGATAATTTCAATTTGATTCTCTTTTAATATATCACCAACTGATAAATCTGGATCTAATAAATATTCTTGATAAATTAAACATTCTTCATCATCTTTAACATCGGCACGTTCATCTTTACCAAATTCACCAATTTTTCGTGGATTCATACCAACAATATGTTGACATAGATTTCTTTCCAATTCTTTATTATCATTCGATGAACGGAATGCAACAATCGAACCGTATTTACCAAATTGTGTTATATTATTATTATTATCAATAACATTCTCACATGGATGTGTATAACCGGATAATTTTAAATCATTACCAGTTTTAAAACAAATTGCTCGTCTTATAGAAGCATTTTCACCAACTGTACCAATAAGTAAAGCTAAATGATCACCTAATGTTTTACCATCACTTAATTTTAAATTTTTTAGAGCTTCACTTTCGAAACCAAGCTAAAAAAACGAAAAAAATTGAATTAAATTAGTTTTGGTTTAGAAATTTTATATTAAATTTTTTTCTTATTATTACTTTCCATAAATCTCCATCAAAATCTGTTGTTTCCGTATATTGTGCACAAACTCTTGAAGCATGATCAACGAAATTTTTAAATTTATCATTTCTAGCTACAAAATCTGTTTCACAATTAACTTCAACCATTGCACCAATATTTCCTTTAATTAATACACCGATAAGACCTTGTGATGTTGCTCGTCCTTCTAGTTTTGTTGCTTTTGACCAACCCATTGTTTGTGCCTGTTGTATTAACCATTTTTCTGCCTGAAAAAGGAATAGGATTTAATTTTCCTGGTACGGGTAATTTAATATTAGAAAATTTTTACCTTTTCCACATCATTATTATATATTTCTAAGGCTTTTTTACAATTAGCAAATGTGTAGCCAGTCTTCTTACGTAAAGATGATAAACTATTCTTATCAGTAGCGAATATTATTCGAGTATTGTGAAGAAAACGTTTTGCTTGCCGGAAAAACATATTGTAATTTTTTATTATTTTTTTCAAATCAGCCCGCCACAGAAAAACAACTTGTTTCTAAAATAAACTTATAATATCCTAAGAAACGAAACGAAGTAATCGATAAAAAAATAAATAAAAATATATTTCTTTAAAGATTTTTTTAAACAAAAAAGTCAAGAAATTCAGGTGCTTGGACTTTTTATATTTTTTGAAGAAGATTTTTCACAAGAAAATAATCAATTTGTAACAATACAATATAACTAGAAGAAAGGTAATTAAAATAGTTGTTAATTATTTTTCGTGTAACAGAATTCTTATTAGAAATATAATAAAAGAAAAACTTACATTGGTACAAAAAGAAAAAAAATCAACCGAAATTGCACAATACTTCTTTTGACATTTGTTAACCGCACATGCAAAATAAAGTGGTTTAATAAAGTGAAGTAGGTTGCAATTTTTTTTATTAGCAAAGACACAATCCTATTTTTAAACATTTATCAACAAATTCTTTTGCCGGAAACCGAAAAAAATGTTATAATTTGAATAAAAAAAAAGTTATCGTAAATAAATCGAATTTATATGAAATTTTATATCCATTTTACTTTTATAATATTATATTATAAATATAAATATTTTTTTCTTTTTAATAATTGATTTTTAATATCATTTTTATTCGAAGAAAGACTCATACTGTGCTATTAAGATGAGCAGAACAAGTTCCGGTACAACCGGCACAATACCGAAAACATCACGAGATACAACTAGTACTCGACGTGTTGTACAAAATATATTAAGTTCTAAAGCAAATCCTGAATATTCATCAAGAAAACTTTGGTATGAACTTAATATGCCGGAAGCTACAAAAGATATTTTCAATCGAAATCAATTTAGTTTTCCGGAGAAACTATTAAAGCATACAAAATTCATGAAACCGAATCGTCGAAAACTTCCAAGTTTGTCGAATACAAAAAGTATTTTTATATTTTTATAATTAAAAAATTTCTTCTTAAATTGTATTTTAAACGATTTCAGAAATACGAACTTATTCTCAAATGCGACAAGATCGTGAAGAATTTCGTAAGAAATTAATTAATTTAATTGTATCTAAAGATGAACCAGATCCGTCTAATCAATTTCCAAATAAGGAAGAAAAAGATATTCTTCAATATAATAATTATGTAAAACATGGAATTAATACTATTCATGTAGCACCGCTTGAGAACAGAGTCTTAAATAGGTATTTTTTAGTTTTTCAATAAGTCCGGGAAGTCATGGAAGTCTGCCGAAACTAAATATATACTCTTTTTTTTTTTTTTAGAATAAAAGCTATGGTACCAAAATATCTTTTAGAATGGGAAGAAGTTGCAAATGAAAATATTAAAGAAATTAAATCAGATTATAGTTTTGCCGTGAAAAAGGCTACAATTGATTTTATACTTGGTGATGCTTTACAAAAGAATATAGAAATAACTGAACAAACATTTGAAAAAGCTGAAGTTAAAACTTTTGCTAATAAATGGCGGCATAGGTCTTTTTTAAAATATATTCAAAATTGATATATTTTCACAATGTGTCTCATTTCTTTAGATATGAAGAAAATCGTCGTAGTATTAATCGAAACTTATTCTCAATTAATCGTTGTTTAGCACAAATTCTTGAGATTTGGGGTACTAATTTTAAAGAGTTAGCATTTATTGATGTTAAAGAACTTTCAGCAAGAAAAGATGCTTATGAGCTTGTCGAATTTACGGTAATATCCTATATTAAATGGTTAAATTCTTTTATAAATATTATTAATTTTTTTGTTTGTAGAATATGTTAAATAAACAAATTGAAAAAACAAAAACAATACTTTCCGAAAAATGGTATGGTGAAATACATTCGATACTATTACGTGGAACTAAGAAGAAATTGATTCCGGATAATATTCGACAACCGAAATTGTTACATCATTTTTTCAATTGTGTTACAGCACTTATGACTAAACAATTAGAAAATATTTGTATTCGAAGTCTTCGAGTTTTTTCAAGTTTCGTATGCGATTATAAAGTAAGTATAAAATACAATTAGCAAAAATTTGTATGCCCTATGGTAGGAACTACCAGGTTTTTGAATGTCCGGCCGTGTACAAGATAACTCGAAAACCGGTTATCTGATTTTGATGAAATGCGAGTTGTTTATTCCTTAACTTGCATTTTAGCAAAATCGACCAAGGGAGAGCGATGTTATTAAGCAAAAACTAGGGTGAACAGAAAGTTTTGTCGGATTTAATTGGAAAATTTTGCTAGCAATTTTATTTAAATTATTTAAATGGGTTAACTAAATAAATAGACGATACTGTGTTAAATTTCAGTAAAATCGGTCCGAGTGGAGTGGAGAAAGAAATAATCTTAGGAGAAAAAAAAAGCGGAAATGTGCTTTTGACCACACTGTAAAAGTGAAACAGAAGCTATTTTTTTTAATACAGCGCCGAAGTGGTGGGAGATAGAACGGTTAGGTCTTTGACGGGAATAATCCCCATAAAAACCTCAACAACTTTGTCGAACATTTCAATCGTGTATGACCTCTATATAAAAAATTGGAAAATTTGTATCGACTACAGGGCCAATACGGTGGCAGATAGAACTATTTGGTCTTCGACGGAAATAATCCTCATTATTATCTCCACAATATCGCTAAACATTTCAATCGTCTAGGACGTCCATATAATGAGATTTTTTTGTAATGTAACGTTTCGTCACAGCAAATCGTCATATAATTTTTGCTAATCGCCCCCATAGAAATATTTCACTTCAATAAGTACATATTTGCCAATTTGAATAAAATTTTGCAGAATAGATTAATGCTATTAGGGTTTAGGTTACTTGTGAATTAGAGAAAATGTTGAGAAGAGGAAACAAAGTCATGAAGAAAAAAACATTGAAATATTGTTAATTTTGACTGCGTTTCTGTCCCATTTCATACGCCATAGGGCATCAAAAAATTGATTATAGCCTGATTTTCAGTTAATATATATTTAATATAAAATTTAATTTCATAGACATCGAATCCAGGACTTAAATTGGCTTTGGTATTAGAAGATCAAGATACATTAGTTTTTGTACCAAATTTCAGTAAAATACATTATGAATTATTAAAAATTATCGATTCAATAGTTCGTGCTGTGAAATTTTTTCCACGTATCGAAACTAAACTTTATATGGATCAAAGAACATCAGTTGATCAATTCCTTAAACCAACAGTACCAGAAAATGAAATAAACAATTGTCGTTTATTAATTCATGATATGCTCGAAGATCAACGTATTGGACCAGAATTACGTTTACAAGATTTTGATAATTATATGACATTAATGAATGGTTTAGATTCTGAAACAGTCTCAAAATTTATAATGTCGAAACCGAGTTTTGAAGAATATTGTAAAAAAGTCCAACACTATCATAATTTAGAATATGAAATACCAAAAGAGATATGGGGTGTTGTTAAAATGGATTTATATGAATTTCATCGTGAAGGTTTTATTGATAATTTAGAGAAATTAGCAAGATTTATGCAAAATGAATTACTATTAAAAATGACGACCGATCAACAGAATGATATTACAAAGTTAGGTAAAGAATATGAAGGGATTGCTAAAAAAGCATTACGTATACCAGAAAATACAGCTGAATTAATGGAATCCAAAGAATATGTTATTGAAACTGAAACAAAAACTGTATTTGAAATGGAAAAACGTTTAAAACTTGTAAGCAAAATGATTCTTTATATATCATGAAAATTTTTAATTGATATCTATTTTATTATTTAGAATATGACACATATACTTTGGTTAATGGATCATACTCTTTATTCACCATTAGAAATTAAAAATAATAGTAATACATTTCAATGGTATATCAAAATGCCATCAGTTTTTGAAGAGCATCGTACGATTATTGCCGAGAAAACAATTGAATATAAAGAATTATTACGAAAACGTATTGAAACATTCCGTCGTGATTTAGATTTATATTGGGAACAATTACAAGAATATGAGAATTGGGGTGACCTAAAACATTTAATGAAATACAAAAGGAAAGCTAGTGTTTTAGATAATCGTTTAGTACTAGCAATGGATAAAATCGATCGTATTAATGAAGAAGAAACAGCATACGGATGGGAATTATCACAATATCCATTACGTAAAAAAACTCATGATGGTTTATTACCATATAAAAAATTATATGATGCTGGACAAGAATTTATGGATAAATATACATTATGGATGCGTTCACAAGTTGGTAGTCATGATCCGGATGATATTGATAATGATGTTGGAACAATTCATCGAGTTTTATTAAAATTAGAAAAACAATTTAGTGATCGTCCTCAAACACAAAAATTGGCCGCAGATGTAAATCCTAATTTTATTATTTAAAACTTTATTTTCCTGTTTTTGCTTGTAGGTTAAAGAACAAATTGATGCATTCAAATTGAATATGCCAATTATTAGTACATTGGGTAATCCGGGAATGAAAGAACGACATTGGGAACAAATCTCTGAAATTATTGGTTTTCCAATTGTAGTATCACCAGAATTAACATTAGAGAAAATTATTGAATATCAACTTGAAGATTATATTCCTAAATTTGAATTGATCTCTGAAAGTGCTACAAAAGAGAATAAATTAGAAAAGGCTATGATAAAAATGGTTGGAGAATGGCAAGATATTTCATTTACTGTCAATCCATACAGGTATATTTAAGATTAAGACAAATAAAAATGAAGAATATTTAATTTCGTTTATTATTATTCAGAGATACTGGAACATATATTCTGTCAGGTGTTGATGATATTCAAGTCCTTCTAGATGATCAAATTATAAAAACACAAACTATGAAAAGTTCACCTTATATTAAACCTTTTGAAGCGGAAATTTTGTAAAAAAATTTTGATCCTTTTAGCCCCAGGAAAATACAAACAGAACAGATTTTAATAATATTATTTTTAGGGAATGGGAAGCTAAATTGGTATTACTCCAAGACATACTAGACGATTGGTTACGAGTTCAAGCCACCTGGATGTATTTAGAACCGATTTTCTCTAGTCCAGATATTCAACAACAAATGCCAGAAGAGGGTAGACGATTCAGTGCTGTCGATAAAGTATATTCTATTATTTTCTTGTTTTTTTTTCAAATCAATTCAAATTTTTCATTTCGTTTAGATATGGAGAGATCTTATGAAACAAGTTGCTTCAGATACGAAAGTAATGACCGTAGTTGAAATTGAAAAGATGTCTGAAAAACTTAAAAAAGCATTTACTTTATTAGAAGTTATTCAAAAAGGATTAAATGCTGTAAAAATTACTATACAAATTTATTTAATTTATCCAAGATAAATAATTGTATCTCCTTTTCTGTTTTGTAGTATCTCGAAAAGAAAAGACTCTATTTTCCGCGTTTCTTTTTCTTATCGAATGATGAACTTCTTGAGATTCTTTCTGAAACTAAAGATCCAACTCGTGTTCAACCACATTTGAAAAAATGTTTCGAAGGTATGGCAAGTTTACATTTTACTAAAGATTTAGAAGTTACAATTATGCGATCGAGTGAAAATGAAGAGGTCGAATTAGTTGAGAAAATTTCTACAGCAAAAGCTCGTGGTCAAGTTGAGAAATGGTTATTAGAACTTGAAATTAATATGAAAAAAAGTGTTCAAGATAAAATTCGAGGTGCATTTGATGCGTTCCCTAATGTTGAACGACATGAATGGGTATTAATGTGGCCTGGTCAAACTGTACAATCGATATCTTTAACATATTGGACATTAGAAATTACACGAAGTTTTGAATCTGAACGGCCAGAAGAAGAATTGCAAAAATATCTAGCAGTTTGTAAAAGACAGGTAAAAGACAATTCGTTTAGGGTTTCTTTTACTAAAAACGTTCGATATTTTTGTAGATCATGGAAATTGTTGATCTTGTTCGTGGAGATTTAAATACTCAAAATCGAATAACTTTAGGAGCTTTAGTTGTACTTGATGTACATGCAAGAGATGTTTTAGCTGAATTAGTTGATAATAAAATTGTCGGAATCACAGATTTTCAATGGCTTAGTCAGGTATGATAATAATTACCATCAATTTTTTCCTAAAATCATTTCTTCATATAGTTACGTTATTATTGGGAAGATAATAATTTAGCAACTAGAATGATTAATTGTACACTAATGTATGGTTATGAATATCTTGGAAATACTACCAGATTAGTTGTGACACCATTAACAGATCGTTGTTTTCGAACATTATTCGGTGCATTACATTTACATCTTGGCGGAGCACCAGAAGGTCCTGCTGGTACTGGTAAAACTGAAACTACTAAAGATTTAGCAAAAGCTGTAGCAAAACAATGTGTTGTATTTAATTGTTCGGATGGACTTGATTATATTGCATTGGGGAAATTCTTTAAAGGATTAGCATCATGCGGTGCTTGGTCATGTTTTGATGAATTTAATCGAATCGATTTAGAAGTACTTTCTGTTGTTGCACAACAGGTAATAATATTGTTGTTTTTTTTTTCAAAAAATGGAATGAAAATTAAAATCACATCCTTTTTTTAGATCTTAACTATTCAACGTGGTATTAATTCTGGTAATCCAACGCTAATATTTGAAGGAACTCAATTACAATTAGATCCATCATGTGCTGTTTTTATAACAATGAATCCAGGTTATGCAGGAAGATCTGAATTACCAGATAATTTGAAGGCTCTTTTCCGATCTGTAGCTATGATGGTACCAGATTATGCTTTAATTGCTGAAATCGAATTATATTCATATGGTTTTTTAAATGCTAAACCATTGGCTATTAAAATTGTTGCAACATATCGTTTATGTTCTGAACAACTTAGTACACAAGCACATTATGATTATGGTATGAGAGCTGTTAAATCTGTACTAAAAGCATGTGGAGCACTTAAATTACGTTATCGTGATGAATTAGAAGATATATTAGTTTTACGATCAATAAAAGATGTTAATTTACCAAAATTTTTAAATCAAGATGTTCCATTATTTCAAGGGATAACATCCGATCTCTTTCCTGGTATATCTTTACCAGAACCAGATTATGTATTGTTTAATCAAGCAGTTCGAGAAATTTGTACAAAACGTAATAAACAATGTACAGATATATTTTTAGAGAAAGTTCAACAAGTAAATATTGAAAAACGAAAAATACTACAATAGATTGCACTAAAAAACATAAAAAAATTAAAATTCTTATAGCTTTATGAAATGATCTTAGTACGACATGGTCTTATGATAGTTGGTCTACCTTTTGGTGGTAAAACAACAGCATACCGAATACTTGCTGAGGCACTGGGATATATGGAAGAAAATGTAAACTTTTGATAATAGATTGTTTTCCATGTAAAAAAAATGGATTCTTTTTTTCTTGTTATTTATTTTTAGGGTGGTAACGAACATAAAGCAATCTATACGGTAATGAATCCGAAAGCCATAACAATGGGACAACTTTATGGACAATTCGATGCAGTTTCACACGAATGGAGTGATGGTGTTTTAGCTGTTAGCTATCGTCAATTTGCCTCATCAACATCACCAGATCGAAAATGGTTAATTTTTGATGGACCAGTCGATGCTATTTGGATTGAAAATATGAACACTGTTTTAGATGATAATAAAAAGTTATGTTTAATGTCCGGTGAAATAATTCAATTATCACCAACTACAAATTTAATATATGAACCAATGGATTTAGAAGTAGCATCACCTGCTACCGTTTCAAGATGTGGTATGATTTATATGGAACCATCATCATTGGGATGGGAACCATTAATGAAATCATGGCTAAATACACTTCCATCTACTCTCCAATCGGGTTATATTGAAATTATAACGAATTTATTTATGAGATTTTGTCCTCTTCTATTATGGTTTATACGAAAAGGTGGTGTCCGAGAAGTTGCACCCACATTTGATGCTAATCTTATAAATTCATTAATGAATTTATTCGATTGTTTTCTTGATGATTACGTAGATGATAATTATATTAAAACTTTAACTGATTTAGATGTACGAGCACAATTAGAAGGTGTTTTTCTATTTTCATGTATCTGGTCATTAGGTGGTAGTCTAGAAACTGAAAGTCGTGAAAAATTTTCTCTAATGTTTCGTGGTTTAATGGAGAAAACATTCCCCACTGAATTATATAATAAATTTAAAGTACCACAGGAACTATACGTTGATACCTTATCGAAAGCATTTATATTTCCGATACCAAAACCATTAACTGTATTTGATTATCGTTATACAAAAGAAGGTAAAGGTAAATGGAAACAATGGTCAGATGAGGTAGATTCTGCACCAGCAATTCCTCGAGATATGCCAGTAAATCAAATAATTGTCACCACTAATGAAACCGTAAGAATAGCAGCAATATTAGATTTGTTGGTTCGACATAATAAACCATTATTATTAGTTGGACCAACTGGTACCGGAAAAAGTTCATATGCTATGGATTATTTATTGAAAAAAGCCGATACGAGTATATTTAAACCGCTTTTTTTAAATTTTTCCGCTCAAACATCAGCGAATCAAACTCAAGATATTATTATGTCGAAATTAGATAAACGACGAAAAGGAGTTTACGGTCCACCATTAAGTAAGAAATGTGTTATTTTCGTAGATGATATTTCGATGCCATTAAAAGAGGTCTATGGAGCACAACCACCAATTGAATTATTACGTATGCTGTTGGATCATCGAATGTGGTATGATCGAAAAGAGGTTGTCCCAATTAAATTAGTTGATGTTCAATTAATTTGTGCCATGGGTCCACCATCGACTGGTAATACGGTAACTCCAAGATTTCAACGTCATTTCAATACAATCGCTATTAATGAATTTAATGATGATCTTTTAAGAACAATATTTGGGAAAATAGTTTTATGGCATTTGGATACTAGGTAAATATATTTTTTTTTGCAAAATTTAATTTTATTAATTTTTTTCTTCCCTTCCAGAGGATTTTCTAAAGAATTTGATCCATGTATTGATGAAATAGTAAATGCTACATTGAATATTTATTCTCGTGCTAAACTGAATTTGCTACCAACTCCATCAAAATCACATTATTTATTTAATTTACGTGATTTTTCAAGAGTTATTCAAGGAGTTTTACTTTCGGTACCTGAAGCAACAGAAGATATGAATGCGATGCGTCGTTTATGGGTACATGAAGTTTTAAGAGTATATGGTGATCGTTTAGTTGATGATAACGATAGACAATGGTTATTTAATGCACTTTGTGAAGAGGTTAAAACTAATTTTAACTCAGAACCAAATGAATTATTTGAACATTTCAAAGAACCAAATCAATCATTAATTGAAAGTGATTTACGAAAATTAATTTATTGTGATTTTACAAATCCAAAAGCTGATACAAGAAATTATTTAGAAGTTCAAGATTTAGAAGAATTGAGAGCAGTCGTCGAAGCGTATTTAGTTGAATTCAATAATATGTCTAAAAAACCAATGAATTTAGTTCTATTTCGTTTTGCAATTGAACATTTATCACGAATTTGTCGTATTATTAAACAACCACGAAATCATGCTTTACTAATTGGTGTTGGTGGATCGGGTAGACAAAGTTTAACACGTTTAGCATCACATATTA
Organism: Xylophagus ater; assembly: GCA_963422695.1. Classification (NCBI taxonomy): domain Eukaryota; kingdom Metazoa; phylum Arthropoda; class Insecta; order Diptera; family Xylophagidae; genus Xylophagus; species Xylophagus ater. The sequence goes on from OY730484.1 coordinate 4,963,529, forward strand.
TGGATTATGAATTATTTCAAGTTGAAATATCAAGATTATATGGCAGTAATGAATGGCATGAGGATATTAAAGCTATTCTAACAAAAATTTGTTCATCAGATTTACATGGTGTATTCTTATTTACGGATGTTCAAGTATGAAAGATATTTTCTTTATTTAGAAATTTCTTCATAACATTTTTTTTAGATAAAAGAAGAATCCTTTTTAGAAGATATAAATAATCTGCTAAATTCTGGAGAAGTACCGAATTTATTTTCAGCTGAAGAAAAAATTGAGCTTTGTGAAAAGATGCGACAAATTGATCGTCAACGGGATAAAAGTCTTCAAACTGATGGAACTCAAGTTGCTTTATTCAATTTCTTTATTCAAGTAATTATAGTGACAATTCAAAACATATAGTTACTTAAAATCGGCCTTTAGCCGATTTTTTGATGCCCTATGGTAGAAATGGGACAGAAAAACTGTCAAAACTAATATTATTTCAAGGTTTTTTCTTCATAACTTTGTTCCTTCTTTTCAAAATTTCTTCTAATTTGCAGGTAACCTAGTCTAATCTTTAAATTTTATTCAAATTGGTGTATTAATCAAAGTACATCAAAAAAACTATATGAAGAGGATTTTTTTCTCCTAGCATTATTTCTTTCTCCACTATCCTTGGACCTATTTGAGTGAAATTTAACATGGTATCGTCTATTTGTGTAGTTGACCTATATAATTAATTTAAACAAAATTGATGCACAAATTTTCCAATTAAATCCAAAAAACCATAAACAAAAAAGCGTCAAAACTTTCTGATCACCCTGGTTTTTGCTTAATAACTTCCCTCTCCTTGGGTCGATTTTGCTGAAATGCAATGCCAAACCCAGTTAAGGAATATCCAACTTGCATTCTAAATTTCAACTAAATCGGATAACGCGTTTTTGAGTTATCTTGTCCACAGGCGGACGGACGTAGTACCTACCATAGGGCATAAAAATATGCAATTCCAACTAATAAATTACATTTTTTTTTATTTATAAGGTTTGTAAAGATCAACTTCATATAGTTCTTGGAATGTCACCAATTGGTAATTTATTTCGAATTCGAGGTTAGTGATTTGCAAGATTGTGAAGAACTTGTTATTGATTTCATATTATAAAAATAGTTCTATAAATCACTTATTATTTATTATTATTCTATTTATAAATATTTGTAGTACGGAAATTTCCATCAATTGTTAATTGTTGTACTATCGATTGGTTTCAACCGTGGCCACAAGATGCACTTTTGGCTGTTTCAACACGATTTTTGGCTACCGAAAAACTTAGCGATTTAGAACGTAAAGCAGCTATTGATATGTGTATGGATTTTCATACATCAACTCAATTATTATCCGAAGAGTTTTTCCTTCGACTTGGACGTTACAATTATGTTACGCCAACTTCTTATTTGGAATTAATTCAAATTTTTAAATCGTTATTAAGCAAAAAACGAGAGTAAATATTTTAAGAAATAAATAATTTATTGTGATTTATAATACAATAATAATTCTTCTATAGTTTCACTTTACAAAGTAAAAATAGATATTTAACTGGAATTCAACAATTACAAATTGCCGCTCAACAAATCGGTGTTATGCAGGAACAGCTGGAAGCATTACAACCAAAATTGAAAGTAGCTTCTGAAATTGTAAGATTCCGGGATATATTATTATAAAAAAAACTCATGTTATTTAATTATTTATTTTTCTTTATAGGTAGCAGAACAAGTAGCAAAAGTTCAAGCTGATAGTGAAGTAGCGGCTATTCAACGAGAACAAGTGAAAAAGGACGAAGCAGCTGCTACTGAACAAGCAGGAAAAGCTCAAGCCATTAAAGTAGAATGTGATGCAAAATTAGCTGAAGCTATGCCAATTTTAAATGCTGCTTTAACAGCTTTAAATACTTTAACACCAGCTGATATTGCAATCGTTCGTACAATGAAAAGTCCACCGATTGGAATAAAAGTCGTAATGGAAGCTGTTTGTATTTTAAAAGATGTTAAACCAGAAAAAGTACAAGCACCATCAGGTGTTGGTTTAGTTGAAGACTATTGGGGACCATCAAAACGTGTTCTTGGTGATATGAAATTTTTAGATGGTCTTTTGCAATTTGATAAAGATAATATATCACCTCATGTCATAAAAAAATTACAAGATCGAATTCTAAATAATGAGAATTTCGATCCGGAAAAGATAAAAGTAGCATCAACAGCTTGTGAAGGATTATGTCGTTGGGTTATTGCTATTACTAAATATGATGTTGTAGCAAAAGTAATTGCACCAAAACGTGCAGCTTTATTGGAAGCAGAATCTTCATATAATGTAAGTTATATTTTTCATTCGTTAAAAATCAATATTTTATAAATCGATATGTAATATAGGCGGCTAAAAAACATCTTGATGAGAAATTAGAACAACTTGCACGTGTTGAAGCTAATCTAGCTGAAATTCAAAAAATTCTAGAAGACCAAATGAAACAATACGAGTACGTAGGATTGAAAAATGAATTGATTTTCTTTCTTATTAAACATTTAATAACATTTTTTATATAGGAGTCTTCAAAACGAACATGATTTATGTAATAAAAAATTACAACGAGCCCAAGAATTAATAAGTGGTTTAGGTGGTGAGAAAACTCGATGGTTAGATGCTGCACAACATCTTGGTGAAGTTTATGATACATTAACTGGTGATGTTCTAATATCATCTGGAATAATTGCATATCTTGGACCATTTACAATTGATTTTAGAACAGAACAAATTAAAAAATGGGTTATAAAATGTAATTCATATGGAATTGTGTGCAATCAAAATTTCCAAATACAAACAGTTCTTGGTGAGGCTGTTGAGATACGTTCATGGAATATATGCGGGCTTCCATCTGATGCCTTTTCAGTTGAAAGTGCAATTATAATAAAGTACATATTATAATATTGTATATAGGAATTTAAAAAATTAATATTTTCTAATAATTTTTTTCCTAGAAATGCAAGACGTTGGCCACTTATGATTGATCCACAAGGGCAGGCTAATAAATGGATAAAAAATATGGAGAAATCAAATCGACTATGTATAATACGTCTTAATCAACCGGATTATACTAGAGTTCTTGAAAACGCAATACAATTTGGTCTACCTGTATTGTTAGAAAATATTAACGAAGAAGTTGATCCAATTTTAGAATCGATTCTTTTGAAACAAACCTTTAAACAAGGTGGTGCACTTTGTATTAAACTTGGTGATTCAATTATTGAATATAATAATGCATTTAGGTAATATTTGTACTAATTAATGTATTTTAGTTACTAACAATTAAGTTTTTCATCTTTAGATTTTATATGACAACAAAACTTCGTAATCCACATTATCTTCCAGAAGTTGCTGTAAAAGTAACACTTCTTAATTTTATGATAACAACACAAGGCTTACAAGATCAAGTCTTAGCAATTACTGTTGCTCGTGAACGTCCAGATTTAGAAGCTGAAAAAAATGCTTTAATTGTTTTGGGTGCAGAAAATAAGAGACTTCTAAAAGAAACTGAAGATAAAATCTTAGAAGTACTTTCGTCTGCTGACAATATTTTGGAAGATGAAACAGCCATACAAGTTCTTAGTTCATCGAAAACTTTAGCAAATGAAATCAATGAAAAACAAGCCATAACAGATATAACTGAAAAACAAATTGATATTGCTAGATTGGGGTATACACCAATAGCGGCACATTCAACAACATTATTCTTTACAATTGGTAAATTACAACGGCTTTTCTTCCTATGTTTCCTTTTCATTACATTTTTCCTTTCTTTTTTTTTTCTTGTCAAATCAATTTTACAGTGGATTTAGCTAACATTGATCCGATGTATCAATATAGTTTAACATGGTTTGTTGGACTTTTTACAGCAGCTATTGATAATACAGAAAAAGTGGATGATGTCGAAGAAAGGCTTAAGGATTTAAGGAAATACTTTACATACAGTTTGTATGTTAATATATGTAGAAGTCTTTTTGAAAAGGTACTAAAAGCTTTACGATTCCTATTAGTTCTATTCGATTTTTTTTTTTTTTGAATTTATCTTTATTTCAGAATAAATTAGTATTTTCATTAGTTCTTGCGATAAATCTATTGAAATCTGAAAATCTAATTGATAATTCTGAATGGATGTTTCTTTTAACTGGTGGTGTAGGACTTGATAATCCAATACCAAATCCAGCTAAATGGTTACCAATTAAAAGTTGGGATGAAATATGTCGTTTATCAAATCTTTCAAAGTTCAAAGGTCTTCACAAACATATTGCGAGTAATATAAAGGAATGGAAAGAATATTATGATTCATTATCACCACAAACAGCAGAAATGCCCGAACCATGGCGTACAGAATTAAATTTATTTCAAAAGCTTGTAATTTTACGAGTATTTCGACCTGATAAATTAGTTCCTGCTATACGAAATTTTGTTTTAGGTAAAAAAAAATTCATCCTCCTTAATATTGAATTCAATATTCAATTCTCTTTTTTTTTTGTTTAGCAAATTGTGGAAAAGAATTTGTAGAACCGCCACCATTTGATCTTCAATCATCATATGAAGATTCACATTCTTGTATTCCTTTGATATTTATTTTAACTCCTGGAACAGATCCGACTGCAACATTATTAAAATTCGCTGATGATCAAGGATATGGTGCAAATCGATTATTTTCATTATCATTGGGACAAGGGCAAGGACCAATTGCCGTGAAAATGATTGAAGATGGTACAAAATTTGGAAATTGGGTAGTTTTACAAAATTGCCATTTGGCTAAAAGTTTTATGCCAACATTAGAAAAAGTCTGTGAATCTCTAGCACCAGATACAACACATCCAGATTTTCGTTTATGGTTAACATCTTATCCATCAGAAGATTTTCCTGTTGTTGTTCTTCAAAATGGTATTAAAATGACAAATGAACCACCGAAAGGTTTAAAATCGAACGTGTTAAGATCATATTTAAGTGATCCAATTAATGATACAGAATGGTTTGAATCATGTCAACAATCGCAAACATTCAAAAGATTATTGTATGCATTGTGTTTCTTTCATGCAATTATCCAAGAACGTCGTCATTTCGGACCGATTGGTTGGAATATACCATATGAATTTAATGAAACTGATTTACGAATTAGTTTAACACAATTGAAAATGTTCTTAGATGAATATACTGGTGTACAATTTGAAGCATTACGATATTTAACCGGTGAATGTAATTATGGTGGTCGTGTAACTGATGATTGGGATAGAAGAACATTAAAAACGATATTAAATAAATTTTATTGTCCGGCATTAGTAGATGATGATGAAATATATTATTTTGATGAAACTGATATTTATTATGCGCCCATCGAAAAAGAATATGAAGCATATCAAAATTACATACGTGATCTTCCATTGATTACATCACCTTCAATTTTTGGATTCCATCAAAATGCTGATATAATGAAAGATCAACAAGAAACTAATGTACTATTGGCTGATACGCTTGTTACACAGGTATGGAATCAGTTTTTTTTTTATTATAGTTTTATTGTATTGTTTTAAAATTTGATTCGCATCCATCTCATGCTTCAATAGGATCGAACGGTAAGCTACAGTCATATTATTTTCGTTATTTTAGAATAAATATTTTAATATTTACTATTTATTTAGGATCTTGCTGAAGAAAGAGTAAGTATATTTATTGGATTTTTGATATTAACATAATTTTGTAATAATTACGTTTCCTAAATTATGAACCTGTATTTAGGCTCTTGAGAAATCCAGTTTAAGGTATGTTGAAATTATTTCTAAACAATTCCCTGAAAACCTTTTACTTCCAACAATTCCTAAAGTTCCTGAATTCCTATCCTTAAAGAACACCTCGGCAGCTGGTAAAGATGATACTTCACCAGATGATTTGGTTATAATGGTTGCATCCGATATACTAAGTAAACTACCAAAGAATTTTGATAGAGATGCTGCTTTAGATAAATATCCAACAAGTTATCATCAAAGTATGAATACAGTTCTTGTTCAAGAGATGGTCCGCTTCAATGTATTACTTTCCGTAATACGAACCAGTTTGGAAACATTAAGAAAAGCCATAAAAGGTAAAATATTATTTTTTTAATTTAATTTATTTCAAATTATCCAAAATATATTAGTTTCTAAGATTTCATTACTAATAAGCATTCTATTCTATGACATCTTTGTTATTCCCTTCTGAAGGTTCACCAGAATTTTCATTAATTTCTTCCTGTATAGATAGTTCATGATTAACAACGCTTTGAGCTTCGGCAATTATAGAATCTATTGTAAATCCGGATATTTCTTGCGTAACTTCAAAATTTTCCATTTCACTCGTTTTCGTTTGATCATAATCTTCCATATTTTGAATGTCGGATCTAATCTCATTGAAATTTGCGTTTTCCATTTCACTTCCTACGTTTAAAATTGATATCGTATTTATTGTGAATTGCGAGTTTCCCATTTCGGATAATTTTTGTTGATCATAATCTTCCATATTTTGGATGTCGTCTGATTTAATCTCATTCAAATTTGCTTCTCCTGTTGCACTCTCTACGTTTACAATTGATATCGTATGTATTGTGAATTCAGAGGTTTCTTTCGTAGCTTCAAAATTTTCAAGTTCAGCCGATTTTTCTTGATCATTTTCTCCCATGTTTTGGATTTCTGATGATTTGATCTCATTTAGATTTACTTCTCCAGTAACACTATCTGCGCTTGTAGTTGTTATTATAATTTCGGGTTTTTCTTTCGTAACTTCAGAATTTTCCGTTTCTACCAATTTCTTTGGTTCATTTTGGTTTTCTAACTTAGTCTGATCCTGATTTATTTCTCCCGGTACACTCTCTACATTTGAAATTTCTATTTCAGTCGATTTCTTGGGTTCGTATTTTTTCATATTTTTGGTTTCCGGTTTTTCATCTCCTTCTAAAAACACTACATTTGTAGTAGTTGATAACGTATGAATTGCGAATTCGGAGGTTTCTTTCATAACTAGAAAATCTTCACCCACTTCACTCTCTTCGCTCTCTTCATTTTCAATACTTTCAGAACTTTCTTCTTTATCTTGTAAAGCATATTCCCAAAGTTTATCATTAATTTCGTTAATAATCTCCATTAACCAATCATATTCTGAATGTTCCCTAGATGTTCGACTCGATATACCCGCCATTTCTTCTGTTGATGATTCCGTAGATGGAAATGATAATCTAATAATTCTTTTAATCGCAACCAAAGCTTCATGTTCTGCTATATCTTCTGTAGAACTTAATTCTGAAAGATTTTCATCTGAAGCTATAACACGATTTATTAACTCTCTTAAAATATCATTAACAGTTTTTTCAGTTTCTTGATTTTCGAACGTTTCATGAATATGTTGATACAATGTTTTATGGGCAACAAGTAAATGTTTCTTTTGTCGCATTTCCATATTACGATGTGCCAAACGTTTATGAACTTCTGGATAAACAAAATTCTTTACTAATTCAGTTACAATATCTTCATCATCTAGAAATTTTTTTTCCGGTTTATTTTTACGTTTTTGTTCACGATTAGCTTCTTGATCGATACGTTTAGCTACACCTTTAATATATTCATGAGCATTTTGATCACCGGCCAATTTTGTTTCTTCAATTAGAATATTTTCCAAATACATTGTTGCTGTATCATTTGATGATTTTATTAGATTCCTATAAATTTCATCATGTTCACTACGACGTTGATTTTCTATTTGTCGGCGTCCAGCTTCAGCAGCTTCACGTTTCATTCTTTCACGTTCGGCTAACATACATAATGCATGAGCTTTACGTTGATCATGAAGACGACGTAATTCTTTTTCAAGAAAATTCAAAAGGAAACCAATTGTTTCAGCTTCAGTTTCTGCATAGATTTCTTTAGCATTCTTTTTACAATTCATAATTTTCCTAAGACGTTTTTGTTGTGCCAAAACTGCTATTCGCCTTCGCATAATATCATTCGACATACCAGGATACATTGCACTGACAGCACTCAATTGTTGTGTAGTTTTAATTTCATCAATTAGACCACGACTTCTATTACGACCAGCAATAAGAATATTTTGAATGGCTCGACCCTATTTTCAGGAAGAATTTTTTTTCTTTTTAAATATACTTATTTTTAAGAAAATATTTTATACTACTACCTTAATAGTTTTCTGTAAGACAATACAACGTTGATATTCAGTTTCCGCGATAATATCTTCTTCAATTCCAATCGGAGTTTCAGCATGAAGAGCCTTTTCAATTTGTAATTCTTTCAAACATTTTGGATCACTTGTTATTGTATCCGTTTTTTTATCTCTTAAATTCTAAGTAAGAAAAATTAGTAATTATTATTTGCTAATCCAAAACATATTTCTTCTACCTTCAAAGTATCGTATAAATTTTTTAAATGCTTATCCTTACAAAATCCTCGTAGAATTTCTTGCTTTTTCTCTTTTGGTTTCGTTAAGTAATTTCTTTTCGTTATTGGACATTCCAATTTCGAAGATTTATTCAATTTCATCTCAAGATTTTCCAATCTTGCTTGAAATTGACTTTTCGAAGCAATAAAATGACGTCGTTTTGGATGAACACCATATCTCATCTGTGGCCCATATAAATCTGATGATTTATCTAAATGTTCTGTAATTATATCTGGTTTTTTATATTTTCTTGATAAATTCTTATGTTTCATTTCAAGTTTTCGTAATGCTCTCGCATGATTACATCGTAAATTAGCAATTTTTTTGTTACGTAACGCTTCAATACGTTTTGTTGTATTTTCAATTTTTGCTGATGATGTTTTACGAAACTGATGTTCACGTTTTGCCATTAACTGTTCAACTAAATCTAATCTAATCTGTTGACAATCATTAATTTCATCTTCACGTGCCATCCATTCTTCCCATTCGAATGCTTCTAAAACGATCCGCCTTTTATCCCAATCTTTTGCTGAATTTATTTTTGGTAGTTTCTTCTCGAAATCTCGTCGTTTACGTGCACGTTCAATAACTCTTGCTTCAAAATCACCCGGTTGATTATCACCAGTTATTAATTTTGAAATTTCTAAAACTTCTGGAATTCCAACTTGACCATCAGCTATCACTGCATCTGGCATATATGGTTGAGTTTGAGCTGATGATTCTCTGTACATTGTTTGACATCCAATCGTTTTGAATTTATCTTCGGGAATTTCATCTCGATACCTATTACTTTCTGGTGTGTCAATTTGTAAATAAACAATTTTTGTTGTTATCGGAGGATAATGAAAGAAATTTGGACGATTATGTCCTTCAACATTTAATCTTGTTTTATTCTCTTTATTAGCGTCATGATCTATGTTTTAAAAATTAATATTTTCTTATATAAAAAAAAAAAAGAAAAAACTGAACAGAATGCTCTATACCTTTTGTATAAGGAAAATGTGGAAGTGGATTTTGTTGTCTCCAATAAGAAAATGATGGTCTTCTAGGAAGATCACTGAACATTTGATTGTAATTCGATAATATATGAATTGGTGCTGATCTGGCTAAAGCACAAGCATTTGCACGCCACATATCCGTTTTTCCAGATGTAACAAATAGTGGATCATATATATGATCAAAAATCCTTGATTGTCCAGCAGCATGACTTAAATACATGATTTATTTTTTTGTAAAGAATTCAACTAAGTTTAATTGTTGACAAAATTGTATTTGTTAAAAAATAAAATTTTTATCCTATATATTTCCATCGACGACTACTAAGTTTTTATACTCTTTTTCTTAACAGGTTTAGTTGTGATGTCAAACGAAATTGAAGAAGTTTATAAAGCAGTTCTTGTCGGTCGTATACCACCAATGTGGATGAAGAAATCATATCCAAGTTTAAAGCCTTTAGGTAGCTACGTTACGGATTTTCTTCAACGTTTAGAATTTCTTCAGGTATGTGTTTTGACTATATAAGAATATTTGTTCAATATAATAAATGTGATGGAATTTATTATATTGATTTAACAAAATAAAAGTAATGCAATTTAGAAAAAAAACAAATATATATTTACATATAGTTATGGTTTGAAAATGGGCCACCACCAACATTTTGGTTGTCAGGGTTTTATTTTACTCAAGCATTTTTAACTGGAGCACAACAAAATTTCGCTCGAAAATATACAATACCTATCGATTTATTAGCATTTGAATATGAAATATTATCCACACGAAATATATCTGACGCACCAGAAGATGGAGTTTATGTTTATGGTTTATTTTTAGAAGGTGCACGTTGGGATATTGATAATATGTATTTAGAAGAATCATTACCACGTGAATTATTTAATAGTATGCCAATAATATGGATGAAACCAATTAAACGTGGTGATATGATACCAAGACATATCTATGATTGTCCAGTATATAAAACAGCTGAAAGACGTGGTATATTATCAACAACTGGTCATAGTACAAATTTTGTTGTTGCAATGTTATTAGATTGTAATCCAAAAACAGATCCGTCACATTGGATTGAAAGAGGTGTAGCATTACTATGTCAATTGAGTTTTTGAGAGAAATTCATATACTATATATGTTGTATTTTATTATAATATATTGTATATTTATTAATAATTAAAATTTACACAAGATTATTATTGATTTTCTATTTTAGAATTAATTATTATTTTTTTATGATCTCTTATTTTTATATATTACATTAATATCCACTCCTGCAGGAGTATTATTTTAAGATTTGGTTTTAAAATACTATTTCTTATTAATCCTATTATTTCTCTATTAGACTTGTGTCTTTACTCCCCTAATGAAAAGTTAAGAATTAACTTAAGTAATTGATTAGGTGTCCAAAAACAGCCTGCTATAGAATGGAATTGAGAAGTTTATCGATTATGTTTAAGGTTTAAAGATTGGCAAAGCTGATTTTGTAAAAGAAAAAACATACTTTTTGTTTTGAAACTCCTCTCTGTACCTAAAACATACAATATTATGTAAATCGGAGCTATTCCCCCCGAGATATATGTGCCGCTGTTCAATGTAGCCGAAAGAAGGTAGTGCATTGAGTGGGTACGTGAATATGATTAAAATATGTTTATTTTTTGTATATTGCTTTCTTCGAATTTAGAATAATTAATTTGATGGTAAAGAATTACAGCCTCCAGATTTTGATGAAATTTCACATGGAGACCTCTACCAAAGGTTAAAAAAATCTAATTTTAGAAATCCTACTATCGTCTGTCCGTGGTCTATAGTGAGTCTATAATTTTTTTAGGTCGAACAACCTCATTCGATGGAGAATTTAATTACGATTCAAAAGCTGTTATCCTTTGAAAAAAATTTTCATTTTTGAATAAGAAATTGATGAAAAACTGATTTGTATGGACTCCGTTTCAGGCTCATATTTCAGATATTAAGAGTCCTAGAGCATTGAAAATTTGTGTCTAGTGATCTGGTTGACGTAATACATCATTTGAGACCAAAATTAGCGAAATCGAAAAAATCACGGTTGGCCTATAGTTGGGCTATAGGTGTTAACGCTTAGTTTACACGATATCTTTCGAACGCTTCATTCGATTTAATTAAAATTTGGGGAACTGGTGTCTTATTATAAAGAATAGATCCGTATTAGTTTTGGTATCGATCTGGAGGAAAGGTTTGGTTGATATTCGGTGATTTATGAAATCTAAGATATATTTTTATCTAGAATAACTCGCTTGAAGAATTTAAAATTGTATCCATTTATCCATCCGTGTACAATATAGCTCGAAAACGCGTTTCTCGATTTTAATGAAATTTGGAATATAAATTGGTCATTCGTTAACTCGATTTGGTATTGTATTTCAATAAAACCTAACCATGGGGGGGACAGGTCCTATAAAGCAAAAATCAAGGTGACTACAAAGTTTTGTTTTTTTTTTTTTAGTTTTTCATATTTAATTGTGCACCACTGTCGTTTAAATTAATTATATGCTTTGGCTACGTAAATTATGTTTCAGGAATCGATCTAAAGATAGTGGAGGAGTAAATAATTGTAGGAAAAAATAAGTCTGTCCATAAAGTTTTTTCCGATTTTGATAAAAATTTGCAGAATAGTTTGACGCTATTCTGGCCTAGGCTAGCTATAGAATACAGGAAATTTGAAAAACAGGAAAGAAAACTATGCAAAAAAAAAACCTCAGATATTTTAGGTTTCGATTATTTTTTTTTTTTCAAGTTAATTCTTTGAACTTGTTAACTTCCAGTCCAATTTCTATCATAGGTCATCAAAAAATCGGCTTCATACAGATTTTAAGTATATTTGTATCCTTTAAAAGAATAATCGATTATCCTCTTCAACAATATATTAATTTAATATCACAAATTATAAAAGTTCAATCAAAGCATATATCAGAGAATCCATAGAAGGTAATTTCTTCTTTGCTTTTCCAAAAAAAAAAAAGAATCTGTAAATAACGATTTTTCTTTATCTTCCCGTGTTCTGCATATGTATTTTTTGATATTACCTGGGATATTAAATACAAATACCAATATTTACCCCACTTTAAAAATAAACCATATTATATCGTATACTATTCATATTTGCAATAGGAGGGTTTTTTTTTCTCTTCTAAATGATGGACCATGCTAGAAGACACACAATATATACTATATTCCACGTTGTGTATGAATACATTTTCAACATCCCCCGTCATTTTCATTTTTCGGTTACTTTTCTATCATATAGTATATAAATGAGAATCGCAATCATTTATGGACACACTTTTATATTGCATAGCAGGGAGTCATTGCTATATTGCTTGAATTCGTACAAAAACAATAAAAAAAAAACAAACTAGAAATCATTCGTCCTGGTAAAATCTGTAATCATAGAAAGCATAAAATTTTATGTTCTAGAAAAAGGACTGTTGACTACAGTAGCGCATATATAGTTTTTTTTTTTTTTTTTTTTGAATTGGATACAATTTTATGATGTGCGAGTCGAGTGGGTTTTGGGAAAATTGTATTCAATATTTAGGATAGACAATAATCCTTTGCTAAAACAAAAATAGAATGGGTTCTTTTTTTTTTGTTCATCTTTAAGCTCTTTGACACAAAAATATATAGACACAATTGTAATTGAATTGTAATTGAATTCAAATTCTATTTAATTAAAAGTATTCTAAAAAATTAAGGACTTAAGGACTTTCAGTTTTTGTTGTTAGGCTTTTTATAATCAATTATTTGCAGTGTTCTAACCTTTTCTTTTCGGGTCATGAAAAAATAATAATTATATAGAAATCATTTAATTAATTTTTGGCAAAGATCCCTTGAAAATAGTGGGAACATGTTTGTTTTTGTGTATCCTTTATTATTATCAAACTAACAACTAGCTGCTAACCACTTGTACAAAAAAAGAAAAAATTCCTTCTTTTTTTGTGTGTTTCCTTGTTTTTGGGGATTCGTTTGCACAAAATTTTACCAACCTTGTTCTTGCAAGAAAAACACACAACAACAATAAACCACTAGATTTTTCCTTTTTCTTTTTTTTTTTGGAAGCAAAGTTTTAGTTGGGTTTTGATGTGAGTAGGGGATGGGGTTGAGAAATGAAAACCCGCGCACAAAATTTTTGTGAACAGCATCTTAACAACAGTAGTTGTATATATTTTAGAGGAGCAATATTATACAAGGCCAAAAAATAACATAAAAATCATCCAACAAATGCTTGAACATCGAATTTCTCATTTCCTTTATCATTCAAAACTCCATAATTCCATTATCCCAGTCTACCCTTTTTCCTATACGTTACTTTTTACGTACGTTTGTATAAAATATAATTCCATGTACGGGAAAATTTTTAAGCTCCAACAGGAATATACAAGGTTACCATGGTAACTAGTTAGTATTTAAAGCAAACCAACAAAAAAAAAGAAAAAAGGAGTAAATAGATTTATTTTTCTTCCTTTTCCATTGTATACCACCTCTTCGGTACAGAGGATCAAATACATGTTGAATTTTCTATAAGAATATATTTTTGTATTTGAGTATATAAATGAAATTAAATTGGGGTACCAAAGCGTGTATACAGCATCCATTCGACATGTATATATCGTATTGATCTTTTTTCCTAACTCCCAACTCTCAAATTGTGTGTATGTGTGTTTGCGTTTTTTTTAAGGGATAATATACAGGATGGGGGTATAGAAAGCAATAGAAAACAAGCAACCATATAGGGGAGCAGGTTGAGTTTTTGTGTTCATCCTTATTTTTTGATCTGAATCCTCCTCAACATCCCCGAAATTACTGAAGCAGAAATTTTTATGCACACACATTTAATACAAAAATTCATACACCAATACAAATTTATAAATAATTTTCATGTGTGCAAAACATGAATCTTAGCATTTCTTCCTTTTTTTCTTTTCCTTCTGAACACAAGGAAAATTGATGCGAAAAGACGTGATGGTACACACAGAACAGCAGCATAGTATATAGTAGTTACTTGGTTTCCATCATTTTTTCCTTCTTGATTTAACCAAAACAACAAAAAAAGGGGGGTATTTTCAGAAAATCTGGATGTTTTTGTGTATTTGTGTGTGTGTGTTCTGTTAAGGTTAACATTGATGATGCTGGAAAATTCAGGGATGAGAGAAAAATATCTGAAAATGAAGTGAACATTTTTTTTTTTCGTCCTGTTTTTTTTTTTTATTTATGTGTGGTGATATTAATGTGTGTGATGGTAGATATTTTGTCCCGGGAAATTTCTGCTACATATTATGAAGGAAAAATGGAATATTAAGGCACATACAGCCATCCTTTAAATGAGAACGTAAGGAATAGGTTTTGAATTTTCAAGAAAATACATTTAGAAAAATTTTTAGAGAAATATATTACGATAAAAAATTTAATCTTCTTTTTTTCTTTTGGAGTCCTTGTTTTCCTTGCTTTCCCTGTTTTACGAGTTTTGTTAGTCGTAGTGGAAAAATATTGCTCAGAAAGTGATTAAAACAAAAAAAATATTAAGAAATTCTTGCTTGTTGTTTTTTTTTTTTTTACACTGGGGCCTCTTATCAATTGCGAAATTTATTTAAAAAAAGGAGTTCTTCATTATTGTACAGGAATTTCGTGGGTATATTGACGTAATAATATTTTATGAGCTTGTAAATATTGGGTACGCTTAAGAATATCTTAAATTTAATGATTTTTTTTTGTTTTTAGACTTAAGCATATAAATGCAACCCACTTTGTTCAATACGGCGTAATAAGAATGAAATTTTGAACAGGAAATACCATAGAAGCTTTCTTTTCGAAAGACCCTTTGTCATCGGTTTAGAAAATGATTTTTCTTGGGAAATTTAATTGGATACAAAAATATATATTTATATATTTAATTCGGTACTATTTTAATGAAGCTAGAAAGTCATTCGATCAAGGATTTTTAAGAATTCAGGGGATATTAATTTTGAAACCTATATAGGCAAATAATTGATGGGGCTTGAAGTTAATTGCTAACAATCTTGGTTCAATCATTTATTAGAGTTATCAGTTTTAAACACTTAAATAGATGTCTCATTGAAAGTAACTATGAAAAAATCCTTTCATATTTTATATTGCTCGACTAAAAGAAAGGATTTTGGGTGTTTAGAACAGCTACAAAAATTTTTCCAAGTATCAGTTAAAGAATTACTGAAAATTTGAAGTATTTTTTCAATGAACTAAAACTTTTTCTGTGTACTTGGGAAAGCACAGATACATAACATTTAATATATGCATATAATCACAGAGTACAGTAAACGCAGAGCCCTCAACTTGCCACATTTGCAGTCTGCAAAACATGCCACTCCATTAATAGTATTTGTAAGAAAGAATATAAAGTTGGGTTTTTTAATGAAAGATAGAAAATGAATAGAATCCTATTTTAAAAAAAGGAATTTTATTGAAAAAATAAAAAAGAAATTTTGGGAAAAAAAGATATGTTTACCCGTAGGCCGTAGCTGGACTTGATTTCAAATTGTCTTCCAATCAACGGTCTTAATTAATGGAGTTATCGCTGATCAAAATTGGCTTTCTATAAACACTGACGTTGTCTAATTTAATATAGTTGATACAAACCATAGTTCGGGGTATATCTAAAAATAATTCTTATAAAATCTCTATTAAAAAGAGTCACATGGATACGAAAATTTTGTGTTTCCAAATTAAAGATAAATTTCTCTTTTACGTAGTACCCAAAAGTTGTAGGTACTCGTAGACGTTGCCCTAAGTTTTTCCTAAAAATTAGCATAGCAAAACGATCATTAATGAAAAATTTTCTGAAAACGAATTACTTACTAAATAGTCTACAAAATCGGTTCTTAAACTGATTTCATTCACGACCCCATTTTTCATTACTAGATTTTTCGCAACCCCAGGTATTAAATATGAAAAAAAAAAAACCAAACAACGACGTAACAGTGTTGTGCGTTTGTGTTTGACTTTAATTTTCCCGATTTTTGCGATCCAGCATTTCGCCCCTAAAGGGGTCGCGACCCATAGTTTAAGAATTGATGGTCTACAAATCATTAATCATAAAACTTTTATAAATTAAACAGGTTTTAATAATTTAATTTTTATTCAAAAATTGAAGTCCTTCAAGGATAATAATCTCGCTATAAGTTGTTAACGTCACTGAAAAATAACATCATTAAAGAATCTGTAAAACTTAGCTACGTAACCAGAAGTGAATATCAGGGTGGGCATAAAGGGACTCGTATCATAAATATATATGTATACATACATATGTGCAGATATACAGGTATGAATATTAATGGTCTGAATATGAATGCATACATAAAGTATATTCGCACCATAGAAATACATCAACTGGAGATTTCATTTCCCACGTTTTCATACAAAATTATGAAGGAGAAATGGTCACTGTTTCATCTTCACGGTCGCTTACTCCAACCATTTTAAGCCCAAGTTTTCCAAGTTTCGGAGATAACGGATCGCCGCTCAACCAATACAATATAATAATGTAACTTGGTTTCCCCTTAATTAGCATTTAAAATTTGCGTTGTTTTTATTTTCCATAAAAATAAGCCCAAGTTTAATATTCCCCTCAGTCGGCCCACCTGAGAAAGAAAATTAATATCTCCAGTTAATATAATTCTATGTTTCGCATATTCTGGTTACAGACCTGGTAGAACCAAAATTTAAGAAAAGCATTTTACTAAAAGAAGAAAATGTTTGTTCATAGATAGGGTTGAATCAAAAATCACTTCCAGTCAACAGTGTTAACTAAAATTCTAATACTTACGTTGATGTGATTAAAGATTAAAAAAATACGATTATTTTTATTAACTGAAAAATATGTTAAAACTCATTAAAAACTATATAATTATCCTTTATTGCAGTAAATATACTTAAAAAATTAAAGAAACAAAAGCTTTTTTCTTTTTAAATAATATATATTTTAGGTTTCCTTTTTCAAAATAAGTTTTCTCTCATTAAATTTTTCTTTTTATATTTAAAAAAAATTCAAAATAATATAAATCATGACCTTTTCAAGCCTTTTTACTTTTTTCCTTTTTTTTTATTGTCATTATAAAACAGTTTATTCATATGGAAAATAAATTGTTCACACTAAAAAAAGCACACACAAAAATATTGTACATATATGAAAATATCCTTCAAGGTGCATAGAACATGTACAAAGAACCATTTTTTAAAAGATGGTTGAATGTATGAAGATAAGTGTGTGTATATACTGTTTTTGTGATTTTTCAAGTGTAGATCCTTAAAAGTTCATTATTCAAGAATTTTCATTTAAATAAATGCCTTGAAATACTGTTTTATTTAATTCTCATACATTAATACTCCAGCGGAACACATCCTGGGAAAAAGAAATACCGAAAAATAGTAATATAACTAAAATTTTAATATACATCTCTCTCTAGAAACATAAAATCCCATCCAAAACATGATTAAAAATAATATTAAATTAAAAATTTTCAATTTTTGTATTAAATTGAATTTATAAAATCAACGGAGAGAGAAGAAGGATCCTTTGATGCTGAAATGAAAATAAACATACAGAAAAACATCGCATTAAAATTTTTGAATAAATTTCATTCAAATAAAACCGGAAAATCCTCAAGGATTAATAAGGATGGGAATGATGGGTGAGATGGTGGTGAACGAGTTAAATTTTATCATCATGTAATATAAGTCTATCTTTTATCTAACCAATCCATTTCATCCGTTTTTTTTTTTTTTTCATTGTAACCAATTACAAATTCTTCTCTACCATAACGCAGCTATGTCTGCGTCCATGACAACAGTCAAGATTTATCTATAGCAACACAAAAAAAAACTCCATTAATGCCGCATTTAGAAATCAATCCTACGCTCTGCTTTTGTGTACATATGTATACATGAAGGGCTTTTGTTGTTTGGAAAAAGGATTTAACAGTGAGTGTCTTATATTAAATTCCATTTTCATATAAAATCATTATCCTTTTGATGTTTGTGGGTTTTACGTAAATATTATGTTAAATTAAATTTTAATAAGTTTGTTTTAACTCTATATTGTATATAATTTTTATTTCATTGGTGTAGTTTTGTATCTCATGTTTACATCGTTACTTTGTGGTGTGTCTCTTACTGGTTTTTTTGATGGAAGAAGATCTGGGAAAAAGTTGTAAATACATTTTATTTGTTTATAAAATGAAATTTTAGTTGATGAACTTATGTGCTAGGAAAGATATTGCTCATTTACTGCAAAATTGTCATAACTCAATAATCATTACGTTATGGTAATCTTGCAGCAAATGTAGCAGCGAATATGTACAATCGATAATGATGAACTTATAATCATAAACATTAAAAATTTGTAAATAAATCTAATTCGAAATAAATCTCAAGACATATCGATCGTTATCTACTTACATATTTGGAGGAATAATACTTACATCCAGGCGAATTTTCTTAAGGCTGAACGTGGGCCGATTGATAATTCAGTGAAACAAGGAATAATATGTTTTTGCATATGTTTTTTATTTTCGAATTTGGTGAATATGACGGATAAGGAATCAATTTGTATTATAATTTTGTCATTGCGTCATTGCTTTGAAATTGCCGCACATTCCTTGGTCGATTAAGAGCAAACATGTCAATCATTCCAATTTATAAATCTTCATATAAGTTTTTCATAATTGGATAATTTTTAACAATTAATAAGGAGTATAAACCAGATTGAAATGCAGTTAATCCTTGATCGAGTCCTGAATTTACTGCGTTTTGGTGTCATTTATTGGCAAATAAATTTCTATATTTTATATTTTCGACTAGAATTGGATTCGATATTTAAACTCTCTCTACGTGGATCCAAATTTCAATCCAATCTCGATTCATCGATCTTTCAACTTTCTATGTATACGTAGTAAGCGTCAACAATTTCATGAGTTTTCATTTCTCATCCTTCTAATACGATATCACATATTTTTTCGATCATTTCTGGTGTTGTCACCATATTTGGGTGTTCATTCAGTATCATTTGTGCTTGTACGATCAGCACTTATGAATGGATGATGAAGAGTTTCCCATAATATTTAAAAACCTTTTTTTTGTTTAAGAAATGGATTTTCCACACATGAAACTCACTTTTTTCCAACATTTGGGAAAAAAGGACTGGGTAGGCATTCTGTACGGCGATAGGCGATTATCTCTTGTCGCTTTTCGGCATTCCGTAAGGTGATATCGCCGTCAATATCGCCGCATATTGATGAATTTGAAGCGATAGGACAAACCCTGTCGCGAACATATAATTTTATAATTTGATGTCGTATGTTTTTGGCAATTTTTTTTTTTATATTATATTATATTTTTTTTGACGAACAACAATTTTTTACTTTTCACAGAACATTTTCAAAACTGACAGCTACGAAAAAATTAAGTTGAGGCGAGAACGAAAGTGATCGCCGAAATATGCGGTGATCACTTTAAAATTGGTCACAAGCGACAATCACCTGTCGTGGTACAGAATGCCTGTCCTTTTTTAACTGTTTTAGAGATTTTATTAAAATTATTAATTCAAATTAGATCTTTTATAAATTTATGAAGCAGCCCTCGTATAGTTCCTTGCAAATTTTCTGTACTAGTCAATTGATCTTACTCTTACGGCGACAGATAACTTCTATGAAATGAATATGTTAAAAGTAAGTAAGTAAGTGGCTACGTTTACACCGACAAATTTTTAGGTCACCTAACTAAAAGTTAGGTTTGGATCAGACGTGTTTACACCGTACTAGACCTAAGTCTAAAACAACGTCATATGTGAACATTTATAGAACTTGGATATTAAGAAATCAGCTGTTATCTGTCAAAAGTTCTTAAGTCGATTTAAATTTAAGGTAAGTCTGCAATTTAAGTGACCTAACCTAAGTTACTTTGGGCGTGTTTACACCGTCATATTTAGGTCGACCTAAGCACTTAAGTCTCTTTTTAAGCCTTGGTGTAAACGTAGCCAGTGATTCAATTAAATATGTTCTAAAATAATTCAGTTAACTCTGCTGCGTAACTTTGAAATCTTTTTTAATTCAGAAAATTTCTCTAAATATGATTTACTGTTGAGACAGTATTCTTCTACACAATATTTATAATTTAGAAATTCAATATAAAGAATTCATGTTTGTTAAAGAATTCATGTTTAACAAACATGAATTCCTTAAACTGATTGCTTCTAATGAATTACTTAAGTTAAGGTAGACTTAAGCTTCAACTGGAACTTTACGTTAAGTTCTGTTATTTTGTTAACTTTCCCAAATATAATGTTGTATTATTTTGAAATTAGAGTTACTAGAAGTTTATCGTTCGCTCTTGGCATTCACCGCGTGCCTTATGCAATTAAATGAACATACAGGCCAACAGTGGACACCAGGAGAATAACGTTCAAAATGAAAAAAAAATTTATATATATAAATATTCACTTTTAACACATTTTATTTCGTTTATAATTTTTAATTTTCACATTTTTCCTTTCCACGAATAAAAATATTAAGTTACGTTGATCGCGATCACATTTCGATTAAAAACATAAAAATCAACATCGAGGCACTATCAAAATCTGATGAACGGTTTTTTTTTTCTGGCACAGCTGATCTCTGCTTCTGTCTTGATCCTTGATTATAAAAATTTTGATTCGTTTTTTGGGGTTAGTTACCTTGTATTTTTTTGACAATTCATAAATACTACAGCAACATGTTACTTTTGGGTGCTATTTCTCAAACGTGTACAATAAAATTCGTATATATATTTAATATCTGGTTTCAAAGGGGAAGTGGTATACCCTATATATTCATATATACGATTTTTGGTCACCACTACTACTTTTGTAGACACAATATATAGAATAGGGTATTTTTTCTGTTGTCCCAATCCCGACTAAAAAAAAAAAAAAAAAGTTCATTGTTATAAATTTTTGGCGGCTGGCTGTTTTAGAACCCACCCTACTACCTTTTACTTGTCACAAAGAACAAAAACGGAAAAAAAGTTGCTAGACATCTTCTGTATTGTTGTTTGTTCATAGCATGCGCAACTTGATTATAACGAAGAAGGGCCAATAAAATACAGGGGGTAGAAAATTTTTTTGATATTTTCATATATAATATAGGAATAGTGTACACGATCACTTTACTTATATGTCGAGTACTCGTGTATCATATTGATTATGTAAGTTTTGCAGCTGTCACCTTCCGATTTTGATATTCTAACGAAATAAAAAAAAAAATATATTATATTATCTTAAATATTTTATATAAATGGAAAACATTTAAAATATAATGTGTAAAAAAAAAATTGTTTCTTTGTATGTTGTGTTTAACGTGTGTTTAGTTTGGCACGTGTATTATTTAAACCATTTCGCGAATAAATAATGAGAATCAGGATTATATTACGAGATTAATGTTGTCTTTTTATAAGTCATCAATTATTTTGGGTATTGAAAGTCTGTTTTATTTCCCATACCCTACACCGGAGCAGAGTAAGTGACAAATAAAACGAGCGGGAATAGAGGAAAAAGCTTTAATTCAAATGTTTGTAGCGCTGCTTAGCAACCATATTGTAATTAAATGAAAAACTTTTAGCTAATACACTTTTTATGGTAGAAAACTGAACTAATTTCGGTGTGAGAATTGCCCCTGGTCTGAAAGTAGTGTAGGATTTGCACTTTTGTTGTTTTTGTTTTCAATATAAAAATTTCCTCTACCCCAGAGCAAGTGGCAAATAAAACAGACCTATTATGACGAATATTTTTGTTTAATATTTCATCCGAGTGATGGCAACACTATATTCATCCCCGAATACACTGAACTAAAATCAATTTTATATTGAACTCGAATTTCGGTTGTCTCGTAAGATGAAACTATTTTTCTACTATCTAAACGCAAATAACATTTTCAGTATCCGTTACGTGCCAGCAACTTTTTGCACATATAACCACTAGTGGCACAAACGTGACAGCAACCAAAAAATACTAGTTGGGAATGGTACCTTAACTTTTTCTATTGTACTTTAATTAAATTTCATTGGAAAAAATTCGAAAATTTCGCGGATTATCGAACACTTTTTTTTCCTTTTTTTTAAGGATAAACGCTCTTTTGTCAAATACTAATATGTTCACCCTTAATCGATTTTAATATTGAATAAATTTTTGGGTGACAACTAAGGGAAGAGGTCTTTAAACCCAACGAAATTATAAACTCGACTGTCGTTAATCAAAAAATGTATACTTTTTTATTATTTGTTGAAAATATTAAGGGTGATATTTTTTTTTTTTAATATATTCAAAAAAGACCAAGAAGAAAAGTAGCTGGGGTTGTAAACATTTTTGTTTATCAAAGAAATATAGTTTAATTTGAAAGTACATATATTACTTTTATAAGGGATGAAATAATATAAAGCCTCCTAGCTTGTAGGTTAGTATTTTGAAGGGTGTTTGATAGTATGAAATCAAAGGAACACATCAATATTTGACTCAAGGCGTTATGAAAAATAAGATTTTCACCCAAGAGGCTGGAGAAGAGCCTTATAATGTATTAGGTTGTTATACATAATATAATAACCATTCGTATAGCTTACTATAAAAGAATTAGTGTGATTGTTCTCATGGAGTTTGTTAAGAATACGACAGTAAAAAGCTCATCTCATTTGGCATCATAGTGAAAATGCTTTAGCATTCACGTCCGCGAACGTGTTAACTATTTTGGAAATCCATTTTCGAAGAAGAACAATTTCTTTAAATTCTCTAAAACTCGATACACATGGTCAAATTTACCATCCGTCTTTGGAATTACAAACTAGATTTGATGAAACAAACCCTTCATCCAATCTAGTTTGTCATCCCAAAGACGGATGCTAAACTTAGCCGTGTGTATAGACTTTAACATTCATTATTAATTCGTTTTATTTTTCCATATTTTAAAAGAGACAGATAATCTTCCGTACAATAATACACGAGTACACAATTTCTGTATGCCCTTTCCCTGATTCAGGTGTTCTAAACAGTTTATATCACCTCGATCCCATACTCTTTTTATATCATATGGTATTATCCTGATATATATACTGTTATAACAAATACAAACTTACAACACTTAACAATTGATTTTGGGAAAACATAATATAAAAAAGGGTTAATGTTTCGAACTTTTATAGTCAAGGACTACACTGTTAATAACAATGTCGATTTCATATTTGAAAGGAATAAACAAAGCCTTATGTACTAAAGTCTTCTGTATATATATAATTTTTTAAGCTTGTGCAAGGAAAAAAAAAGGAAGAAATCGATGCAGTGAACCCCATTTATGTATATACATAAAATTGTATAGATTTTGAGGAGACTAGTAATTTGATATATGAAGAAAAGGAACTCGGTTGTATGTATATAAACTCGCTTAATGACCTACTGTACTCTCTTTTGTGTTCATCATGCATTTGAAAAGTCGTTCAACTCATCCTTCTTTGAACCTTTTCTATTTCATCGTTATGGTAAATTTTGACGAGAGTTCATAATGGCAATTGGCCAAATTTTTTTTTTTTGTTGCAAAATATATCAAATGATTTTTCTACATATCGATTGGAATTGAGATCCTTGTGCAAGGATTTTTGTTTTTGTTGTTGGCAAAAAAGTTCTTATATTCATATTTATTGATTACGACTCATATTTTTGGGATATAGATAAGTCTTAGAATTGATATTAAATTATCTGATGCAGATGAAAAGAACTCGTTTACATAAGTATTTTATTATCGAGGGGGGAATTCCCTGGTCATAGGGAAATTTGATGCCAACAATTTTTTCATCGAAATATTCGAATATTTTGATACTATCTTTGGACTTTACTGTATTACATTTAATTGTGCAAGAAAAAATAAAGTTCTAAATGAAACCTAATGGTTTTTAGTACACATGTTCTAAATTAAGGAAAAATACGAAATAAAATTATACTTTTAGTTAAGCTTATTTTAATTGAAATTATTGCCCTAAGTTTTTAGAACATCAAATTTTAGATTTAAATATATTTTAGTACATTTAGTACATCAAAGTAAAAAATAAAAATTCAGTTTCATCTTTTTAGATTCCTACTATTGAAAATAAGATTTTAGAACTAAAAATCTTACTACTAAATTGAAGCTTCTAAAGTGTATAGTAATAGTACTAAAATCGATCTTAAATGAAAATAATCATCAAAAATCAGAGTAAAAGTTTTTATTAAAAAATTTATTTTTAGTACTATGAAAATAATATGAAATTGATTTTAGTACCTACTTATTATAATTCTAACAGAAGCTCATTAATTGAATATAAAAAACCAATATCGTGAAATAATCGTAAAAAAAAAATTCATTTAGTAGTAACTAAAATAATTAAGGAGAGATATAAATTTTTAATGTACTAAAAATCTTGCGGGTAGCAACAACAACTAGAAAGGATTCAAGCAAAAAAAAAACAGGGTGCGGTCCTATGACGCATGAGTTTTAGAAGGAAAAAATGTAAAGGCGAGTACTTATGAGTACTAAAAAATTCTGAAATTAAAAATTTTACTTAAATTTAATTTTATAATTTTCTAAATGAATAATATTTTAAAATTATACCCACCTGTACTTCGGTTTTTTTTGTCATTTTAATAATGTACTAAAAATAATTAGACACACATGTTTAATCAGACTTTAGCACATTTTTTTTTGCTTTTTTTGATATTAATTAGTCACAAAATTAAAATTAAATATGATAATTATAAAAAAAAAAAAACACTTTAGTTTTTAGTTTAGTAAATCGCGAAAAGTTTATTTGTTTTTTTTTTAGTAGTGAACTTAATTTTTTACTTTATAGGGAATATTATTTAGTAACTAAACTTTGCTTTTTTCTGTTTTTTTATGCTCAATTTTTACAGAATCGAAATCTTTTTATAACACTTAAAGATAGTAAATTTTTAAAATTTTTAAATTAAATTTAGTACTAAATATTTTCTCTTTTTTGAGCCAATATTCTAGGATCTTATATGTTTTAACGATTTTCTTAAACAATCGGTGGTGGTTTTTTTCTTTTCTATAAATAAAAACCTTTTTTATGTTCCCTTTTATTTTTTATTTTTTATTGTTTTAAATATAATTTTTATTATTATTATTATTATTTCTGGAACATATTTTCTGGCTGGTTTGTTTTTTATTATTATGAAGAAGAAAAAAAAAATTCTTTTTTTTTGTCCTTATGAATTATTTTTCTTTATCCTTAATAGATGTCTCTCTAGTGGCACCGCAAAAGCGCACCAAGCGCACTAGTTGACGCCTAAACGTCTACTACGAATCGCAGTCGGTGTAGCGAACCCCTGTTCTCTATACACAAATATTATTGCAAAAAATACAGATCTTGATTATATATCTAGAACTATAGTTATTCCCCTGAGATAAATTTATACATATTATTAAACAAATACATGAAAAAATAATAGCATCAAATACCCGGGAAAAAAAAGCAAACCAAAAGGATGCTATATAACTTTAGCCGGAAAAATGAAACTTTTTCACATCTCTATATGTATATACCACAAGAAAATCTTAAGCTATATCATAAGAGTATATAGTTGTGTATACCAGCTTTTCCCCAATACAATCATATAAAAATAGCATCCCGGATTTAAGGAATCAGAATGACTGAGATGAAAAATGTAACCCTTCAAAAATATATATGAGATAATAATATAGGGTCGTCTTGGTCTAGCATTATTTTAATATAAAAATTTCCAATATACATATATATATTAAGCTTCAGCATCCATTTTGTGTATGGAATTGTGTTCAGTTCAAACCCGGACAATCCCGTCTTTCCTCTTATTTGATTTATGTTCACATCATTCACGAACACATGCGCATTTATTAGCTTGCTGTATCCAAACCGACCAAAAAAAAAGAAAGAATCTTCATCATCATCATCAACGTTTTGTAGCCCAGTAAAATTGTACAGATTTTCATGTAAATGTATTAGAATTTGAACCCATTTTGTTTAAATTTCGGTAATGAAAACCATACTTCCATCCATATATATAGACTTTACCACCCATTCGGATTCATCCTTCCCCATTTATAAACCACCCACAAGATGTATAAACAAGACAAATATCTGAATAACGTACAACCAGACAGAAAAGGATCGAAATATGTATTCAAAAAAGAATGGATGCCCAGAAAAGGATGCTGTATCCCAGCATTACACATATACAAATATAATCATAAAAATTTTCATGGAATGATGTTCATCGATTTTCATTTGAAGACTAATGTTAAACAGTTTGCCTGTTTCCAGTACCCATTATATTGTAGATGTTTGTGATGTTGTTATTGTTGCTACCATATTTTCCTAGCTTCTGTGAAAATAGTGTATATTACTCCTTTGGAAAAGGTGCTGACTAGTAGGATGATGTGTGTGTTCTTTTTTTTTTTCGTAGAGAGATGATAGTATAGAAAACATCTGAACTCATCATAACGAAACACACAAAACAAAGAGTGAACATGTAAAATAGACCCAGACCCAGCAGATGAAATGCGTGGGTTTTCAAGGCAACCAACTTTGGGTTTGGTCGATGGGTGTTTAGTAGTTAAGGATAGTATCCCGGGTGATTTATTTAAAATTTTTTTTTGGAATGAAAAGGGGATTCCAAGACAGTATATATACAAGTATATACTATATTACTTTACTTATAATAGCTATATACGAATAAAATGTTAGCTCGACAAATACACGTATGGTCTAGAATTCTTTGAGAGTTAAAAGAAGAATTTTTTCACCAAAAACTTACTTGATCCTATGTTCATCATCTTCTTCTTGTTTTGTGGCACAGCAACCCACAGTTGGAAGTTTTTATCATGTCACTGAAAGAAGAAAGCATGAAAAAAATTCTAAACTATTATTTTTACTTCTTTTTTTTTCGTCCTTTTTACTACGGTTGCAGAATTTCAATATTACAATAAAAATATTATTAATCAATATCAATAAATATTTGCACGAATTCATTGAAAGAAAAAGAATGGAATTTAATTGATATTTTATTGTCTCATTGAATTTCCATTATTATGTTTACACATTGAGGCATGTTATGTTAATAATAGCTGCAAATAGCAATAGTATAGTTCATTCGCTTTGGGAATGCGATTTTTTTGTGGTAAAGATAAATTCAACTCGACTTAAGAAAAAACTATTCCGAGTCAAGTTTTTGTTTAGCCAATACATCCCACCAACTGTTTAAGATTCTTTAGGAAGAAGATTTCATAATTTGGTCTTCGTGCTCAGTTGTGACTATATTTCAGACAGTTCTTTTGATGTTTTCAAGTATTTCTAGCTCGTTCTGTTCCTTTATTAGTACATAAACAGTTGGCCGTGAAATTTGATAAGTTTTCGCAATTTCAGTAGCAGAAATTCGACACTTTAACGTCGTTACAATGGTCGAACGATGTTTCATACTATATTAAAACTTGTTATAAAAAATACCAAAAATTTAATATTAAAAATAGGAGTCACTCTAAAATGTGAATGAAACCCGTGATACTAACTTTTAAAACAGGCAAACAGATATCATTAGAGAAATCATTAAAATTCCTTCTCCCATATAACAATACTACATACTATTGAAAGGGTCAAAAAGTTTTTGAGTTTTTCTCTGTATTAAGTTTAATATAATCTATTTTGATCTATGACCTTTTACCATTTTTCTGTCAAGACCAATATCCCGTCACTATAGAACTTATGGGTTTTGTGGGCGGCAAACAATTACATGTCATTTTCATAGCCTTCTTTTGAACTTAAATTTACACTATTAAAGGAGTTCTGCAGATAACGAAACTAATGGTAGTTTGATTGGTGCTAGGTTATAGGTTTATACGGTAAATTCAACAAAAGTTATCAGTTAAGCTCTCTCAATTGTTGGACGAGTGACCAAACTTGTATGTGGTCTACAAGTTGAAACCCAGCATTTCTGCAATTCATCAAGACTGAAACACTTCTGTTTGATAATTTCATGGTTTTCAATGTTCGATTTCGATATGTTAACATTCCGAGCAATATATCCATACAAATTAGTTTCGATCAATACCTTTATTTTGTCATCATCAACAACACCAATCACTTTTTGTCCTATCCAATATATTTTTCATATTTTTACTATACATAGTTTCACTCTTGAATAAATTTATTTATCATAAAAAGTGGTGTTGTTTTTTTTTACACCTAACTCATAACTTATGTAATCCATTTTTAAGATATTACTTATTCCAAGATGTAAAAGCAAAAACCATGTATTTTAAAAATAGCATAAAATGTCTAACACAAAAAACCTGCTCTCTATCTTTTACCGCATAATGCACACCGAAATTTATGCGATAGAGTAATTTGCATTAAAATCACAACATTAAACTAGTTGAGCATGAAATTGTGCTTGGTTAACTTTTGTCAAGGATACAGTATCCTTCTACTTGTAGTTTCCTTTTTTTCTTTCTTTTTGGGTAAATCATATAAAATGGAATCTTATATGATTTTCTTAATAAAAAAAAAAAAAAAATAAAGGACACTATCCTTGAAAATTATGTTTCTTATTAAAATGTTCCTGTATTTTGTGCTAAATGATCGATGAAAATAAAAGTAATGATCCGAATGATTGCGATTAGGTTATAAATTTCGTTTAGGTAAATAATAAATAATAATATTTTTTAAAAAGAAACGGAAGGATATTTTAGGATTTAAAATAAAGATTCCTATTCGTTGAGTACAATTTACCTTAGGTGAGTAAAATTTTATTATATGTAATTTAAAAAATTTTTTTGTTTTGTTTTAACGTTTATTGTATATTTTCAGGATCAATTTGAAGCTTATAAAAGTATTCCTGATGAAGATGATACGAGTTGTAACCAAAAAAGAATATGATTGGATTTTTTAGAGGTAAATTAATTCTATCCAGAAAGGACAGAAATATCTGATCATAGTTTTTGATATACAAATACTCCTAGACTTACGACGACCGCCTAGACTCATGTTTAAATAAAAATGTAGGGTAAAGGTTATAGTTCAACGGCACTCCTGAATACCAAATGTAAAAATAGTTTATTTATTGCTTTTTAACTAAAGAATGGGGGAAAAAAAGTTTGTGATGATAAAAAAATATGATTGCTAGCTTTTTATGGATCTTTATGAATTAATGTTTTATAGAAAATGTCCATTCATCTGTTTTTCTGGCAGCTGTGTCAAAATTTAGTTTAAACCATATCTCCCGAAGGTATTATTCGATGTATTATTCGGTTAAATACAATTTTTCACTACACGGTTAAAAAAAGACGTCAATTTTAATGAATTTCAAGTTATCCTAGCGCGAACTTATCCTTAGTGGCTTAAAAACATTGTCTTGGATGACCATTTCTTGTGTATTCAATCTAAACTGAAAATCATTAACTACTAATAACGAACCAAAAGGTGAAAAAGTCCCATTTTTAACCATTAAAATCATGTTTCTTGAACATGGTGTCGATAATCTGTATATACAATCTAAAATTACCGATAACTGAAGCCTTTACCATATATTGATTTTTTTTTTATTTGAATATCAGATGTGCTCGTCATAATCTCTTATACAAGTATAGATTTCATCTTACGGTTAAAATATAGGAAAGCAACCCTGTCGGGGACTACCTATAGTTTCTTCCTTCCTTTAATATTTAATACAAAATTGATTTTCTTTCACCATTTTTCATTTATAACGACTAAATTTCTTGATTTAAATTTATATTTTCCATTAATATCTTTTTTAGGACAAAATCTTATATACTTTTCTTCTTCTATACAATTATTTCCAATCAATTTAAAGAAGAAAACGTAACTTATTTCATATTAAAAAAAAAAGAACAAAAACTAGAAGTTTTTCTGCCATAAAACTCATAAGTTTAACTGTCAGTAGCAGACACTATATTTTCTTGAAAATAACACACAAAAACAAACAACAACAACAACCACACGTAAACCTGAACTTGTTATAAAGACTATATTATATTTATGCTGTTAAACATCCGTATAGTATATATTCTTATGGAAAATAATCTAAAAATTTTCACCTTCTAACAAAAAAAAAAATAACCACCCTCAATCACACCACACCACTATAAAAATGAAAAGAAATTTTCCTTTATACGATGAACAAACAAACCAAGGAAGAAGAAAATTCTATCATTTATTACCCAAGAGCTTCTTATACCACATCTTATACTGCATCCGTGTATATACATATCCATCGATCTGTATATATTTAAGAAAATCCCTCATTTTACTTGAACTTCATTTCTAGTACACTTGAATGGGCTTACGTACATACCACCCGCCATATGGGATACTATTAACGGAAGCTACTTGTTCAAAATATATATCCTGTAGAGAAATTCAAATATACACCTAACCCTCGATTCACACGGCATTCGTATTACACTATTTCAGTTTAACACGTTTATAGAATATTTTTCGCTTTTGAATGCTTGGTTGTTGTTTCGAATTCCATGTTTTCGATTTTCACAGTTTTCTAAGAAACCTATTTTCAGTGTAAACCGAGGAAAAGATGTATTATACATTTTTAAATTATATATATGCCTCAAGTAAATGTCGTATTTATATATTGAAAGTGTAAAATAAACGGATGGCACCTGATTGAAAGCCAATTTTTAATACAAATTGGAATTTGTGGCACTTTAAAAAATGGAAATTGAATGGAATACGTTTCTTTTATGTACCATGAATGAGAAATAGATTTGCATCTGATTGCATTAAAATAGTTATTATTGAAAATGTTCGATTTGTATACATATCCGAGGACTATGTGTACTCTAGACTTTAATTTCCTATTTAGTTTTTAATTTGAAGTTAAAGAAAAGTTTTTCAAATCGTTATTTAGAACAGAAAACCAGAATTGAGAATACTTTGAAAATCTTATAATACAGAATGTTTCCAATTAGGTATTGTACACAATAATATTAATTTAGTATATCCAATTGCCAAAATATTAATGAAAACAAGAAAAGTTGTGTCTATAAAGTATAGGGCAGGATTGGCTAAACTGGCTTTAGCTAGTCGTATCAGTGAAAAGGAGTTAATTCTTTGTTAAAAACACCAAACTTAATTTTTGCCCTTTAATCAGTTTGGGAAAATTATTTATTGATCAGGATTTTAATCTCATCCCCTTCGAAAATGACAGTATTTAGTTTCAGACCGTAGTCAAAAGCGATTTAGAGGTAGCCGAAAACGATCAAATTTCTCACCATGACTTCAGCCCACTAATTTTTTTGTTTGTTATTCGATTCTGGTAATTTTGAGGGTTTTTTGAAATAAAACAAATTATCGAATTTTAGGATTCAGTTTATTTCAAGGGCGACCACCATACTGCAAAAGGTTCGGATTTTGCTTTAAGCTTTGATCTTTAAATCACCTTCGATCGACCTGAAACTTGATATTTCCTCGTTTTTTATCTATTCTGTATATTTTAATGGTGTTAGATGTTATTTTTTAAATAAGGGCCCCCATACACATATTATGTATAAATTTGAAATAGATAAAAACCAAAATATAGGCGCATGAAAATCGCATCACAAAGCTTACGAAAGCCGTGTGTTATGGCAACTGATAAATATTGATTAATTCCGATTCAATTGGAAGCACCTTGTATAAAAAGTTTTTGTGTTTTGGTATAATACCTGGCACAGATTTTAGACAACTTCATTTTTTAAGATACCTACAGTATTATACCCTAACAAGGCACCGCTTTCAATATATTTTTTCTATAATACAATTTGCACCTAGAAGTCTTACATAAACCCATGGAATATTTGTAAGAAAATATTCAATTCTTTTATGAGGGCTAACACAACTTTGCAGTGGATTTTACTGATATAAGCAATGAGAATCGATTGTTCATTAAAAGCTAAGTGAACTTAGATTGAGGTTTGAATCAGGATTATTTTTATTTAAAAGACTGATGCCTTACCAAATATACTATGGTCATCATTAGAAAGAACCTTATTTATTAGATAAATTAAATAAAACACTTTATATATAAAGTATGTACATTAATCAAGATATACCTATACAAATAATTTATTCCACTTAAAAATAGATAACCTACATTATAGTATATCAGTGTTCTAATATCTAATGAATTGATTCTGTTCGAGTACGTAAAACCACATTGAACAAACAAATTGTTTACGAGTTTTAAATTATAAGGAAATGAGTAATCATTATATTAATAGTAGGATATAAGTTGCCCTTTCTTTCGAAGGCTTATTCATTTTCTAGCCGAGAATTAATTAGGAACAACTGGCAATATTTAAAAGAAAAAAGGTATTTTATTAAAAATAAATTTAAAAAAAAATTTTCTCGCAATTTGGGGTCGCAGTCAACCTAATCCTAACTAATCAAGCTAATGGTCAATCAAGTAAAATGTTGTCTTAGTTTTTTATTACCGATATACGTTGACTTTGTCTAATTTAATAACAGATTATTAGAACTGCTCAAATTTTTGAAACTATTATAAGAGTATAGTAGAATCAAAAACGGTACATTTCCATATTTTTTTTGAAAAAAAATCAGAAATTCAGTAATTTTACATAGAAACAATTTTTGTGGAAAACACCTAATAATATCAGATTTTGATTCACAATCTTCATCATCGTGTAAGTACTTGAATACCTAATATTCAAGTACTTGCATGTACTTGGACTGTAGATCTTACTAAAGGGACATTGCATTCTTCAGATATTTAAATATTAACTATTCAAGTCCTTAAATAATCTTGAAAAATGCTAATGGAAAGCGCCATTTCTAAAATATCTTGATGAAATTTTAATTTAGAAAGGACTCACTTTTCAAGCTTTTTTTTGGATGAAAATTTTGGGGCTAATGTACTCGTGGTGAATTTAAAACAATCACTATATGATGAATTACAGGGAACTCCAGTATAGCATGGCGCTTCTATAACAGGGTTTCACTATAATACCGTTCGAGAATTGGGAAAAACCCTGATATAGTACAACACGGCATCTTAGGACATGGTTTCACTCTAACACTGTCTGAAAATTGGGAAAAATTCTCCAATAATAAACCATTCATACATCAAGTTTTGAGAAATTTCCCTAAAACAGAGGATGTCGTAAGATCTTTTAAGAACGAGCCCGTCTCATTCGATATTTTTCATTTAAGCGTGTAAAGAAAATGGTAAATTTAACTCCGTTTTTTGTACTTTTATGTTTCGTATAACACGAATTCGCATAGCATGACTTTTTTAGGAACCTATCTACTATCGTGTTATACTGAGGTTATCTGTAAATAGAGTTGAGGATTCTTATCAAAACGTTACCTTTAGTTTTAAGTTTCTTGCAAAAAATTGGAAATGTGTATCGCTTTTGATTCTACTATATATTCATATTCTAACTTTTATATATATTTTTTGACAGTGTATATACAAGTTTCAATAATAAAGTTCAATAACAGGCGAATAAATAAAATAAAATAAAAAGTTATTTTCGTGTGCATGCAAATAAAATTCGCCTAAATGGAAAACCATTAAAAGCAAATATGAGGTTCGAATTTTCTGTTCACTGTACTAAAAAAAAAGAAATTGATTTCATTAAATTTCCATATATGAGCTTTTAGTTATTTTATATAAATGTAAATAGAAAATATAGTTGCCAATCGAAAAATGTGAATCAGAAATTATTTTTAAAATATTTATTATTATTAATAAATATATATTTGTATATAAAAAAAAGAAAACTGTTAAAAATCGATTAATTGAAAATTTTTTTTTTCATTAATTAAAATTTCATGCAAAATAATTACATACTTATATGAAAAATTTTCTCATCACACGAAAAAATATATATATTATCCCGATTTCAAATCTGTGTATGTCATAAGCAACAGGATGTACTTTCCTTTCAACATGAAACATAACCTCAAATTATAAAAGTTTTCCATAAAAACCGCACGTAAAAAGGAAAAACTTTTTCTTTTAAATGACATGAAATATGTCACTTTTTCACTTTTTCACTTGTTTTTCTTTTTTTAATAAGTCTAATTAAGTTTTCCTTAATCACACAAAAAGAACAATATATGAAATGTAAACTCACCCAATTCTTAAAATGACAATCACATGCAGAAAATGACTGTTTTTCCTCAAAAAATTTTCACGTAATCAACCAAATAAACACTGTTCATATTTTTTAGACATAATTATTATCTTGTTTTTCTTACGATAATTATTTAGTACACTTTTTTTTATTTGTAAAAAACTTTAAATTAGCAAAATTATGAATTTTCCACGTTTTCTATTTATTTTTACTTTTCTAGGATATGAATTTTCCTCGCTTTTTTTGGTATATTTTTGAACAACAATCAGACGACCCGGGTATATAAGTCAACCAAAAAAATATGAAATATATCGCACAGAAAAGAAACAACAATAATAATAATAATATTATTATTAATATAAAAAATATTAGTCACGAAACCATGAAAAAAAAGGTACCTGAACACCCCGTATTGTATAACATTAGTGTAGTACACATACGATGCTTTTTCCTGTGCCGAAAAACTTAATGGTAAGCTTTTTTTTTCTACTATATACAATGTTTTTTTTTTTCTGTTGCTTTGCTATTTTGTTTGATAGCAGTCCCATATCGTATGGAACCATATCATTTGACGTCATACCGGGAAAATTTATTGATTGAAATCGTTTTTCACCCAAAAAAAAAAAGAAGAAAGAAATACGAATGGGAAAAAAAAAAGCTCTCACCCACCCTTTTCTGGTTGACTGCTACTGCACTATTCGCTATATTCTACTTACATTTGTTTACCCGGCATGTACGATATTTGTTGTACCCAGAATTCGAGAGACTTGTGGATGGTTTCGTTTTAGTTTTACGTTTGAATACTATATGAAAAATTTTCTATTGAAGAAAAAAATAAAAAAATAATGGAAAATTGGAAAATTATATTCATTGTCGACACTCACCTTCTTATATACGGAAATATAAGAGAAGAAAAAAGAAAAGGTGGTTATAATGTTAAAATAATATACTATGTAAATGGGTGCTCTTCAGATTGGTTATTGGGTTGATGGTAACACACGTACTATATACTCTACTTTTTTTTTTTGAATATAAGTATCGACTAAATGAAGAAGCTTCTTTAGAAAAATAAAAAGGATATAGAAATTTTTCTTGTGCTTAATCCTGTCGAAAATAAAAATGTTAAAAGCAAAAAAAAAATATATATAAACGTGTCCATGTGGAAAGATAACTGCTGTGCACATGCACTTGATTCTAGGATATATTTATACATAAATTTTACTTACATTTATTGTAATGCTATCTCCAGGCGCATAATTAAAGTGCATGAACTTTGATTTTGAGCTCGGTTGGAAATGATTACCATATATGTATAGTAAAGAAAAACATTACAAATGGAAATGTATTGTACAATATATCAAGGAAAAGCTTCCATGAAAAAAGAAAAATGAAAATGAGAAGGAAAAAAAACTGTTGTGTTGATTCATTGTGTTCGTCATTATTGTTTGAAATGATGAAATATATAACATGTAGAATTTAATGAATCCAAATGAAATGGTATTCTGTCTTCTGAATTTCAAATAAAAATATTATACGATATATTTTAATCGGGAATTATTTGGGGAATTACCTAAATTTGTAATTCGAAATCCTATATTTTCTGTTGCCAGACATTTTTAATTGTTATATGTTACGTGTTGGTAATTTAGTCATTATGTTGTCGTGTCTTTACACTAATTCTTTGAAAACACTCTTTTTGTGAACAAAATTAATGAAGTTCAATGGGATTGATAATTGATCTTGAGTTGAGTTTTTTACCAGAACAATATTTTTGTAATATTTTACGATCATTTGGTTATAGTAACTCTTTTTGAATTTCATCAATTCACCTAGGGTGACTCTAGAATATTGGACTTGTGAAGTATTCAGTATTCAGTTGAACTAACCAAACTCAATGTGTTTAGGGATACTGCAATCGGCCAAATCAAATGTGTGTATTGGCAAAAAATCATATGGAAATTTACTGTCAATTGGAAAAATATTTTCTTCAATTTAAATTTGAAAAAAAGGATCAAGATTTATATTGATCGAAGAAATTTCTATATTCCCTTATTATCTGTTTTTTTGGATACAATTTTAGAATAAACACACACAGAATTAATTTCAGTTGATTTGTACATTTTTGAAGCTGTTTTTTCGTTTTCCTTGTTCAATACTCATCAAATTCAATATTCAACAAAATTATTTCAAAAATCTGATTTCCGATTCCTATACAATTGACTAAGAGGTTTTTTAAGGCGCATCCAAATCAAGCTAGCGAGCAAGAATAAAACGTGTTCTCTACGAATGCTCTGTTGATGGTGGACGTCTCACCGAACATGAGCTAGGATGTATTTATATTCCCTTTCGTTCACTGATGATGATCTGTGGTGAGTGAGAAAATCAACGAATGCTCGCAAATGCCTGATCTTGTTCGTTCACTTGGTTTGGACACGCCTTAAGATAAATTAAAATTTCAGATTTGATAAAGTACTAAACCCTTTTCCAGATCGATATGTGAAACAATATTTCCCCTAATAATTGCCCAGTTTGCCAAATTTATTCTTACATCGTTATCAAGCCAAATCAACTGACAAAAAAAGTACGTATAGTCTGGGGAGGAATTCTGTTTCTTAATTTATTTATTTATTACTAGTTTTATAATACATATGTTCATTAATACTATAAAAATAAAAGGCCTGCTGGCCGTGCCTTGAAAAATATGTTACAACGAACTTAAAATGGGATCTCAAATAAACTATTCAGGAATTGCGCTTAAGGTGTCGATCCATGTATTAAAGTAACAGCGTTTATTCCAGCTTTTAGTAGAACTGAATACGCACAGATCACTTTACACATGTAATTTTTTGTGTATAAATTTTTGGGACAATTGCAGCGCTGCAAAGCGCGGTTCCTCTTTAATAGGACTTGTGAAAAAGGCACAGAGTCATTTTAACAAATACTATTAATAAGATTCCATGTACAGACGTGACCAAATCAGAATCCAAGTTGGAAACTCTTTATTGTATGCTTTTTGGTAATAACTAAAAAAAAACGAAATTATTATATTAATAAATGAACCACCCTATATATTATTTCATTACTTTAAATTTTGAAAAAAGGAAAGGTTTCCCGTACGCCTATATAGTCCATATGTATTAGTTAGCTAATATTTGCCCAATTCATCATATCTCAAGGGTATTATACCCTTTCTATCCCTTATTAAAATGATATCAAGTTAAAATCAAAAATGAAAATACCAAGAAGAGTAATACTACAATAAAGGATAGCAGCATTCGTTATTCTCTCTCATATATGGTAACATATTTTTACCATATAGAACCGTTAAAGGTTTTTATTTTTTAAAACCGCCCTAGACTTTGTTGGTTCTGGTTTTTCTTCTTTTTTTTTCGCAATTCACATATGTTATTATAGAACAGAGAATATGAATTTGAAATTCAGTGAAATGAAAATTTTCCTTTTTTTCTTTGCTTTCCACATTTTGGGTTGTATAGGAAAATAAAGCACCCAAAAATTAAAACCTTTCAAACAAAAGGACTAGATAGAATATATGGATACAGATTCTATAGGATAAAATTTTCCATATATATATATATAGGTATATGCATTTTTAGAGAGAATATAAAGCCTAGGCGTAAACAATCAACTAGAAAATCGGACACAATTTGGTATGAAAAAGAAACCCCCTTTCAAATTGGGATACAATTTCGACTAGAAAACCTTTTTCATATATAGTATGCCTATATTAATGTACATATGTTGTGTCTTTTGTTTAATGACCAAACATATATGTAGTATATCCTATGTTGTTTTGGAAAACCTTATTTATATATATTTTTTTTTTAGAGTAATATATTACAAGGAAAAGTTGTTGTTTTTATTTTCTTTCTGTGTGCTTTTAAATTGTAATTAAAAGAAAATTTTTAATTAAGTATTATGAGTAATAGAAGTGGCTTAATTGAAACATTTTTATATATAGAGTCATTCCAGCTGTCTGTTTTTTGTATATTTTATATATGTCCTTTAATATCGAAATATTATGGATATTTTCAAATATTTATTATTATTAAAACAATATAGCAATTTGTTATTGGATCAAAATGTTAAGATCTTTAAAATTGGGTATACTTTCAAAGGGATATATGTTCATAAAGACCCAAAATCTAAAGTAACATACTATAAATCTCTCCATTTTCAATTTTAATATTTATTGTTGTTGAAACTTTATTAGAATTTTACAGAATACAGCGAAGAAATGAAAGATGGGAAATCGCAGTACCGACATTACATACATCTCTTCTTGAATCCTAATTAATATTCGCAATTTTTCTTTGGGCATGATTAACTTATTTTCTTTACCATGAATCAATTTTTTCATAGTTATTAATGAAGGTGAGGTAATCCTTGAGTAATTGGCTCGACCAATTAATTTTTTTTAAATGTAGAATAGTTACCCTATTTTAGGACATATTATTTTCGTTTCTCAGAGTAGCTCGCCATGACTTACACAGTTACAAAGGTCTTTCCATTTTGAGACATAATTATGACTATCCTGCTAACTACGTATTTTATTTCATATCAAAAATCATACTCTATTTTGGCATACGTATTTTCGGTCTGCAAACAATATATCTCGTTATTAGTATTTGTAAAAAAAGACTGTGTGGTGTAAAAAAAAATACATGTATGTATACTCTCTGTTTTTTTTACAGGTATATTTCTTTGCAGACATGAAATAGTGTCACAAATTTCTACAAGAAAATTCTCTATTTATTTTCTCTAAGTAGGTCTTAGGCTCTAGGCATACTGAATCGGGGTTTTCTTCTTT
This sequence comes from Xylophagus ater, assembly GCA_963422695.1. Taxonomy (NCBI): domain Eukaryota; kingdom Metazoa; phylum Arthropoda; class Insecta; order Diptera; family Xylophagidae; genus Xylophagus; species Xylophagus ater. Next base: position 5,003,058 of record OY730484.1, read on the forward strand.
TTTTTTAAATTATTCACTTTTTCAATCATCTAATTGTCAATTTTCAGATAAAAAATGAACGAAAAATGTTCAATGAAAGCAATTTAATTGAATTTATCTGTGGCCTAAAACTAGTTTCATAATTGATATGAAATCGCCATATAATATGATAATATTAGGTCTGTTTTATTTGCCATATCCTACCCTGGAGCAGGGTAAGTGGCAAATAAAACGAGCAGAAGTAGGAGAAAGTTTTAATTCAAATGTTGGTAGCGCTGCTTAGCAACCATATTGTAATGAAATAAGAAACGTTTAGCTAATACACTTTTTATGGGAGAAATCTGAACTAATTTCGGGTGTGATAGTTACACATGGTCTGAAAGTAGTATAGGATTTGCTCTTTTGTTGTTTTTGTTTTCGATATAAAAATTTGCTCTACCCCAGAGCAAGTAACAAATAAAATAGACCTATTAATTTCTTTGCCGCATCTTGTATTTTCAAGAAAAATAACTTTATAACATCTTCAAATATTTCAATCTACATTCTCTCAAACACTAAAAAATTATCATATTTATTAAATCGTCGACATTTTGAAAATATCCATCTTTATTTATTATTATTTTGAAAATATTAAAGAAGCTTATTAAGTCAATTTCCAATCATAATTGCAAATTTCGTCTTCTCTTGATTAATACTTTAATATCTTGTTTATCAAAATGCAAATTTCTATTGGACTTTCTTGTTTTTTAGAACTTTTCCTCTTTTCCTTAATTAGCATAAATCTATATAAAATTTCAATAATTTCCTTTTTTTTGTTTGTTCCTAATGGTCGTGTATTATATTGAAATCCTGTCGAAATTAGAGAAGATAAAAACGGGAGGGCACCACACACCCATCAATCTCATATATTGTATATTTGACTTGTTTGGGAATTATTTTTCTGATGAGTATAATGAAGGTATACGAGGGTGCAATTAAAAATTCGCGGCTTGAAAGAAACAATTGTTTAATTGGTTAAAAATGACTCGTTTTTTTTTAACTCGATACATTTTGTCAAGCTCAGTTATAATTTTTCTCTCTTCAAAATAAACATTTAAAGCGATAAGTTCCGAATTCGATGCACATCTCTTATCCTGAGTCGCTTCTTCAAGTTTGCAAAAAAAATAATAGTTACTAGGAGTCAACTCTAAAGAGCATAGTGGATGAGGAATCAAGTCGTGTCGTAATTTAGCCATTGCATTGCAATTGGTCTCTTCTTTTAAATGCTCCAATAATGATACATATGAAGTTATTGCTTTTCCTTCTTCAAGCTAGTCGATGAGGATTTTGCATCCTCAATCAAAAACATCTACCATAACTCTTCCCTCTTTGGAGCCTTTTTATCTGGAAAAATTCATTGTTTCGACTGTCTTTTTGTCTAAGGAGTGTGTTGATAGATCCATTTCATCAGTCACTGCTGTTGATGGTAGTCCACTGTGTGAGTCATCTTTAAAGCCTTCATTTTTTAACCCTGCTGTACGAAAATGCAGATTTATTGTTGATGTTATTCCATGTGTTGACACCACTTCTATTGCTCCTTTTTATGTCTATAGCTCCGAACTTTCCATACCGCTTATGTAGTATATTTTTGTACAATATATAACAAAAGAAGCAGAGAATTCTTTGTGTATACATTTTTGACGCTAATGCAGTGCTGCATAGCTTGGCTCCACGTTAGTAGTATTAGTAATAAACACTGTAAATACATCCAATTTTATATCACACAGAGTTTTTGTTTTAACAAATATAATTAATGGGGTGGCATGTTTTGCAGACTGCAAATGTGACCAAATTAGAATCTTAGTTGAGTACTCTATTTATTGTATTGTTTTTGATAGTACATATATATTAATTAAATTTCATTTAGTTTTGTTTCAAAATAACTTCATTATATATTCTTCGAAATTTAAGAGAGATATACGAGGTTTTGTTTTTTTTTTGTGTTTATATAATACGCGAAAACATATAGTAGTATAAATTCTCAATTCTGAAAGCTATAAATTCATTCGCGATATATTTGCAATCAACGAGAATAAACAAAATTGCTGGAGCAAAACGAATCGCACATCCTAGTATACTATCGTATCCACATACACGCTGTATGTCCTTTTGTCACATAATATATGATTGTGCATTATTCCAATTGGGAATTCGTTATAGTACCCCAAAACCAAAACACTATTATATTTTATATATTCTATACAATTGTATAATTTTTTTTCTTTTTTTTTTAATAAATGAACCAATCCTATTGTTTTTCATGAAAAATCTAATTAGCATAAATTAAATTCGAAACACGATGGAAAAACTGTGAAAAGGGCAGAGACTCAGAGAGTCCCATAACAAAAATGTAAAATAAGTTTTCCTGTTCTATATATACGTGATAACTGTACGTCTCATATTTTTTTAGTAGCTATATACATATATTTCCTGTACACAACCACCCTCAGGAGGAATTTTTGTTTTTTTTTGCACCGCTTTTTTGGAGGGTTGGAAATTCAATTCGTATATATATTTATATATGTATATATAAGGTTTCTTTTTTCATGTTATGTATGATGATGATGATGCCCTTAGGACAAAAGATTCTACCTAATCTAAAAATCGATAGTTCAGATCTCATCTCATTGTCGTGCGTAATGCCGCGTGCTTTGTCAGTTTTCATTTTCCAAATATTGTACCTGCTCTCCCTCATCTCACAATATATTTCTTCCCTATATTCGAATTGTTACATGGGACTTTTGTATTCTAGCATTTAAATAAATGTGATATTTCTCATAATATATTTGTTTATGCCAAAAAATATATGTACATATATATATATATATTCAATTGTTTCGTATAGAAATTATATAATAAAGTGGACAGGATTTTCTGGAAAACGGAATATTTAATTAAAAAGGAATTTTTAATTACATTTTTGAATTTATTCAGTACTGTAAAATTTGATAATTGACGTTTCTGGTATAGAATTTTGAAATTGATTGTATTTCTATTGTGTGGACCCCCAAGTATTTTTTTAGAATTAAAATCGCTATTATGGTACAACTTAGTAGCTATTAATGTGCTGTGTTTTTTAGTAATTATGGTATTTATCATTAATGCTTCTAAAAATTTCAATATTATTTGGGAAAATTTAGTTTCGAAATGCTCGAATAGGTTTTATATTTAGTGATTTTTAAAGTACTAAAATGTGTCTTCGCTAAATTGGTCAATGGAGCATATTTTAACAAGTAAATTTTAATGTCTTTCATTTCATGTTGATACGTACTACAACGGCCGAATGTTACAAATAAATACACAATTCGAATTCGCCGATAAACCCGACTATTTCAATCAAATCGCTTTAATATTTAATTGTGTAAACACACCACAAATAATCCCCGTTCAAAATCTCTTTTGATAATCACTTTTCAAGTTCTTGATTCGCAATGCTTTCGTTTCTGCAGTGTTTCCACCTTATATACTCATAGAAACAGTCTCGAAAATTCATACAATTTCTCTGCACATACTTCGAGAACCCGCATGGAAACATAGCTATCAAAACGAAATGTCAGTGATCATTTGTGTTGTGTGTTCTGAGAATATTTCGTAGTTTCTAGAACCATGAAATATTGCAAGTTATTTGTTTTTACATAATTAAATGTCTTTTGGTGTTGTGGTCTGTGTTTTTCAAGGAAAGTTCCCGATTTTCTTTTATTAGGAAAATCATGGAATCTTTCCTAGAAATATAGTACAATATTATAACTCTTTTATAACGAAACTGCCTAGATATGAGAAGCTACATCAGCAAGGATCAGCTGCGTCTGCACATTTTGTCTGCGTTACGATCTTTTAAGTACTCATAAGTACCTGAATAGTCGTAATTGAAAATAATACATATTCTGATTAGATTTAGAAAGAAAATTACTGAATTACTAATCGTTAATGATCAATTCTCATCACACAATGATCTTTAAATGCACAGATTTCTTACTTAATACGTTTCTTAAAAGTAGAAAAAAGGAAAATACTAAATCCGTTTGCCTCAGAGCTATGATATATTTCAATTTGATTGATTTTTAATTGGACACAATTTTCAATCAATAGAAACTAATGAAGTAGAATAGAAAGAAAAGGCCACGGAAAACATAATATTTCACTTGAAAAAATATGATTAAAATTTTGTTTCTTTTTTTTCTCTCCCGAATAAAATAATAACATAAGACTGTAATATCCTTACAATATTAATAAAATCTACAACATTCGATATATATCAGTGGAAAACACAGTTGGTAATTTTTCTCATGACTGATTTTCTCAGAATACATTCTTTCCTTTTTCATATCCTGTCTTCTGTACCAGAAAAGAGAATATCAAGAAAATTTTAATAAACGTCATTTGATACAGACCCTTCGTTTTGTTTTGTTTTTTGTTACTCCTATTTTTCATTCAGGAGATTTGCTATATATGGCTAATTGTTCTTCACAGTCAGTCATCCTATCAACAAAAAATTTTTGCTACGTCTTAGATATTTCTTTCTAAAGTTTAGGGCACCTTTAGACTATATGTATGTTTTCTTCATCTGTTCTAAATAGATTACAGCACTCACGATTGTTTTGTTCAAAACCTATCTAACAAACTGTTTCAGTACAAATTTTGGTTCTGCCATTGCTATTTTTGATATTACAAAACCTTAAAAACCCTAAAATAAAGACATATTATAGTATTTTTCTATGAAAATAATCTAGAAACGATTTTCAAAAGGACTAAAATCATTTTTTTATCGCAAACAATAACCTCAAATGCGGTGCTTGAGTTAGCAAAACAATTTTATGCTAGAATTTCACTAAGCGCTTAAAGTTTAGAATTGCATCCAGCCGTAATTGCTAGATTTAAGCACTGTGAAGCGCTTTGACCGTTTAGGACAGCTGGATGCACCCAATGTTCGATGTGTTTTTCTCTAATGGAACCGAATATAATAGGAGGCATGGAAGTTTTTTAGTTGGAAAACAAATTTTTTGATAGAATTTCTTAAAAGCAAGTCTTAGGAATAGTACAATTATTACAATTTTTCATAAATGCAGAATCAGAAGTATTTTTAAGCTACGACGACCCTGAAATACTACAATACTACAAGAAAAGAACTCCCCATAGTTCCTTAATATTAATATTTTACTGCTTTGGACAAAACAGATAGTCTGAAGTGGCCTTTATAAAATATATGTGTATTTTTTCATCCTATATGTGAAATGATAAGCTATTATATTCCACATGGAAGGATAATTGTTTTTGTTTTCCGTTTTTTATCTCGAGACTGTAGTAAATGGTGATGGGTAAAGATAATTTTAAATTAAATCTTGATGTTTTCAATTTAAAATGAAAAAAAAAATTTAAAGAAAAATATTAATGATATGTCGTTGGTGAATTATTTGTGTTTGGGGAATTTTTTTCTTCCCTTAAAATGATTAAAATTCCTGCTATTTTTCCTTTTGCTAGGATAAAGGATTTCTTTTCACAAGCAAATAAATTCGAATTTCAATTTTTGGGATTTTTATGTGAATTTTTGTTGTCAGAAGATTTTTTTTATTATTTTTTTTGTTTCAAGAAAAGTTATTTCCAAATATTTCCCTAAAGACTATATAGATAAGTATTTTCTGGTTTTAATAATGGGAAAATAATAATTTTCCAATGTCAAATGAAATATATTGCTTTAGAATTTTGTGTGTAGGCCTTTTCATATTTATTGAGATATTTATTTAAAAACAAAAATATATAAAATGTTGGTTATACAGGGTGGCCACTAAAATACTGATAACATAATTCGGAATCACATCAGCATCAAATGCATCCCTAATTGAGGGATGTCGTGCCTTTTTATGGTTGAAAGAATTATCGGCCCTATTTCTTTGAAAATGAGGAAGGTCAGCCAGAAAGGATCAACGAGGTCCTGTGTAGGATAATACTTGAAAATTTTGTACTCTCAGCAATCGAAGATAATCACGAGATATGGTTTCAACCGGATGGAGCTACTGCGTACACTGCCACGGCGACGATGGATTGTCTTGCGAGAAATTTTCGGTTATCATTTCAGTTTTTCAGTGGCCCACCCTGTATAAATATTAATATATAATGAAATATTACGAATTCTAGGAAACAAAAAAAAAATATATTTCTTATAATAAACAAACAACGTTTCGGATTCTAAAAATCCACCTACTAACCAGAAGATTTTATATTTTGACAGATTTTCCAAGAATTTATAAAAAAATATCCTTTATTTTCCATTTATTTTTTTATTTTTTAATGAAAATGAAAAGAAAAATGAATTATTTTGATAAATTTTTAAGTCTTAATTATAATAAATCGTTCTTGTTCTAATCCTTGGAATTCTTGATACACAACAAATTTTTTATTTTAGATAATTTACTTGTTTCTTATCATTAAATATAACAAATCACACTCCATTGATTTCTACTAATTTTCCTTTATTTACATCAATTTCGTGTGTAAATAAATGCCTACATCATAATTTCCATTTTATTTTTACTCCCCCTATCAAAATGATATTTCAAAAATTGATGAACTCCTTCTTTTATTGTTTATAAAGTCCTGGAGTTATATTTTATATTATTCCAAAGCAAAAAAAAATCCTCAAAAATTAAACCAGAACAATAATAGGTGACAAAATAAATTGTATAAGATTTAGAATAAAATATATACGTATGTATATAAGTGGGTGAAAAACAAACCACCTTCGAAGAAGAAATGAAATCCTTACGTTTTTTTTTTTTTTACTCCAGAAAAGAAAAAAAAGGAAGAAAAATAACAGTTTCGAGATAAAGAAAAAAAAAGAAAAAGGTTTATATATATAACAGGAAAACCCATCAAAAGGAATAACAATAAGAAAAGTGAGAAAAAATAAAAGAAAATCATTTCTATAAGATCCAAGGTACTACTACTATATATACATATGTATATATCTAGAAATAACAAAAATAAAAAGAACCTGGGAAAGAAATAAAAATAAAACGAAGGGAATATAATGAGAATACCATTAATCCGATTCCCACAAAATTGTGGGGATTTCTAGAAGAAGGATTCTTCTTGTATGAGTGTTTTTTTTTCTTGATTCAAATGTATCTTCTAATAATCCTCTATGAACTAATACATATAAGCCTGTGTCTGTCTGTCTGTGTGTGCGTGGGCGGATGTATTTAGGATATTTCTTATTAAAGCTTTAAGTAAAAAAATTAAAGTATAAAAACAATTTCGACAAAATAAAAAAAAAAAGAAATGCGTTTTCACTGTAATTATATGATGATGATGCTCCAAAAGCATTGATACGTATATCTTCCATAGAAAAACTTGATAAATCTGTCAATTACAAATAATCAATAATCATATATGATTTTGTTAACATATTTATTTTGATTGTTGATGACAACAATATATCAAATTTTCTATATTATTTAGAAGAGAGAGAAATCAAATTGAATAAATCTTTTTGAAGGTAAAATGTTTTTTTGAATTATTATAGCTCACTGATTTTGATGTATTTAAACTTTAAAGTAGATAAATTTACCATATTTCGTAGAGAAAATCTGAAATTGATATTATTTGAAGTGAAAAATGATCGAGACAAAATTCTAACGAAAAAATTCCCATCCTTTTTTCTTTTTGCAAAATACACTTCAATTTAAATCCTTATCCTTATCCTTATTAAAACTGACAACGTCAACGTAATAGATTGTTTTTGTTGGAAAACTAAAGATAAAACAAATATTGTCTCGACCAGCAATAGCTTCATTAGTTAAAATTGTTGTCTGAAAAATAACGAACTTGAGAGAACTTGAGCCCAGCTAAAGAAAAACATTTTTTTTGTTTTTAATTTCTTTTTGAAAAAAATGCCTTTTTTTTGAATATTACCAGTTTCACAAGGACTTCTAGTTTATTTTCAATGACGTCCATTAATTTGAGATTAATATTTGGAAAATTGTGGTTAGTAATTTTCCAATGTACATACTTACGATTTCTTTAAACTTAAGGACTTAACATTTAAAGTTCCCTTCTTATTTTTTTGTTGCTAATCCATTTTAAAAGGAAATTCAATTAAGTGGTAACTTTTATTTTGAAATCTTAAATTAAGTTTGTCAAATACAGGATAAACTGAACACAACCTGAATTGCTCCACAGGACACCGGATATCCTTTTCATGGTCGATAAAATGATTTGCAATCTTTCAGTTTATTGATAACATGCCGGATAGTTTCATTTTATATGTTTGATTTGAAATAGTTAAATCAATTATTCTATCACTTGATAATGTATGTATTTTTGGAGTTTATTGAATTGAAAGATGAAGGAAGATAAGTTTAGTACCCAAATTAAATTCTAGATAAATATTAATACTCGAAACTTTTGGCGTTAAACTAGAGCCAATTGACTTATAGAAACACTTTCAAAATATTGCTAATTGTATTTTTAAATCATACAAATGCTAATTATTTGTACAAAGAAAAATCTTAGGGAGCCGATCCATATTTTTAGAGAACCTAATTTTATGGATGCTCTTTGTAAGTTTCATCAAATATTTAATATATAAATACAAATTTCATGGTTTTGGCTAATAAATATATGTAAGCTTTCTGTAACGGTCTCCAAAATCTAAATTTATAGGTGTTAGAAACAAGTTCTAGTGGCAACATCCAATATTATCTCCTATATAAATAAAAATTAAATGCTGTTCATTGGTAAGCGCATCACTTGAGAACGGCTAAACGGATTTTGCTCATTTTTTGAAATTTGGACAGGACAACATCTGTCTAGTATATAATATAGTTGTTCCCGTTACTTTAAAAAAGAAATACTATACATGTACCTGGTCCATCATCTCTGCTGGATCCTCTTCTTCCTCTTGTATATTATTTATATTCCTTACAAAAATATTAAATTAAAAATCATCGAAAAGAAATATAGTTCCATTTTCTATTCGTCTTCTTTCAATCAATGATCATAATTTATCCAATTGGAAAATTTTCTTTTCCTATATATTTCCATATTTTCATCTCATTCACATTGATGTATATAGTGTGATTTTCTGGCACCACATGGAACATGATTTAAATTAATTTTCTTCTTCTTTTTTGGGATAAATATTCAGTTTTATATACGTTTCCGTAATAAAAATCATTTGGCAGTTGTCCATTTGCAAGTTTCAACAAGAAAAAAAACAATAATCAAAAAATGAACCTTTTGAAATTCAATAAAATCCAGAATCCCAAACAATTTACGATAATATTTTCTTTTTTCTTTTTTGATATATTTATTATAATGACATACTTCAAGGGGAAGAAAATTTCCATATTTCTTGTTAGAGATATACATTTTTAGATCTTTGATTCCCATTGACTTTTAAGTCTTGTAAATATGTAAAAGCTTTATTGGAAAAAACGAAAAAACAAAAAAAAGAATCCCAAAATAATTGTCAAGAAGAATTGAATTTGATAAAAAAATTCTTATTAGAACAGCTATTTTCTGTCTCTTTAAAATACATACTAACTAGAACATATGTATGGTTTATATCTAAGGATGTATAGGCATTGAACCTTTCCTAGTACAAAAAAAATCCAAAAAACAAGTAACACATCATAACCACTAATAACAACGACAATATATTCTATAGGAATGTTTTTCGATCCTCTTAGAATCAACGATTTTGAGTGCTTTTTATGATAAAGCTGGTATCTTTTTTTTTTTTCTTCCTTGGTTTATTCAAATTGTATTTGTATTTATACACAAATACCTAAGAATATATTCACGCGTATAGAAGATGAAGAAATGTTTAGATATTAATGTAAACCTCCTTCGAGTTCAGAATAAATTTTCATTTTTATATAAAACCTCAAAAAAAAAAAAAGGAAAAATGGCAAGAAAAAGAAAAATGATGCTCATTTTCCTATAAATTGAAATACGAATATTGATGTTGATTTTTAGAATTATACGTTTATTCAATATATGCTGCGGAATTTTGAAAATTTCATTTACATAATTTTTGAAACATGTACGTTTTTGTGGTGATAAAAATAATTTTCCAAAAAAATTTTCTATTTAGAGCAGTTTTCACATTTTTGTCCGAATTTAATACAATATAATAGCATCTCCCAGCTAGAATTTTTGGTCGCTGAACGTTTCTGACACTAGTAGCGATATGTGAAGAAGATGTAGCGAATACTGAAAATGCTACTTGGACTGAACATGCTTTTCTATATTGGAAAAAGTAATTTTATTTTGTCATCAAAACAAAAATCTATAAAAGAATTTCATATATAATCCCTAAAAAGACCTGTGAACTTAAATTGGGAGCTTTAAAACGGAAACCACCAACAGAACACAAAAACAAAAATATATGAAATGAATTTGTCATAAAGAAAAAAACTTATCAGAAATTTTTTAGTCCTCCCAAAAACAAAAAAAGGGAATCTAACCCGTCTATAAATGTTGGTAATCTTCCAACAGCACCTATGGTGTATTAAATTTTTCAACCCAGCTGACGTATTTCACTTTATTTTTCTTCATACTTTCTTTTTTTTTTTTTGTTTTTCCTGCCAACATATGCACCTTGTTTCTTGATGATTTTCAGCACCATGAAAAGAATAGTAGAAAATCGTAATATTTTAGTGCCAACAATAACACCTTCATCTTTCCAGCAACAGCAACAAAAAAAAATATAATAAGAACCTTTTGCAAATGGATTATCATAGACATAGAAGAGGAATCTACTAAAAGGAAAAATGGTTACAATTTTCTGACAAGATAGAGAATAGTATAAAAAAATGCATTTAATATTACCAGAAGAAGAAAAAAAACAACAAGGAATAAGGATGACTTTTGTACTGAACAACGTTGAAATTGTACATGGTTGAAGAGATGTCAGGGTTCTTTTGTTGTTGTCAAATGAATAATCCTAATGGAAATTTTACAGGATTACCGAATGATAAAAAACAAACGACGAATGATGCAAAAAAAATGAAACGTTCGTAGAAAAGTGTTTTTCTTTTCAGTTGGTGAATTCAACATTAATAAATTGCAGTAATTTATTACACAGGTTGTTTAAGAATAAGGTGTGAATCCGCATAAAAGGTATGGATCACAAGGAATTGTGTTGTCAAGAGGAGATGTAAATCTGAAACAAAAAATTGAAGATTATAAAACAAAAATGGTGTGTCATGAAGAGGTTTTGATCCAAAAATAAAAAGGGTTATTATGAACACAAAAAAAGTGTTATTTAAATCGTATAGAAACGACAGGTCCATCTGAAAAAGGAGTTTACAAGTTCAGCAAAAGTTTGAAGATTGAAAAGTTATAAAATTAATGAAATATGAAACATGGGAAAAGTTATAAATCCGGAAAAAGTTAAATGAATCTAACCACACGACTCCACAGGACTTATTTCATGACTTATTTTCAGTCGAAATGAAAAAACGTCCTTAAGAGGCGTCCAAACTCATTATTTTACACAGTTTTCATGCAATCGCGAAAGGCGAAAGGCACGAAAATGTCTTCAAGAGACTTTTTAGAGGAGTTAAGCTTAAACTATTCAGTATTAAAAGTTCTAAGCACAATATCTTGACATTAAGAAGTTCCAAAGAAAACTGTGTAAAAATATGGAAAAGACGGTATCGTGTGGACACAAAATTTTCGCAGGCTTTCCCACAGAAAAACTGCGCAAACTACGACTGTGCAAAAACACTGAGCGTTTGGACCGTACTTTAGGAGACTCTAAAAATTGAACATAGTTTCAGTCAGATTGAAAGACTTTTTTTCAAATCCAATGGAGTCGTGGGGTAAGCAAAAATATGAGTCTGGAAAAGTAAAAGTTATATGTTATGTACGTACTATCGTCAGAAAAAGTTCGAAAATTGGGAAAAAATTTCATGAATGTTTATTTAAAAAAAAGATATAAATCTAGAAGAATATATGGATCTGGAAAATTATTTTAAAAACGCTGATAACTCGGAATAAATATACATAATTAATATGCCAGCGTCTGATGTGTCTGTCCACATTAATTTTTATAGTAGCCTAGAAATAGGCAATTTATTGAAATTTACTAAAACATTATTAAATTTTTGTTAAGGAATTTTATTTTTCCTGTAGTCAGGACGTCCCAGGACAGGTCATTTTACTAGTTGAAAAATAAAACAGAAACATTCCCAATCTGTTTACAAAGTTGAAATTACATTGTTTTTAAGATTTTTCTTCTTTTTTTTTTAAATTCGTTCCCAAAAAAAATAAAAATTTCTCGTAAACCAAGTCCCCAAAAACGAGAACTAGTACTCCTGTTCAAATACAAGATTTCTGTGTCACTTATTTTTTTTTTATATAATTTCATCATAAGAGTATGTCAACCAAATCGAAAATGAGGGCGATGAACAACAAAAGGAATCATAAGCCCAAATGGTCACAGAAAAAAAAACAACTTCAGCTTTTTTCTTCATTTTATAAGAAACACCTTTTTTGCCCACTTTCTTTTATATATGAAATGTTTTTTTTTTCTACATTCTCCAAAAAAATTCCCAGTTTTGTAACCATTTCCAGTTTTTTTTTTATGTTTTTTTACTATAAGCCCCCATACATGTACATAATTCCTCCCACGAAAAAAAAAGAATGAGTGAAAATACTACCTATTCACATCCAAAAAAAAGGACCTCAAAAAAGTATACATATATATTATAACGAAGTTCTTGATCCTATATTTTCGTTAGTGTGTGGTTATACCAAAAACTGTATAGCGAAGTGTTGTCCATCATCTTTGCCTGAAAATATTTCATGTACCTTTTTTTTGGTATACATATATATGGAAGTTTCTAAATGTGTATGTGTATGGATCTGAAAATCCCAGAAGGTTACCTTGGAAACGGCCAGGGCTCTTTTTAGCTTTCATCTCGTTCTGTGTACGAAATTTTATCAAATATATAAAATACACCAAAGGAAGGAAAAAAACCAAAAAAAGCAACACAAATATTGGAAGATATTCTGTGTGGAGGTGTATAGAGTGGTAATTTCCATTTTCCTTGTTTTTTTGTAGAATTTTCTTCCTTTTATTTTGGTATTCGTGTGATTTATCCCGGGAATGAAAAGTTGCCATACAAATACAATATTATTATAATCATCGGAATGTAGTAGAGATAGTCTATTGTTTGTGTGTGTGTACATATAATTTTTGGGAGGTTAAGTGGGTAGTACTTATACGATATACGGTTGTAAAAGGTGCCCGTTTTTGATTATTTCCTTCAAGTACTATATAGCATCACATTTTCTATAAGAATGTTGATGGGGTTCTAGGTGAAATACTTTTTGAGCCAATTGTTAAAGAAAATTAAGTTCCTTTCTTTAGAAAAGCTATAATTTTGGTTAAAATTTGAGGACTTTTTGATATTTTTACGAGTTCTTTTCTAGATTTAAATGGTTTTATTGAAAATCAATAATATTATAGAACTTAATCTTTGGTATTTTAGGATAGGCTATTTTTACTATTGTATATAAAAAAAAAGAATGTTCGAAATAAAAGACTTTTAGGATGCTGCTTAAATTTTGTAACATTTGGGATTGTCGGCTCATGAAATAAGTGGCTTTAAGATTGTATTGAAAACATTTTTTTCAAGATTTATTGCACAAATTCAGAGCTACTTTCGGTGTTTATTAATATTATAAATCTTCCATTGTATTAATAAGAATACAATTTGGTAAGAAACTTTAATAAATCAATTTTAACTATTGTGTTCAGTTCCTTCTCGAACAATACATAATACCATCATACTTTTCTTTTCTTCTTCTGTGGTTTTATAATTCTATTTTGGACCAGAATGTGCACTATTTTAATTAGTTTTTTTTTTTAAATTTTTTAATTTCAAAAGTATTCGTATATTCGGATTATATAATTCTAGAAATTTTTGAATTAAATTAGAACTAATTACAAAACAGAAGAAAAGAGAAATGGTGTCTGAAGTGGGATTAATATATTTTCTTAACAAAAAATTTATCGTATATTAAATATTTTTCTTTTGAGAGAAATATTATCTGTTCGAATATAAATAAAAAAAACAAAAAAAAAATCTCCTTAGGGAATCATTTTCTCATTCATTTATTTACTTGAAATTTATATATACATATGTATTTATATACATGTATTTATGTATTAACAAGAATATGATTTTTTTTTCTTATCTTTATGAGATTTTATAAGAAAATAAATTCACTCAAAGAAATATGCTTCGTTTGGTATTTTTTTCTTGTGTTTTATTAAATGAATTTCGCCGTTGGCAAATCATATTTTCAATTTAAAAGAAGAAGCATATTAAAAAAGGAAAATTTTCTGTAATAAACAATTCGAAATTAATTATATGAAAAACAAATTGCATTCAAATTAGATGAATATTTATTTATATGGAAGTAAAGAAGTTTTTTAACCACAAATTAACTCATCCACAAAAGTACATCATTTCGAAATTCTATAAAGTGGGCTCTATTGAATTGGTATTTGGAAAAATCCGTAGAACTTTTGCAAACATTTAGTAGAAGATCTTTTAAATCCGACTATTCGGAAGATGGAAATCTAACTATATAGAGGACGCATATATTGAAAGACATGTAACATCTAACTCTATAAAAAACGAATATAGTCTGGTTATATGGAAGTCGGATATCCAATATTTTTAGTTTTGAATTTTTTTTTGCTGATAAAATAGACACATTTATTTATATCTATCTATTATATAAAAAAGTTTTCTCCGCAAATCATTTATAATTGTATGCATGCTGATAGGCGAATCCCTTTATAATATAAAATAGTTTTTAATTAAAGTATGCATACTTTTAGGCGAATATATTCAAGGAAATACTTTTACAAATGAATTTAAATATAACTCACAAATTTAAAACGCAGAATAGAAAATTTAGCATTTTGAAAAATTGAGCGAAGCGAGCATGGGGCGGAGGCCCCTAGTATAATAAAAGAAAAGGGGCAACTATATGTTAAACAATTATTGTCTGTCATTAGCTACCACTTTTCCCATCTTTCGGGGATCAAATGGATTCCGATTTATATTTTTAGAGAACTATGAACACTTTTCCTAATTTTGGTTAAATTTTGTATCCAAATACGAAGTTTCATTGCTTTGGCTAAGTCCATTATCTAAAATTTGCTAATGGTTTCCAAATTTTATTTTTATAGATGCTGGAATCTACTTGTAATATAAGTAGCGACAACTAGTTGATTTCTAAATGTTTCTTTTCGATGATGTGCAGCACGGAGATTGTTCTTCCGACATAAAGATTTCCTTCCTGTATTTCATACATGTCGTTCATCTAGGTTGAACTAAAATATTTGCTTCTTCTTCTGCTATCGTTGTAGTATATACAGCCAACTGATCCTGAAATAAATCACTCGGAAATATGAATTTTCATTGTGATTGTATTGAAGTTTTTCAAAAATTTCGATAGGAAAAATGCCAAATCCCTTATAAGAAACTTCAGTTCAGTTCAGAGTTGAAGCTAATATGTCCCAGATATTTTCCAATTGAAAAATATCAATACGAATGAGTTTCTTCTTAAGTTCAGGCGACAGTTTTTCTTTCTCTCCCAACACATGAACAAATTTCATAAATTTTTAATTTCTAACCTAAATAAAATTAAAATGAAAACGGAAGTTTAAGTTTTCTAACAAGTTCCAAATTACAGGAAGTTATGGAAATTACTTGAATTGAAATTCAAATAATATCCTTTCTGTTTTTCCTCGAATTCGAATTAAGGAAATATTCATCTGTTTCCGTTCTTTTTTTTCTTATTTCCATAGGAAATGCAAAAAGCAAAAAAAAAAGGAAATTTGATTGAGCTTTGATATTTTTAATTCATTGCACAAAAAGGCAAAAGATTTGCCACTAAAAAATTGGAATACTTCAGTATTAAAGGAGATCCACTTAAAGTGCGTTCCCAGTTTTTTTTTGCTTTTTACATAAAGGATTTTCTATAATTTTACTCAATTCCAGGAGCAAATTCTCATTAAAAAAAAAAATAATAATAAATAAATAAAAGTGACGTCATCTGGAATTTTAGTACATCACGTAGTAAGGATAATAATAGTATACCTTCTAGTATCAAGAAATTTCTACAATTCTCACACATATATATATATATATATATATATATATAATAGGATATAAAATTTATATATTAAAATGAATATAAAAAAAAGGACTAAAACTCAAATACATGAAGAATACACTAACACTAGGAGAACTTATATGTGGAGAAGATGAAAAAGGACGAATTAAATTTTCCTTTTTTCATATATATATATATATATATATGTATATAAAAGATGTGTTCCTATGGTTGTGCATACATATTCACCTTGTGATGCCCTTGACCGACGCGGCCCCTGGAGCTTTTTCAACCCACTCAAAAATACAGATAGAATCTTGGGGTTGTCTGTATATTTTATCCACAAAAAAAGGAATCTATATGAATGTGTATGTGCTGATATGTATTTAAATTGGACACAAAATTGTATTCTATTCTGTCAAGTCTTTTTTTTTTCTTTTGAGAGAAAAGAAAAGATTAGATTTTTTCAGTTTTTTTTCGTTTTTCTTTTTTTGGGGAACACAAAACTCATACCTAAAGAAAATTGGGGTTTTTTTTTCGTTGTTGTTGTTACCCCAATGAAAAAAAAAATATATATAGCAATTTGGGCGTAGGCAAAAGAAAATACCCCAAAAAAAGGAAAAAAACAAGAGAACGAATAACAACATGCTTAATCAATGGAACCATTGAAGAAAAAAAAAGAATGTTCTTTATCGAAATCTGTTTCATTTTTGGGAGCACAATACTTCATTTAACTTTAGCGAAAAGAATAAATTTTTATCCCGATTTATTTTTTATTCAAACAAAATGAATACGTTTCAAAAAAAAAAAGAAAATTTTTTTTTATTCAAATAAATCTAATTATGTAAAAACCATCGCATTAAATAGTCACCCACAAAATCTAATGAAATTAGGAAAGAAAATGGGAAAGACTGAAATCAAAATGATTTTTCCCACTTTTACAGAGTTGTGCCTGATCGAAATTGAAATCTTCATCATAGAATTTTTGATCTTTAAAAAGAGTGTAAAAACAATTTAATTTTAGTTCAAAAATATCAGGGGTATCAGCACGTAAATAATTTCATATCTCGTGTTTTGAGTTTTCCCAAATATATGGCAGAATGTACGTTGTTCTTTTTTTTCGCGAACTCCATTCCAGGCTACCAAATTGCACAAACGAGCTATTCACATTAGGAACAATCGCGGAGGTCAACTCCAACCATAGTGCAATGTTAAAGCCTCACTCCGGGTGAACCGCCTTGTTAATCACGGTAACCCCTACGTCGATTCGACGCTCCGTTTACTCGTGATGTTATAAATGACTGTCACATTGCTTGTACCCAATTGGGTTTTTTGTAATTCCATCATGTACTGTACTTTTGTACAGTCTTCCGTTAAATTTTCTATACTCATGACCAAATCATACCTTAACGATGGTTTGTCATTCCAAAGACGGATGGTGGATTTGATGGTGAGTATGAGCTTTGGGCATATTTCTAAAGTATATCAACTATATGAAAATCGAAACTAAAATTGAAACGACTTACTATGTTTTGGTCGAATCAAAAGTGTAAAACAAGTTATTTGTCGATACCACAGTTAAGTAGACGAAATTATATAAAACCATTGACACACTCATTATTTAATCATGATTCAAATCAGGATGCGAGATTTCGTAGAGTATTGGAGATTGGAAAATAGGTTATTGTATTTTAATGTCCTTTCGATAAATTTGTATATACATTTTATTTAGTTGGAATTAGGGCAGCAATTGAAAAGATGTTTAAATTACTACAATAAGGTGCTAATTCCAACAAAATAAAATTTATATATAAGTTATTGCAGTTATTGTTAAAATTATAAATCTATATATCATATTTATAAACAGATTGGTAATAAGGTTTTATTTATGAACTTATAACACTGTCAGATATGACTTCTTAACCAATAAGATTGTAAACGTTTTGTTTAATCGTCTTTTAGTAGCATGAAAAGAAGAAGGTAGGAGAGGAAGTATATTGTAATTAGTAATTAATGGTTTGTAATTAGAATACTAACTGAACAGTTACATTCTTTTCTTTCATACAGCAAGTATGGGAAAACACTTAATAAGTTAATATATTATTGGACAAGTCGAAAAAGCATATCAACTTATATAGTTGTGTCGTATTCAACATAAAACATAATAAAATCATTCTGATAGCTAAGCATACATAAGAAGAGGTTGTATGAAAGCTTTTTCAGTTTAATTTTACTAGGCCAAAAGTCACGTTGACATTTACTGTATACAGTATCCTTGATCGCGATTCGTTCTTCCCGTGATATTGCACTATGTTATAAGTATTTTCAGGACTATTTGAAAAAAATGTTTCCCTAAAGAAATTAAGCCACGCTTTTTACGATTTTATACTTCATTTGTTATCCAAAAGATTGTTCAAAGAAAATAACAGCAGTTTATTTTTTTTATGGTTTGGATATATGATAAAAAAACTTTCTATGTCATGCGTTAAATATGTCATTTTGTGGTTCCAACATAAACTTAACGAAAAATGTTTAAATTAACTAAAATTTATTATAGATGACATTCGATATAACGAATTTTCCTAAATTATAAACCACCTTTAAAGTCTGTTTAGGATATAAGAAAATTCAATCCTTAAAGATATTCTAATATTCTTTTCCATCAAATACATTTGTCTTTTACTTATTTTGCCATCACATTAATTGACATTTATACTGCAGGACTCTTTCTTTTTGGTATATAATCTGTGTTCATATTTTATTATATCTGTCTCCATAAGAAACCCTGAAAATAAAAAGGAAACTAAAAAAGATTTAATGATAATTCCTTTCATCTTCTTAATAACATTACATATTTTTGTGTTTTCTCGTTTCTTTTGATACAAACTAATATCTTTTAAGGTGGTAGACCTTCTTTTAGAGAGAGATATACGCATTAGAAGATATTGCCACGTGTCAAGGATATTTATATAGAATAACGAAAAAAATCAAATTTACAGCATTTCCTTTTTGTTTTTCTTTTTATTTTTCTTTTTTTTGTGGTCTTGTCGTTGAGTGATAAAAACATTTTCTTGTTGCGTACAAAAATGCGAAATAAGTAAATTTTTTATTTTTATTTCATTTTATAAAATATATCTTACGAGAAATTGAAAATTTGATTTTCTCGATTTCGGCTACAAAAGAAAAATGCTTTATGAAGTATTTTTGAAATGAATTTTTAAGTTAATTGAAAAATATGGTTTTTATTTGATCAGATTCGAGACTAAAAATAAATTCTGGGAATTTTTATTCCATTTAACTGGTCAAAAACAGGCCAAAAATTAGTATTTAATTAAGGGTCGATGCCGATGCCGATCGACTTAAAATTTAAAATCGGCTTCAGGCAATTGTTCGGTGTCGGGAATGATGTTGATGCCAATGAAATTGACTTCAAATTTACGTATAGAATCGGCTTTGGCCATATGGCCGGTGTCGTGCTAGTACCGCGCTATGAATTCCTATGCAGGTCTAAGGTCTGGATACCCTGGAGCAGGATAAGTGGCAAAAAAAACGAGCAGGAGTAGGAGAAAGCTTTAATTCAAATGTGTAGCGCTGCTTTACCGACCATATTGTAATAAAACAAGAAACTGTTAGCTAATACATTTTTTATGGTAGAAAACTGAACTAATTTTCATTGTGAGAGTTACCCCTAATCTGAAAATAGTGTAGGATTTGCTCTTTTGTTGTTTTTGTTTTCAATGTAAAAATTTGCTCTACCCCAGAGCAAGTTGCAAATAAAACAGACCTATTATTTTGTGTTCGAAAGCTAAAAGTTAAATTTTAGATATAAAATATTGAATTTTGTGTAATTAATATAAAATTAAACAAAACATGAAATAACAATTAAGGTCCTTCCAATTGTTTGTTATTTAAGAAACGTGTTTTAAGTTTTATTTAAAAAAATTTCCAAATTCCCCAACTTTTTCGGTCACACAAAATTCATATAACACTTTCTGTTCTTATCCTAAAATTTATTGCAGTACAATTTATTTCGTAAAAGATATTCTTCACATTGAATAGAAGTAGTATGAGTAAGAACATCTCATTGCTGTAATTAGGATATTTTTTTTTTTTTTATTCTTCCCTCATTATTCTATTTTCAAGGATATATGAAGAACAAAATTATATAATATCCTTGTTTTCCTTCTTTGTTCAAAAACCAGACATATATTCTTTTGAAAATGACATAAAAATCCATTTAGTTCTTATCCGGTTTCCGGAAAAAAATCTATTATTAAAATATATTCTATCTAGTTTATTTTATAATTGCTGTTTTTTATATAATAAGTACGTTTTTATTTATCTATCTATCTAGCTATATATCTTCTATCTATATCTATAAAACTGAAATTCTGTTTGTTTGCGCATATCGGTTCACATCGTAAGATTTCGACGATAATCGTATCATTTGATTAAAAGAACACATACAAAATATTTTCGAATGCGCAGTGAATAGGAATATGCATAAGCTGTGTAAGCTCTGCAGCAATTAAACAAGTTCAGTTGAATGTAAAAAAAACATAAAGAAAACAAAACAAAACAAAAAATGTTGTTTACCCAATGGCTTATTGCAAAGCCATCAAAAAAGAAAATTTTTCATTTATAATTTTAAAACATTTTGTTTACTGAATAAATTAATAAAAGCCCTTCATAATATAATGAATCCTGTTTTAACAATAAATCTAAATTTTTAACCATGAAGGGGCATGTAGAATCTGGGGACCCTGAGCAACACCGGGGAATTTAACTAGTTTATTTAAAAAAAAAAACAAACGTTTCAAAGAAAATAAACCAAAAGCCAGATTCATATAAAATGATATAGTCATGATAGGAGTTCCGTTGATAAAGTGGTTTGAAGCATCACTGGTAACTCAATAATTTGAAATAATCGTACTAACTTCGACATTCAATGAATGAAGGAGCAAAATTTGTTACTAAAAAGTGTTAGTAAAATGTGTTAGTAAAATGTGTTAGTAAAAAGTGTTAAATGATATTTCCACTTACCACTTGTAAAAATATTTACTAGCTTCTTACCCAATTTTTTAAAAGCCTGCAGTAATTTCACTGATTTCGCTATTATCATTAAACATCAAATATTTCAATTTCGTAGTTCGTAGTTTCTGTAGTTTTCCTTTTAAAAATATCTATTCCACTTACTTGTCGTTGTTCTTAATATTCAAGTGCTTGAATTGAAAGCTACTAATAGTTTTGCATACTAAAGCAAATTCTCTTTTTTTTAAAGCGAATATAAATTGGATCTTTCCCTTCTTAATTAAAAAATTCTAATGTTTGCAATTTGTTGTAGAGGTAGGGATTGACAAAGGTTTGGGACACCATCTCGCAGTTGTATCACAAAAAGAAGTTATAAAAATGAAATATGGATCCATCAAACAATTCATAATTAAAATAAATATCGTTTGATAAACATAAACGACCATTGTCTTCTTAGACTCGATAACAACAGTCCTAATACTTTTTGGTCTCTTCTTTTATGTAGGTATACAAATTCTTATCGTTGACTTTTTCATTTCAGATATTTAACATGTATCATAAGTTTTTCATCCGCACCTGTTTGACTTTTATCGACTTCCAAGGAAAAAGATAAAAAGATTTGGTGCAAAATCTCCTGGTATCCCCCTGGTAATTTTGTGTTGTTGTGTATTCCTAGTTGGTTAAAATTTTGTATATGATTTTGATATTTGACATTCAAATTCCAACATTACAACTTCATGATATCTTGTCTGTTCCATTTGCCGGTTGTTGTCTCTAATATTCAAGTACTTGAAGTATACAAATGGGCTATACTCATATTGAATAAATATGGTATGAATCTTTGGTAATCTCTTTGTTTTGTCGAATCACAATTAATAATTGGTCTGAATATTTGCTATATATCAATGTATGTTATCATGAGTGTTCTCCCCAGGAAACAATTAAAACTAAAAATAATACAATCAAATCGTGTATCTGATTTGAATAAAAGATCACATGGTAACTAATATTATCGCATCTAATAATATCCTGCCGGCAATTTTATTGATTTTTATCACGCGCGTAGTAAAAACGAAAGGCGAAAATGTATTTACTTGTAGTTTTCTCGAACGTAATCGGCAAAAAATGTTCAAGGATGTTATTTTTCAATTAAATTCTCCAAAAAAGTGAACTTCAAAAAAAGGACATAAAATGCAAAATATTTTCAGCGCAAAATATATTAATTAAGAAACAAAAATAAGCTTTTTCCCCAAAGTTTCCCAAAACGAAAAAGAAAAATAATTGTAGTACTATAAATTTTATGTACATCCTTTTTCATGTAAAAAAAAAAAATTAAAAATACAAACCCACGCACACATATACAAAAAAAATCAAAATGATTTTCCTCTAAATTGCTGCAAAATATAATACAGTCGCATACAAAAATATGTACACTTTATTTTCGTCCTTTTTTCTTCATACAATATTTTTTTTTTTTTGGTATGAGTTTTGTTTGGTTTAAGAATGTGTGTTTTTGTGTACGTGTGTATGGATATTGTATATGATATAATGAAATTGTAGTAGTATATATTTTTTTTTTTGCAAAAGAATAACAGGACGAGAAGAAAGGTGCAAAGAGGTGTGTGCCTATTTTATGGGGTAAAATTTATCGAGCAGATGTAGTTACCATGGTTACGCATCTTGAATAGATTAGCTACACTGTTAAAAAAAAAAATAATAATATATTTTTATAAATCTCCTTTTTTTTAAAGAAAATATTAAATTTAATTTTATTACGAATTTGTAATTGGAATTTCTCTGATCGAAATATTCACAATTAGTATTTATTGACTAGTCCTTCGTCCTAGGATTTTTGAGAAGATCAAAATCCGAAAATAGTTATTAAGAAAACCATTACAAAATCGCTGCCCTAATCCGCAATCTAAGATCGAAATATTTTCAGAAATGTTTCCATAAATTTGCATCGAGAAATAAAAGTTGCATATTTTCAGGCGCGCTGATGATAACATATAGATCCTGAGATATTATTTCAATAATTTATTAATTTCAGCTGAACCCCTTTTTTATCCAGAAATCTTTTATTTGGAAAAGATTTAGCACCAAAGCTAATTTTTCTATGCATATATCGGGTTTTTCAATAAGAACTTTTTTGTAAAATGTCAAATTAAATACACATTTCGGATGAAAATTCTGAATTTCTTTATTGAAATATGTTGTATAGACTCTACAATTCATGAATGAGAAGCAATATCTGATAAAAGTCTACCAAGACTACGTTTGCAGATATCGATACTTTTGATAACATTGACAGCATTTCTACGTAAATTACGGTCTAATGATGCCGCCAGCTCATAAAGCACAGAAAACAGTGACACGAGATGAATGTAATGATTATTCAACAATTGCTGTTGGATTTTTAAAAGTCCCAACCCGATCATTTAGCTTATGAAGGTATCCAGCCATTCAAATGAAAATGAGCTTCTTCAGAAAAAATGTAGTTTTCACAGATCGGCCATTTTCAAAATGGATTTTAATTATTTTTATACGATTTTCGAGCAAAATTGAATTTATTATAATAAAATGTAGAGCTTCTACTGTAATTATGTCAAGAAACAAAATGGCCCAACTGTCATCACAAGCAAATACAAGCGTATTGAAAAAAAAAGTTCTTATTAAAAAACCCTATATATTATATTTCTTTGAATTTTCTGGATTAATTGTATGGAATATTTCACTTTATCTGGAAAAGTAGAACTGTAATCCTGTTTATTTTTTCACGTTTTTCTGTTATCCGGAAAATTCAGTTTATTGGACTTTGTGTGGTCCTGGTATTCCGGTTAAAAGAGGTTCAATTGTATATTAGTTTTCATTTTTAATCATTTTACTGTCGGATTCCTATAATTGAAGGGTTGCATCCCATCCGTGGGATAACCCCACGACTCCATTGGACTTCTTTCAAAACATATTTTCAGTCGGACTGACAAAAACGTCCAAATTTTAGAGAGTCTCCACAAGACTTTTTTGCAGTCCGACTGAAAATAAGTCTTGAAATAAGTCGTGTAGAGTCGTGTGGTTAGAAAAGAAGCTTGAAGGAATTAAATAAAGTTCAACCTGTATAAGAAGGAACTTACATAATACAAGAACTTTTTGAAGAAGAATAATTTTTCTGATCCCTGTCTAGTTAAAACATAAAATTTATTTGTGCCTCAGGGTTCTATTTTAAACACGGTTGACTATTTTGAAAATTTTGTTTAATAAGAACAATATTAATTACTTTAATAACAAAGTTCGACTTTATCTCTTACTGTGTAGACTTATCTCATGCCAAAAAAAAGTCGCTTCAAAAAAGTCCTGTAGAGTCGTCCTGTAAATTTTTAACAACAAATATCAGAATATTACTCAAACCTCTATTTTTTCTTTATTATTCTTGCAAGGATTCTCTATAAAAATATTTGTTTTGTTTTGTATTAATGAAAATAGGCACACGCATTATTGTTTTTTAACTAATCATCGATTAAAAATACAAATTAATTTTTCCTTTGAAAAAGAAAAGATATAAAATTAGAATGAAAATTTTCCATCGATCCATTTTTTGATGGAGGGAATTGTTTCTTTTTTTTCTTAAAAATGGATAAAAAAACAACGGAAAGCAACAAATTTTAATGGAAAAAGGATAACAAACATCATGAAGAAATTTATTTATTCGTCAGAAAGAAGAATTTTCAATCCCATAGAAGAAAAAAAGAAAAAACAAGAAAAAAGGAAGGAAATAAATAAAATGGTAAGAAAAATTCAATTGGATTTTCTTTCTATAAATGTATATTAAAGAAAATGAAAGAAAATGTTCTCCAGAAAAATATATATAAAGACAAGAAGTAAAATGAAAATGGTATTAGTTTTTTGGGATAAACATTATTTTTTTTTTCTTTTCCTTTCTTTGGAAAGGTTAAGAGTTCTTAGATCTACATATGTATATTTCGATATAAAATAAGATATTTCTCGTTATAACTTTTATCCTTTCTTTGTTGTTTTGCTTAGGATAGAGTGTGTCGAAAAGGGATTTTAATGTCAATTCAAATGTTGGTCACAAACAAACACATTTCATAAGAAGAAGATGTCAATGACGTAAAAGGGAATGTTAGTAGCTTCGTTCTTTTAGATGTAATAATGACGGTAGTTTAGAAATCTTTGAGTCAAGTCTAGGCCTCCGTTGATTTCGCATTATTTTCCAGTTGCCTACAATTAATATAACATTTGTAGGTGGGTGCAATTAGTAACTAAAATGGCATGACAACATGTAAGAATCAGTGTGCGCATCCAGCAGTCTTGAACTGTTGGATGTTTGAAAGGAACCGGATGATGAGTGTTGTCCAAAAAATAAGTAACTATTAAGTAACCCAACTAACTCTGCCGTGACAACGTTTTTCAGATTTCGACTAAATTTTCAAACAGTTTTCTATCCACTGCTGGAATAGATAGAGCTATATATTGTACGTATGGGTAAATCAGATATTCATTGATTTTTTAAAGAGTATAAGTTTAACCGTACACCCAAGGGCAGGACTGCAAAATTAAATTTTGGGTTACTACCGTTAAATAACAATCACAAATAAATTGATCAGTTGGCTAAAGGCCAATCTCCACACAGCCGACATCCTACTTCTGATGCAAGTATGGGATAACACTATACAAAAATTGATTAAACAGAAAGGGAGAAAATATTCGTCCTACAAATTTTGTCGGCTTCTGCATTTCTGATTTCCCCAACTGATTTTCGATCTGGAGATGATTCCCTTCAAAAACAGATGAACATGTTTATCTGATTTATATAGCACTTCAACTGCGGATGCATACTCTCACAATAATAACACACGATACCGTCGCACACTACCAATTTTTCTAAATTGTGTGAGAAGACTCTGATGTTTTATTCGATCAATCCTATCGAATATTGCAAAAGTTCATCTTTTCCTAGTTTTCTGTTTTTTCCCGTCAGAATAGGATGTGTGGAGTTTGTCCTTAATAAGGCTGGTAGTCTCTGTATCCAAAAATACTTATGATATTTTTGGACTATCTTGGGATCTTGTTTCAAATACTAGCTCATCTTTTTCTTGTCTATTATTTAATTAATACAATTAATACCTTTGATAATTGATGATTGTCATATCTTACTATTTTCCATTAGGTTTTCATCTTTCATTACTGGACTCTTCTCCATAATACTTGCTGAAACATCTTGTATATATATTTCATCTTCTTGTACACATATTTTAAGGTATTGTTATAAAAATGTTTATTTTCTTATGATATCCTAAGAGAAGAATATATGGAAACATGAAAATTTCCCATAGACTTTTCTTTTTGATATGAATCTTGTTAAAATGATAAAAACGAAAAAAAAAAAGAAAAAATTTCTATATATGTATATTTTCGTTTCTATATGCGAAAATTTAATATACATATTTTTATATGTTCGACACACAAGAGAACAGGGTTAGGATTATACAACAACAATTGTGAAAAGGAGTTAATGTTTTATTCCTTTTTTTTTTTAGGGAAATGATGAAAAATAACATAACACGTTTGAATATTATATTCGAAGATATTCTCTTCATTATATGATTATAAAAAGAAAATCCTCGAAAAAGGATATACATTATTGAATAATTTTTAAAAAGCCTATAAAACTTGAAATATCAAAGAAAATACATAATTTCTTCCTTTCCATAGAATTGGAATAAAGTATTGTGATGGTGAAAAATTTGCAACTTTCGGATCTTAATGTCTCCTAAATTCAAAAAAACGGTGATCGGCTGATTCCACTCGGACAATTGTGCCAAGTGGAATTGTGCCCGAGTGGAATTGTCCGATTAGAATTGTCCGGCCTATAATTAAAAAAAAACATATGTTTAGAAAATGTCTGTTCGTCTGTCTGCCTATCTATCTATTTAATTTACACGATATCTCTCGAACACTTTATTTAATGTAATTGAAATTTGGGGAACTAGTCATGTTATTTCGAGGATTAGATCTCAATTGATTTTGGTATCGATCTGAAAAGAAGGTGATAAAGGGTGATTTATGAAATATCCTACCTAATTTTATGTTATAAAGGTCTTAACCGATTTTAATGAAATTATTGATTCCTTATATAATTTTATTGAAACGAATTTAATTTGATGAGAATCGGAAAAATGACACCGTAAAAAAGTATCAAAAAGCACATAAAATGATGACTTCGAAATTTTATTCGAAAGGGATAATAGATGCGTTTTTTCATCGGGGTCTGGGTCTTTTTTGAAAAAAACGATCTGGGTCTCAAAAAGAAAAAAAAAATTAATGAAATAATGAAATCGATTATGGTGTTTAAATTACGATATCCACATTTATATGAAAATGATGGCTGCGCCATCTCTTGCAATTTTACGTAACTAAAATCTATCGGCGTCTCTGACTCCCATAAATGTTTGAGTTATGTTATTGTTGCTTTTACGTGTTATGAAGCAGACACTGACCCATACCCCGATAGAAAAAACGCACCTAATAAAAGACATACAGAAAATTTTATGAATCCTTTTTTCGAATGTAAATGGAAGAAACATGCGCTGCCAATATATGCAGTGTATTTTTTTTTTTTTTTGGTATTGTTGAACAGAAAAACAATTCTATTGAATTGCCTAACATCTTAAGATTTTCATAAAAGGATTATTAATCCTTTTGAATTGTTGATCTGAAGAATTCGTTATATAATAAAGTATTCTCCAATAATAGGAAGAAGAAAAATCAACATTTCGATATAATATTTTGGTCCTCGTTCTTAGCACGTATTTCACGTTTGTCAGGAAATCTCACGGGATTTAGTATAAACTTTCGTATTTTTTTTCTTTTATAACTTTTGCAACTTTTACTACTCTCTCTGAACGATATTTTCTGTTGGGAATTTGTATTCTCGAAAATATTTGGTTTCTTCTACGATATTTTAATTTTGAGGACTTTTTGAAGCTGGTTTTTTTTGTTTTCTTAATTGTTCAACTTTTTTTCATATAAAACCTCAAAACAAAAATATAGTAATTATAAAAGTTGTATCTTAGTCTTTTGTTATACAAACAGGAGAAATTTAGTCTCAAGTTGATCTTTAGAAAATTAGGCTACCATTCTTTCTGGACATAAAATCGTAAAGTACTATGGAAAAATGGTTTGGCCTTATCCTTGATTTTTGCTAGTTTAATTTAGATGACCGAACAAGAACACATGATTTAAGGTTTCTTCTTTGCTTATATGTATATTTGTATTCAGTACCAAATTTCAGCTTTCTAGATCACCGGGGAGTATGAAGCAAGTACAAAGCAAGTATTGTCTCACCATTTTCTCGTCGGGGCATTATTGAGTCATGTTCGTTTCCCATTTTGAATAGTCCGGATCTAACAAATACTTTTTCTTTGTCCTATTTTCAAATTTATAATTACTAAAATTACATTGTGGGAATCCAACATCTTGTAGGATGTTCGTTTTGTACATCAAAAAATGTCGATTTTTGTTTTCAGTATTAATTTTCCGGACGAAAAAGAAAAAAAAAACGCATACACATTGAAACTGACAACACAGGATTAGAATAATAAATAAAAACAATATTATTTTTTTTTCTGTTCTTTACATATTAATAGAATTTTTGAAATGCCTTGGAATGCCTTCTATACATCCATTTTCTGCACATAGTAAAATTAAAACTCGAAACAAACAGCAAAAAAAAAAACAGGACGAAATGAAATAATGGTTTGATGGAGGAAAACGATGGCAACAGCCAGAAAAAAAAAGGATATAGATAAAAAAAAAGAAAGGATATGCTTTTTGCATGGCTAAATGAATATTGATTATGCTTCCAGCATCAATATTGGATTATTTGCTTTTTCAGTGTTTGGCGTGCTATGAATATTTTTCTGGTTATTATATAAAACCAATATCCATCCCAGACTACTTCCTTTTCACTTCGTTTTTTTGTTTTTTCTGTTGCAGGAAAAATTATACATAATAATGTTTATTTTATTGTTGTTATTTTTCTGTTTATTTCTGATCTGTCCTTTTTTATATTATTATGATATTATTATTTTTACTTTTACTTGTGTTGTATGAGAGAAATGTCCTCCTGGCTATTAAATTGTACGCCGCTTGTTATATTAAAAAAAATAATAGGGTAAACGGCTTTATAAAGGGTGATCCAAGAAAAATGCATGATTGTCAACCGAACCGGTAGGATTAAACCATTTTAGTCTAGTCTAGTCTTAAGCGAAGATCAAACTAGTTCAATTGTATCTTTAATGAATGAAAGAATACAAGATTATGCCGTGCTCATGTCGGCCATTTTGAATATTTGTTTTCATATTTTTATGACATCACATGCGACCAATTTCATTTATATATGAAAGTGATTTTTCACACTATATTTTTGGGGTCTGGGTACAAAGAAAAAAGCAATTTGAAATATGGGTTGATTTAATCTTGTATTCTTTCATTCAATTCTTTAATGGGCTTTAGTGTGGTACAGACCAAATCAGACTGAACTGGTTTGCTTTATGCGCATAAACGTGTTGAGTATGCGCTCAAAATTTGACAGCTGTCATATAGGCACATTTCGAATATCCGTTATTCGAATGCTAAACGATCGCAAAGTTCATTATTATTAAGAAAACCTAATTTTCAGAAATAGTTAACAAATGGCATACAATTTTTGGTCGACATAAAAAATCCAGCACATCGAACAATAGTTTAAAGATTGATCGAAAATTCGAATGAAGCGGTTCGATTTTGGACTAGGAAACATATTCTTAACATAGACTAGTATACCTCTAGATGTCCAAGTCATATCTGTAACGTAATATTTAGTGTTGTTGTATGTGAAATTGAACAAGAATTCATGAAAATACCTTTTATGCGAAATAAAGTGAAGAATCTATAATGTGCTAGAAAATTAGTACATAAAAATCAATCAATTATATATGCAGCCATAGCATCTGAAATACTGCGAAGCGTCTAGAAATCTAGATTCGCCATCGGTCACAGGAATTGGGGTATTTCACAGTGTATTGAATCTTCATAAACGAGTTGTATCTACACTCTTACAACCTTCAATTGATGCAAGAATCAACAGATCATGGGCAGTGCCGTACATTTGTCAATAAATTAGATCGACTCTTCTTGTTGGGTCACCCTTTACTACTATATATATTTGTGTATAAACGGCGATCATAAAGCTTCCATTCCAATATAATAGTAATAATGCGACTGGTTTGTTGGGTAACTATATTACGATGATGATGATGATGCTGATGCCATGGTAATATTGAGTTCTATTTTAAGTATTTTCTTTCTCATACTTGTTTTTTAAATGCATTTTTCCTGATTCTCATATAGGAAACTCATCGTTTCCGATTGGTTTTGGTTTTGTTTTTTTTTTTGGAGAAATTTTGAAACAAAAGTTGATATAAAATACCAACAAAAAATCGATTTTCAACAGATATTTTCAGATATACACCATTATTATTAAATCTATGAAAGGATATGAATCTGCATAAAACATATTTTCCTATGCTATAGAAAAACAAAAAAGTTATGGCTTTCAACTATATTTTAGAGCTTTTAATAAAAACATGAGTTTAATTAACAGACTTTTTTGGGGAGCATTTTCATGGATTTTCTAGAAAGCCATATAGATGATAAAATAAAATTGATATAACATTTATTTTTTTAAATATCTGCAAAGCACAAAGAAGTTATAAAATTTTCTAGGATTATTTTATGTTTCCATAAATTTTCTTCAAGAAACCAAACAATTACATATTTTCAGGCGAACATTGAAATTATTTTTAATTATGACAGATATGTAGATGCTGAGATATTATTTATATAATTAAAATAAAATAGAAATTGAACCCAAATTCACTTCCAGTAAACGTTCCTAAGTAATATAACTATAGCTGGTCTAAAAATACTAGGCTTATCAAAAAGATTTCCGAAAAAATAAAATAATGATTTCTTTTTGAAATATACTTTATTTTTCAGTATAGGCCTCTTCTGCATGCTAGATACACTTATAGCTAGTTTTTCAGTGAACGTTTAAATTCAAGATTACCTAACCCAACTACCCCAATTAAATTCGGGCTACACATGTTAAATTCAAACTGTAAAACTCAAAATTTTTTAATCTCAAAGTTAAACGTCCGTCAAAGTTTAAACGTTCACTGAAAAACTGACTATTAGTGAAACACATTTCTAACTTTTAATCCCTTTCGAGTAATACGATTTGTCTAGACCTAAAAATATGCATTTCCGAATTCGATTTAAATCTCCCATCCCCTCGTCATTTCTTCAAGTTTGAAAACAGATGGCTACTCACATGGAGATTAATCTGGAGGGTACTACGGGATATGGTTAACTAATTCGTAGCATAATTTATGTAATTTTGCTTTGAAGATATTATTAATTGCATATGAACACGGAATACGTCCACAATGTCAGGTGTCTAACATACTTTCATTTTTTGATTTTCTATATCAGGGACTTTTTCGATAATTACTTCAGTGGATACCTCTATTGGCCGATTTGGATGATCTCTTCATTATAAACGCTTATACAGATTTAAATTTATTAAATCAATATTTGATATTTATTATCGAAGGTGCAAAGTTCCCATACTCATTTCTCCATCCAAAACAGGAATTTAATCTCTGATCTATATCGAACTTTTTCCATGTTTCATAAAAGCCAAAATTTCTTCGCTTTAAATGGGTATCAAAAGCAACTTATTTATCAGATAAATATTAAACTTGACAAATGTTCATATGATAGTAGTATCATATTTAGAAAAATAAAATGGCGACAAATTTTTAGTTAACTAATCTTCTATATTAATAAAAATTAAGTGCTGTTCGTTGGTTAGCGCACACACTTGAGATCGGCTGAACCGATTTCGCTAATTTTTTTGTTCAAATCTTCGTAGTAGTCCGAATAAGGTTCTTACGTAAAAAAAAATGGGAAAATTTGCCCGGAAAATTGGAAAATTTAGGAAAAACTGAAAGTACTTTTCTTCAATGGAATTTTTGTATCTGAAATACATTTTTTTCTCATTTTTACTTTGGTTACACATTTTCAATAGCTTTTTACAAATCCACAAAACCGATCACAAACAAATTTATTGAAATTTGGACAGGACAACGTCTGTCGAGTAGATTTTTTTAAAAACTTTCCAAAGAAATCTTTCGCAAAAAAAAACAGACTTAAAGATGTCCATTTCTAAAAATCCTTCAAATCTATTATAATCTTATTATTCATTGAAAATCATTCATAAATCCCTTTTTAAGAAATCGTATTTTATCATTTTTTTTTCATATAAATACTTTTTTTTCCAATCAATTAATCACATTCAATCTGAAATTTATTTAATCTTATTTCATATATATAAATATATATCTAAATCCTAAAGATTTATCTAATTTAAAAGCATATCCATTAACGTTATCTTTTGAATGAGAAAGAAGAAAATCAGGCAGAGCCTAACTTATTATAATTACGTTAAAACAACCAAAAGAAAAAAATACCCTCATATCTTTTTAGTATATAAAAGAAAAATATATATAAAACCACATAAAATATTATAATAAACGTAATATCTCAAAGCTAATCAGTCAAAATTCAAAATCCGGCATAATGTTTAATCATAAAAAACGTGAACCTTTAAAAAAGAAATGAAAACGAGAAGGCCGTTAATCATTTTGATTATCAAAATTACCCTTTTTTTCTGACTGGTGTTCCTTTTGCGAACATGTATTTGTTGTATATACCATTTTGGTACAATTTCTTACACCAGAATCATCATCATCATCATCATCATGATCGCATCATCACCAACCCACATCCTAAAATTTCAGTATCCATCTTTTTTTTTTTGGATTTCTTTAGTATATAATAATATTCAAGAATGTCCAACAAAAATTGTATTTCTTACAGATGCTGCCATCCTCTATACTATATAAGGAACAAGACAGCAAAAAAAAAAAAATCTAGTACTTTAATATTATCATCCAGTACCATTTTTTATGATACAACTCTGTATCTTATCTTTGATATACGAACAAACATAGTTCAAGAAGCAAAGAAAAAATCAATATTAAAACGAAAGAGATTATTTCTATGAGTGTTATAGCTTCTGGTATACAGGGAGCTACGAAAGTATAGATGATTTGTTATTGGTCAAGACGAATGTCAAGATTATAATGAAAGTTTATTATAGTAAAAGTTACTCATCCATCATATGGTACTCTATCAAAAAAATGTCATCCGAAAACATCTGCAAATTGTCTTACACCATTATTTTGTACTTTCATAGGTGATACGTTATCATGTAATTGACAGAAATGGTATTTTAAAAGAAGAAGAAGGAAACCTTTAATTTTCAATTTAGTAAATTCGATCCGGGAAACTAACTACTTTGGAAATTATTTTATGAATAAAATAATCTTCAGTGGCGCCACAACTCTGTATTGATACATACAGTTTTTGTCTGCATTTATTGCAGTTTACCATTTTGAATCAATGGTCGTCCTAGCATCAATGTGCTCCAACATAGTCGGGCGCTTTTTTCTTCTTTCTTTTGATCTATCCCCACTGAGCCAGGATGGGTTAACTAATTTCGACCTAATTACGGTGTTGATCGTCATTAGAACGACAAACCGGCTCGGGGCAGGGTTGGACTAGTTATGCAAATTGCACCGAGAAGTTTTGGAATACCGGCCAATTTTCTCTGAAAAAAAGCAGCGGTCGATGATTGTTTACCGGCCCACTATCGCGTAATACGACCGACCGACAGGGAAACGTCATGGCTTCCCGGTGGGCAAGTCTAAGCCTGGTTCGAGGAAAAGACCTAGCCTCTCAACCAAATTTTTAAGGCTAGTTAAAATGGGTTAGTAAGGTCTACGTGATAACGCCCGGAACTGTGCGAACCCATTCAATACAATACCCCCAATTTCTTGATGAGGCGATAATTTTTGACATACCCACCTGGGTAAGACAAGAAGATTCACCAGGTACTCATTCCCTATTAAGAAGATTAAATATCTTATTATATAGGAATATTGTTGATACATCAAAAACTTCCATTCCATCCTGTTTAGAATAAATATTTTTCTTTCATTTTATATTATTGCTTTCGTCTTGGGAATAAAGCTTTGTTATGGTAAAAAATTTAAACCTTCAGATTATCATATTTCAAGCTCAAAAAGTCCGTTTGTCCACCTTTCAGCAAATCTGTCTGTGTCAAAATTTAGTTTACACGATATTTCTTAAGCATGTTTTTTGATGTTATTGAAATTAATGGAACTGACTGGTTATTAAAAGGAATAGATCCGTATTATTTTTTGGCATCAATCTGAGCGGAGGATAAAAATTGATTTATGAAATCTAAGACTTAGATTGGAAAATTCTTACCCAATTGTAATGAAATATTAGTTTCTTTATAAATTTTGTTGAAACAGATTTAATTTGGTGAAGAATGAGAAAAGGGCACTGTAAAAAAGGATGAAAAAGCATATATTGTCAACTAAAAAAGTCATTTGCTATTCATTTTCTGGTTTTATCTAACAGATTATGTCCTGCCTTGTGCCCATCATTGCTCAGGTTTTAAATAAGTGATGGATTAGTGAGGTTTCGGTTGGTAAAGGGTAATAAACGCACTATGCTTAATAAACTAAAGTGTCCATTTATTGACCTGAGTATTTACAATATTGAAACCGCAATCTTACCGCTTGATGGATGAAAATACGCGAAATTGGGAACGTTTTTCTATTTTTGCAACTCCCACGACCCCCCATATCCAGTAACAGAATATTCATCCAGTGTATTGCATTAGTAGTGTAATTTTTATTTGTTGTAATTTTTTGCAGTTTTGCTTTTTCTACATTTTATTTAGAAATGATGAAATGCGAAAGACGTAGATTTTTTTTTACATACTATTTCCTATAACTACATCTGAAAATGTATGTTTTATAGATTAATATTCGAAATCCTCATAGAATATGGATGATGACTCTGTAGAAAAAAAATAATCTGCAAACTCATCTGTTTAATATAAATATCACGGAACTTGCACATTTTTTGTAATATAATTACTTTATTAAATATTCACGTGGTTAGATAATTTAAATAAAAATTCTACTATATAATTACTAATATTTAAGACAAAAAACAAATTCGTCCTTAAATATAGAACAAACAAAATTCATTTCTAATCTAATTTCTAATTAATTTATTTGACAGACATGCAGACATTTGGGATATATTCAATATTCATATTTTATGTTATGTTATGTTACGTTCAATTTCACATAAAATACTATTTTTGTACAATACCGTTTCGTAGAGTAAAATTAAAAGGATCTAAATTGGTGTTATTACAACATTTTATTTTTTTATATACTATATGGGAGGATCTACTAGAGGGTATATTAGTTTTGTCACTATATTTTGTCACCACATTTGTAACCAGCCTCGTAACTAGAACTGAATATCAGGGAGGGCACAAAGGAGCTTGTATCATACATATGCATATATTTTATAAATTTCCAAACATACCATATCTAGTTACGGGCCTGTTTGTAACGCATAGAAATAATCATCGTAGTAGTTACGCATTGAATTCGGTCGAAGCTCCACCAGGCGGGTTTTTTCCGAACTAACTTTCCGTACAAGAATGCATTGTCATCGTGTTCTGAGCTATTCTAAAAGTTTCAAATGTCTAGCTAGTCGCGAAGTTAGTTAAAAATCTATTGCAATATTTGTACTGGACAAACAAACAAACAAACAAACAAGAAAGCGAGTTAATAAAAACGTAGTAAAATTATATCGATTTATACAAGATAACTCAAAAACACGTCAACCGATTTTGATGAAATTTATAATGTGAGTTGGTTATTCCTTAATTCATTTTGGTATTGTATTTCAACAAGATCGTCCGAGAGGGAATGAAGTTATAAAGCAAAAATCAGTGTTTTTTTTAAATTGTTTTTAGAATTTA
Source organism: Xylophagus ater (assembly GCA_963422695.1). Taxonomy (NCBI): domain Eukaryota; kingdom Metazoa; phylum Arthropoda; class Insecta; order Diptera; family Xylophagidae; genus Xylophagus; species Xylophagus ater. The sequence goes on from OY730484.1 coordinate 5,039,311, forward strand.
ATTGGAAAATATTTGCTGTAATTTTATTTAAATTATTTTCTTATGTTGATTATCTATCTAGACGCGGTACTATACTAAATTTCAGTAAAATCAGTTCAAGAATAGTGGATAAATGTTTTTATTGTATTAATAACTTTATAAACAAACTTAATTAAATATAAAAGATATATTTTTAACCAAAGATAACTCATTAAATTTTAGATTCCAAAATGTGCTAGAAATTTGAAAAATTCTTTTACATTTTCTTAACATAAAATACGTCATAAAAGGAAATCTTTCTAAATTTTTGGAACAAATTTTATGAACAATTTTATAAAAATAACATAGAAAATTATAGAATAAACAGATGGTCACACCATCTGTTAAGAAAACAAATAATTTCAAAACTAAAACCAATACAACAATAATTGTGCATCCTTTTTGTTTGCGATTTAAATTTTTTTTTTTTTTTTGTATAATTTAAATCCTTAACAGTGGCGTAGTCATAAAACCTTTAATATTAACTACAAACGCTATTTTATATTCCATATATTTTGATACTATTCATGTTTATATATATAATTGGTCCTTAGGGGTAGTTACGATACCGATCTCTGAAAAAACTATATAGACCCAAAATTTATAAATTCTCCTTCTGAAAATAAATGGTAACAACCGAAAACTAGACCCAAATGTATACCACCCCACCGCCCAAAAAAGGACGAAAATAAAAACAACAAATCTTCTGAATTCCGAATTCTCATTCTTTTTTTCCAGATATCGAAAAAAAGGAAAATCAAGAAAAATCTTTGATGGTCCATTTTTCTTCTTTTTTTTTTTATCAGAATTGGAAAAAAAAAACTAATTATAAGAGTTCTGGATTTCTTTTTTCGTTTATTTTCACGTCACCCTCGGTTACGATATTCCGCCCTCTTTTCTTTTTTTTTATTCCTCTGCTTGCCATTAATCCCAGAACCGAGATTATTAATACAAGTGAATGTATACACACTAATCGCGTGGCATGATTCTTCCATATATATAAATTGAATTTTTCAAAAAACCACCCCAAAAAATTCTACTGCGAAATATTTATCACAGAATTTTAGAGGAGATCTCTCTCTTCTGCTTCTCTATATATTGTGGAAATCCAAATGGGAAAACAAGGGATGAAGAAAAAAAAAAGGGAATTCGTATATATTATATATCTTTGTTGCAGAGGGGGTTTCCTCTACTGAATGGTTTTTACTGAAATACTGAACCAAAAAAAAAACAAACACAAAAGATATTTTTCCAAGGGTTTTTACTTTAAAAATTTCATTGTTTCTCGATTTTTGAAAATAAAATCTCTTAGTTTTTAGTTCTTGCCACACAAAATATTGTAGTTTTTTTTTATAATTTTATTATTTGGTTAGTTCTTGAGAAAGGGTGGTGATGTGGTGATTTAAATGAATTAAAAATTCCAAAAATTTTTCCTCTTATTTAATAATTTGAAATCATCAATCACTATATACATAGATATATTGAAATTATCATTGGAAACCATCGGCTAACCACCACACACCATCAACCAGGATTATAACTGCCACCATTTTTCTTTTTTTTTTTCCTCTTCTTCTCGATTTTCTGTGTGGTACTTTGTTTTTGTCCATTAAGGATGCTTAATAAAAATTCGGAAACGAAATATTTAGTGTCTTGTGTATAAAATACGTGGGTTTTTTTTTAAAAATAAATTTTCTAATTAATTAAAATCCGTTTTTTGAAAATTTTATTATTTATAAATTTTTGTGAGTGTTTTTATAAGAACCCCAAAAAAAGGGATTATTTTTTATTTTTCTAAAACAAGTGAATTTTTTTGACATAACCTCAAAAAAAAAAAATTTTTTTTGGAATCTTTTTTTGAAATATAATTTTCTTTTTGGATTTAATATTTTTTTTTTAAATAATTAATTATATAAATAATTGAAAAAAGAAAATAGCATAAATATATAAATTTTTCGATATATTGATAAACAAAATAATTTATTCAAAGAAGAAAGAAAAAAAAAGGATACGTTGTTCCTTTTATTAACACAAAGGTTTTTGTATAAACTAAAAATTGATTGTACACTTTACTATTATGATAAGAATTTGTCTTGGATAAAGGAGAATATTTTTTGAAAAGAATTTTTAAAAGTAAATTTTTTTTTTTGATTCTTCTAATTAAAATCGTTTTAATTTATTTCTTGTTTTTAGTATTTTTATCCATTTTAGATTAATAATAATTTTGAATACAAAAGAAATACTATAAAATGGATCCTAATATGTCATTTGGATTTACAATGCCAACAACACATGGCCAACCAATTCCTCAAACACAAGTTCTCGGAACACATCCTGGCCCAACATCAAGTCCACCGCAAAGTGTTCCTGGACGACGGACACCATTAGGTGCTGTCGGTTTAGGCGGTTTTTATGCACAAGCTGGAATTTCAACATCATCTTTAGCATCACTTCAATTAACCGATGAAAATAAAATCAATGGAAGTCGAGATAGGTAGTTTCTTTTATATACTTAAATATTTTCCCACATAATCCAGTTTTTCTTGTAGATCTCCTGTTGCTTCATCAAGTGGAATGGGAAAAACAAAAAATCGTCAAGGAAAAACTGTTAGACTTAATATAAACGCAAGGTTTTTATCCGTTTTAAAGAAAGAAAAAACAAGTTTCGTATAGTTTTTCATGATATCCTTATTCTTTTTCAGAGAACGAAGACGAATGCATGATTTAAATGATGCTTTGGATGAATTACGTCGTGTTATTCCATATGCTCATTCACCATCGGTTCGGAAATTATCAAAAATTGCAACATTATTATTAGCTAAAAATTATATTCTTATGCAACAGAATGCTTTGGATGAATTAAGACGGTACAAATTTCTAGTTTTAACCCCACACAACTCCATTGGACTTATTTCAAGACATATTTTCAGTCGGACTGACAAAAAAGTCCAAATTTTAGAGTCTCCATTAGACTTTTTTTTCAGTCCAACTGAAAATATGTCTTAACATAAGTCCAATAGAGTTGTATGGTAACATTTCCAAAATAGGATTTTTTCTATTTATATATTTGTTTTTATAATACTTAGACTTTTGACTTATATACAAAGTACAACCGGTGCTGCACCATTAGATTTGGGTTCATTTCCGGCTGCAGCTAAACTACAACAATTACTTCAAGCGCCACATGAAGATCCTACTAATTCTAATTAAAATCTTTTCCAATCGAATTATACTAAAACAAAACAAGAAATTAATAATTAAAAAAAAAATTGAATACGTTGTTTCGTCGACAACCAATAAAGCATCACGGAAATTGTTCCTGTTCTAAAACCTGGAACAGAAGAATCATTTATTCAACAGGATTTATATCGTGTTATATTTTCTAGTGCCATAAATTTATAAATTATTATTATTTTATTTTATTTTTTGTCTTTCTGAAAGTAATTCTAATCAGTAAACATTTTCTAGTCAAGAATTTTTTTTTTCTTAAAGTGATATTTTTTGATTTTTTTTAAAGAATTTTTCATATATTTTTTTTTTAATTTAATAAATTTTAAGTAATGTGAATTATTAGTAATTAGAAATACTTAAAAAAAAGCAATAATAAAATAATTAAAGAACTTTTATTAATCAAAATAATTACACTTAAAGGTAATCCTTTATTTTTAGAATAGTTTTTGTAAAGGATTTCATTTTTGGACATTTTAAAAATTTTTTTGGATTTTAACGAAATCTGGTATTTTTCCATTGATATAAAAAGGCTAGTAAAAAAATCCCGTTATAGAAGGGCAGCAGGTTTATGTGCAGACTGAACCGATACGTTTGAACTAAAAAAAATCCGCGCATAAACTTGGACCGTCCAATTTGGTCCATTATTTTGGTACGAATTAAATGAAACCGAACTGGTATGGCGTTGGCGCGTAAACTGCTTTGAACCAAAACAAAGCCGAAACACAACCTAACGTTTTATTGTAAATGGAAAAATCTTACTGATGCGATTTTTAAGTTTTTACTAACAAAATGCCTTAATTTATAATAAAAAGTGAGGTCAAAATAAAAGCGCGCATAAACTCAACGAACGCACCGGTTTTGTTTTACACATAAACGTGGTGCCGGGCTTCAAAAATCAAAATCGGACGGAAAATAAGAAATCGTCCATTATGTGTTTTATAAAATAAGCTACACTATTACACTTCCGATTTTTATGCCCTATAGAAGGTACTACCACAGACGGTATATTAGCATAGAAGTAATTATCGGAGAAGGATTTCAAGGATATAGATGTGTGGAGAATCAAATGTTTTATTGATTTATGCATGTCCATCCGTCCGTCTGTGTACAAAGCAATTTTGTTTAAATTTCTGAAGTGAAACACTTCTATGAGGACGACTAGCAAAAATTATGTGACGATTTTCTGTAAAGAAACGTTACATTACAAAATATCTCACTAAGTCAGTGGCGTCACTTGGAAGGGGGAGCGAAGGATGGTTAAAAACTGCTTTTCTTGGCTCTCCCTTTTAAAACCTTCTAAAAAGTTTACGTTTCCTTTTTGTTTTACAACTTTTACTTTTGCAAGTGAAAAGCAAAAATAATGGAACAAAGAAAATCACATAATTATTATGAAATATTATTTATTATTTATGATATAAGAAATAAGTTTATAAAAATCAATGCGTGGGTCATTTAAAAAGCCTGCTTGGGTCAGTGTCTGTCCCGCGGGTCATAGGTTCGCGATCGCTGTCCTAGACGATTACAATGTTCGGCAATATTGTGGAGACTATAATGAGGATTATTTCCGTCAAAGACCAAATAACTATCTGTCACCGTTTTGGCCCTGTAGTCGATACAAATTTTTGAACTTTTTAAATAGAGGTCATACAGGATTGAAATGTTCGGCAAAGTTGTGGAGATTTTTATGGGGATTATTCCCGTCGAAGACCCAATAGTTCTATATCCCTACATTTCGGCGCTGTCTTCAAAAAAAAGCTTCTGTTTTACTTCTACAATATGGTCAAAAGCATATTTCAGTTTTTTTTATATGGGTTTTAACTGGATAAATAAGAAACAGCAACAATGTAGATTTTAAATACTAACTAAAGTAAAACTAAGTTAAATTATTATATTTATTAAAAGTTTATTTTTATTCTTTTGTGCACACATTTTTGAATCAATTCAAAAGAAGTATTTCGCCTACGTAAAATACATCTATTTTTATTCACATCTAGATGTCGCCATTCACAGTTTTCATAGAGATATTCGCCAGAAAATGCGTAAAGAAAAAAGAAAAACATTTCTAAATTTAAATATTTCTAATTTAAAAAGAATTTATATAAAATAAAACCAAAATAATAATAATTAAAATTTGTTGAGAAAACAAAAGAACAATTTAAAACGAAGAAAAACTGAAACAAATTTTTTTTTGAATTAACAAAACATTTCAACTTGAACCAACTTCATTAATATCCATCCATCTTTTTTTTTTGGTGCTATGATCAAAAATCGTACTGGCGAGAATTTTTGTGTGTGAACATTTTATTTTTTTTTTTGTGTTTTACCGTAAAGGACTAAAGTTTTCATTAAAAAAAAGAATTTTATTTTAAAAGACAAGAGAAAAAGAAAACGGTGTTAAATTTCTAATAATTTGCGACAAACAGAATTTCATGTGACAAAATATTAATGAAGAAAAAATTTAATTTTTAGAAATAAACAAAAATTGTAAAAAAATTTTTTTTATCTTCCGAAGAAATTTTGGTCGGGAGAGGAAATTTTTTTTTTTGTGTTGGAAAGAATCTTTAAAAAGCTTTCATATTGCAGACGGAAGAAAACTTTATGTGTGCAACTGGAGTTTTTTTTTTTTCATTCGCTTTGAAGTGTGTCAAATGCATTAATTTCGTATTTTTTTCTGATTGAAAAATAAAAACTTGAGAAAAAAAAGGAAGAAAAAAGGACATTTCGGAAGAACCTATAAAATATACAACCAGTTGATTATTGGGAAATTCTGAAGGTATTTATTAATAAAATAAATCGTTAGTTTTTTTGTTATTTGGAAATAATTTTAGATAAGAAAGTTTGAAGGGAAAAAAAAAGAAAATACCAAAAATTTTTTTTTTTTGCTTTGCAATTTTTCATATTGTTCGGTTTATTGAAGAGGCTTTCTTTTTTAAAAATTCCTTTTACTTACGGGAATGGCTTTAATTAAGTGAAATTATATCCGAACAAAATCGCGCACGAACACAGAAATATACGTGAAACAGAAACTGTTTTCTTGTTAAAACATATAAATATATATAAAATAGGTATATAATCAAGGCACCTACAGGTTTTATACATTTGCTTGTATTAGCGCGTATATTTTCCAAATCCAGAACGGATAGAAGAGATCCCTGATTATTAAACTTAAGCTTTATTATGGAGTTTTGTTTCGTGTCCTTTTGTCGATTTTACTTTTCGAAAATCATTTCAACTTTAGATTGGAAAATTTTCTTTTTTTTTTATTCATAAAAACATTTTATTAAAATTATTTAAAGTATCAGAAAGACCTAAAACACAAATCGTGTCTTCCAAGGTCCAATTTTTCTATTCATTAAAAAAATAAAAAAAGAAGGTGACGAAGCACGATGTTTTCATGTGGCCGAACATGAAAAAATATTTAATACTTAAAATTAAATTTTTGCTACATTGTGTGTCCTTTAAGAGAACTCAGTTTAGCTGATGTAGAATTAGGGTCTGGTGTAATATCCTGGACCCAACAACAAAGTTATTGTCTTAAATTTTTTCTTATTTTTATGTTATTAGTAGTAACTTAATGCATGCTCGCTACCCCCACTTAAGGATTTATACTGACTGGTTGCAAAAATATAACAAATAACTTTGTTGTTGGGTCCGGGATATTACACCAGATCATAGAATTATCTCGAAATAGGTTGTTGAACATCAAAAAATGTTTTAAAAATTAGTTAAAAGTCTAAAATATCTTTGTTTTTTTAAAGAATTTTGAGCCGGATCGATTCTCAACAAACAATTGTATGTCGCTTAAAAGAAGACCTATCTATGGACATTTGCAGTAAAATTTTGTGAGATCATTTTCAAAAGCGATTTGTTCAAAGTATAGCGCGATTAAGCTACTCATAGACACAAGTTTTCTCTATGGGCTAGATTGTCAGATCAAATCTCATAAATTAGTTGGAGGGAAAGATAACTTTTCGAGTTTGACATACTTATTGGAGTGTCTATAGCTTGCTTTACTTAAGAAAATTGCCTAAAAACTGCAATAGTCCAATATATTTTCAACTCAAATTTTCGACAAACTGCCTTACGAATTATATAACAATGGCAATCAATTGTCGCTGGTAGTTTTATAGAATACCATTGCTGTACTCTGAATACTATAAGTCTGCAAAGATTTAACTAATATGCAATGAAGAATCGCTGTTATTCTCTTGCACGTTTCACAAAAGTATACTGTTGTTTTTCTTCCTCCAGGCAACTTACAAGTTAAATGCTCTGTTGGTAATGATAAACTGAAAAGACAATCGTATCATATTTAATAGACAGCATGTTCCTCCTTGTCACTTCACACGTGCCAAAACGACCGCTGCAGATAACTATTGTCACGTCAGAGGTGACTTACGACTGATAAGGGTTAAAAAGGCGAAACTCCTTTCTACACATGAATACTTGCGGATGCCAATGAGAATGCCAGAGGACTCACAATCCTTTTTCATATTCGCGTACGTTTAAGTAGAAGAACAATTTCAAAAAGCTTCATATTAAAATAACATTTAAAATACAACGATTATAATAACCTTGTCAATCACATTCATTAATTTGTGATTCCCTATCTACAGAAAGACGATAGTAGTGTGCCTAAATAATTAAATAGAGTGAAAGCATTTAAACTGAATTGGTTATAATTTGAAAAAGAAAAATGAACGAATACTAGTGAAATTGGGACAAATTTAATCTCTATAAAACGTAATTAAATATTAACGTACGAAATGTACAACCTATTTAGATGTAGCCATCTTAGACGTAGGAAACTTAAGAGGAAACTGGTACTGTCACCATTTCATCCAAAAAAAAACTACAAATTGCTTTTTAAACATAGGGAAGGAATTTTTAGACAAAAATATTGTGGGACTACCTATTTTTAGTTAAATAAAAATTGTTGATAATCGGTCAAAAGCATTCGTCGTCGTGGTCGTCTCCTCGTAAAATTGTATAAGGTATAAAAACCACAAAGTGTTGAATGCGTTATCAGTTTCTCATTTAACAAAATATCTCCAACTCATATTACATTTTTTAGAACTGTATTTGGACTTTTATCAAATCAAATTACGCGTCTAAGCAATTTTTTGATTCTTCCCAAACAATATTTTTTTTATATGAAAAACATATATAAACTTAAAATCGGCTAATATCCGATCCATCATGTTCTATGATAGAAATGAGACTCGGTTAGTTAACAAATTTATAATGGATGAATTCGGAGAGAAAAAAGAAAACAACTAAAACTAGTAATATTTCAATGTTTTTTCTGCATAACTTTTTTTCTTTGTTTTCGATCTTAATAGCATAAATATATTTTGCAAATTTTATTCAAATCGGGATATCGGATCTGAAAAACTAAAAAGAAAAATTCTATCACCAGTTAAATTTTTCTTCAAAACTATTTTTTTTGGACTATCTTGTGATCGATTTTTACTGAAATTCAACATATAGTATCGCCTATTTATATAGTCAACTTATGTAATTAATTTCAACGAAATTGCTTCACAAATAAATACGAAAAAAAGAAGAATGACAAAACTTTGTGGTCACCATGATTTTTGTTTCATAACTTTCTTCTTCTTCGATCAATTTTGCTGAAATACAATTCAATACCAAATCTCAAGTTAACAAACAGCCAACCTATATTCCAACGTTCATTCAAATCTGACAAACAGGATTTTGAATTATTGTATTGTAGTCGAACGAACAGCCATATAAATCGATAAATTTTGATTCTCTACACATCTATAGCTTTGAAACTGCGTTCTCTGGTAATTGTTACTATCCGCTATTACAAATTCAGTGACTACCAACTACATAATATCCTCTCTAGTAAAAAGCGAGCTATGAGTAATTACCACCAAGTAACCCAACTTTCTATCTCTGCCGTGACAACGTTTTTATCGATTACGACTTTAAATTTTCAAGCATTTTTCTATCCACTGCTAACAAAGATATCTACATGTTGTACGTAAAGGGAAGAGTAAGATGGACAACATTAAACACCACCAAATTGGAAACAATATCAAATTCTAAACAAACAAATATATGCTGGAATTTATATACCACTACATACCAGAAAAACGGCATGAGTGATTGAAAATTTTATAAGAGTGAGTGACGTCATCCAATGTGCTCAATGGGAATTTCTTTTTAAAAAAAAATATTCATTCTCTCTCTTTTTAATACATTTGAAAATTACTCGTGCTCTTTTGCACTTATTGTGTTGTTTCTTCCTTACTGCTTTGTTTATGATTGGTATAATTGTTTATTCGCTAGTTTTGGGTACTTTTTAATTATTAGTCATATTTCACATAAAGCCTAATTTACATCATCGGAGCATGTAAAATTTACTAACAATGTGAGTGAGAGAGAGATAATAGCGATCGCTTATGCAAAAATCAATTAGCGTGGGATTAGACGTGGTGTATTGGTTTAAAATTGTACCGCAGGCATAGGTATCGGTGGGTTGGAGATGAGGCAGAAAATCTACCTCTCGAAAAGCTGGCGCATCGGAGTTTTTTACGCACACAAACAAGAGTCACTGTTTTTCGCTTTGTCGTATAAAAGACTATGGTATAAATATACCTCCTCTAAGCGGTTTGGTAAATTTCTACCCAAAACTTGACGATAGATTTCTACCACATCTAATCTGGCACTTAGTATGAAAAGTACGGAAAACATTGAAGAGTAGGTGTGAGATGTTTGAGCTCTACCATGTATTGATTTGGTCGCATAAAAATTTAAATTACCAGGCAACTCCATTCGACTTTTTTCAAGACTTCTTTTCTGTCGAACTGAAAAAAAGTCTAATGGAGTCGTGGGGTTAAACTATGTCTCACTCATTTCTTAGTAAATTTTCCATGCTTCGATGATGTAAATTGGTCATAAGGCATAAAAATACTTGAACCTAGAGCAATACCAAAAGGAATAGTGTTAAACAAACGTGGGATTTCCAATCAATACAAGTTTTATTCATCTTTTTTTTTTCACTTTTCTAAAAGAAAAAAATTTTTTTTTCTGTTTTTTTCCACTCCGATGAAAATGTCCTTAAAAGAATCCTAGTTAATCCTTTTTCTATTGTTTCTTCATCTTCTATTGATAGCCTGAGATAATCAAAAAAAAAAAGACCTAGAATTAGAATACTTTGTCATACTTTTATTTGGATTCCTCCCAATCCATATACTTTTTTTTTCTAGATCGCGATATTATTCGTTGTTGTTCATATTCTTATTCATTACAAAAAAATCAAAAAATATGACGCAAAAAACTTAAAAGTTAACTTTAAATTCTGATAAAAGCTTTATGATTTCATAATATCCAAAGCTCGTTTTTCTTTTTTTTTTGCTCTCCACCAACGCGCAGCATGGTTCTCCTTCTTATTCCCTCTCGACCCCCACAAAGAAAACGAAAGCCCTTTTCAAAAAAAGAAAATTAATGATCACTTTTTATTTTATTAGATAAAAAATTACTCATAAAATTCCATTAAACAAAAAAAATAAAAATTAAGATAAAATTAACATATTTTATTCGGGAACAATTTATCGTTTCGTTTATTCGCGGGGAGTGCGATCGTGCAAAAAAAAAAGCAAGAATCTATTTCGAGTTCGGGTGTTTTTATCATCATCAAGTGTCGTCATCAGTTTTGTAAGAAATTGATCTTAGGTTCTCTCTAAAATCACAAAAATTCGAAGATCGTAAATTTTGAATTTGTTACTCTGTCAAGGATTTTTGCAGTCCTTTTTCTTCCCCCAAAAAATCGAATTCTATTCTCAAAAACCGCCATTGTTTGTTTAAATATTAAAGAAATTAAATTATTATATTTCCAAATACTTTAATTCTATGATGATGTTCTTTTTGTTTGTTGTTTAAATTTTAATTTACATTTAATTTTGGAGTAAATTAAATGTCATAGATTTCTACTACAAAATTTCTGTGTTTTTGAAACATGTATATTTTTTTTAAACTTCTATACAAAGTATATATAACTGGTACTAGAATCATGATCGAAAATAAAAAAAAAATATCTTACCAAATCTCCACGTTTCAGAAGGATTCTAAGGCCCGCCGAACACTTGGGCTAAGCTATGTGGGCGAACGTCGCTGTAGTTACATCCTAGTTGTATCCTTCTGTCTATACGATAACTCAATGCCATATTCCCGCCGCACACTTGAGCGAGCCTCGCTGTGGTTAAATAGCTTAGCTGGGTTCGCTAACCCCATTGCACGCTTGAACTAAGCTACGCGGCGATATTTTTGGTAAATTCATGCCATCAGTTCTATTTCAGCCGTCAGAATAATATAATATAATAATAATATGCGAGTATAGGTATCGATGAATTATTACTAGACCTTTTCCACTTGACACTTACCCATTTGTGTCGACAAAATACTAAAGAAGACATACTACACTTTTGCAAGTATCGATTCTACATTGTATAATGCCGAAAGTACGTATAAACTAGTGACAGCGATGCCAGCGAAGCTCGTTCGCGTAGTTGACGTCTGAACTACGTGAACGAGCTTAGTTCGTGTCGCTCATGAACAAGCCACGTAGTTTCAAAGCTTCAATGAATGCAAATGCTGAATTTTTCATTTTCAGCGAGAAACTTAGCTTACGTATATTAGCTCGCTTAGCTCAAGTGTGAGGCGGGCGTAAATCATTTAAAAATACTCTTATTCATTAACTATAGCTGGTAAACGCGGCTTTGTTTGCGATATTCATAGAAAATATGAAAGTAAATTTAATTTGTGCATATTATTGATCCTTTTCTATAATCTTTACCGCAATCCCTACCGAGTAGAGATATATTCTATATTCTCAGTTGGTCTATCTAAAATGTATATTCCAAGTTTTATGAAAACCCGCCCATTACTAAAGTGTTATTGACGTTTTTTTATTTTGGTGCCCCGGAACCAACCTGCCACCGAATGAATTGAAAAGTAGCCTAAGTTATATTCCAGAAAGTCCTCTCCGTGAAAATCCTGTCAAAATCGGTTCAGCAGTTTCCAAGATTAGCCCGGACAAAAAGACAGAAAGACAAAAATCTTAAAAGCGAAGTTGGTTTCGATCAGCCTAAAACTTTGGATAGCTGCCGAACAAAAGTTAGATTTTTTTAAAATGTTTTTAATGAAATTTGGTACATGATACCTTTTCAATAAAAGGACAATTGTATCCGATTACATAGCTTTCCGGGTAGCTGTCGAACAAAATTTTATAATTTTTACTATGTATGAAATTTCGAGCATAATTTTGGATACTCGAACAAAACTACGGAATTTTTGTACAAAATAAAATACATTATGATCGATATGTATAGAAGTTGTTCTCATAGTGGTTTTGCAGTATAGCTTGTTTTTTTTCGACTTAGTCACTCAACGAACAGTTTTCTCAAGGCATACAACAAGAGTAGGTAACCCAAAACGTTTCATTATAAATTTCTCGTATTCCGGGCTAGAATTGATTATTTCGTGTTTTGTAGAAATGATAAGAAATTCTCGTAAAAACATACAAAATTGTACATTTTCTTTTTCGTTTCTTTTTTTTCATAATATATATCGGAATTTTAAAATTGTTTAATCGATATTCAAATGATTTTTCTTACAGTGATATTTTCGTGGAACAATTTCATTCCTTGACGTCAAAGTATAAAGAAAGGAAAAACTTTCCTTTTTCAAGCGAAAGCTACACTGTAAAAAGTTTTCATGTATTATTACTACGATTATCGTTGGCACAAAATTTGCCAACGATCAACGTAGGAATTATACTGTTTATGATAATTTTGCTCGATTTAAATGTAAAATTAATATGAAGTTAAGTAAACTGTGCATTTGTGAGTTGTAAAACTTGCACGGCAATTAAGTAATTTTACACACACGATATGTAGAAATGCTGTATTAAGTAAAGGAGTACTCTTTTGGAGTACACTTTTAAAAACGCAGTAGGTAAAATTTCAGAAACAGATTTTCAGGTTGTAAAAAATACTATGGTGATGGGGGTAATAGGAAAAATGTTAGGGGTGATTCTTTTTCGTTCCAAACCGTGGTGTATTATGGTATCTAGACCAAATTTTACAGCGGTACACCCCGATCTAAAACGAAAAGAAATTCTCCTGTTAAATAAAACGCATACATAGAAAAATTATATTTTAATTTAAATTTGTTTTATTAATTATTAAAGTTAGCCTTTATAGCAAATCTATGTTTTTACATGTGCTTTTGGTAATCTATAGTTTTACAATGAATGCTGGAGCAAATTAAACATTTAAACATAATTTTTATAATTAACACACCACTTACACAAATATTTTTAAAACTAATTTCGCAAACCAGAACAGCAGTCAGCTCAAATTGAAATGTAACTGGAGTATAAGGCGCGTGGAATTTCACAATATTTTCTATGCAAGGAATGCATATGTGTGTATTAATACCCGGCGATTACCGACAAGATTCGACACGATAAATTATTCTATGGAATTCTAACTCTATTTCTTTATGGCAATTTAGTAGTCAAAGTAGTTATGTATAGTTTCATTTACATCCACAACTTCAATAAATTTTTATAAAAATGTAGACTAGAATTAGTAAAAATACGTCTATAAACTCAGTATTTTTCCATAGCTTTGCTAAGTTTGGTACGAACCAGCATTTTTACAATATTATTCATATTAAAAATTATGTAAAATTCGTCACATATATCAAAAATGATTCCAATCTTCAAAAGTACCAATTTATTTTCTGAATTCTGGTATTTTTACACATTTTACAGACTTTTGCTATATTTTGTTGTAAAAAAAGTGTGTAAAATTACAGTTTTTTTTTACTGTGTAGCTTTAGGGAATAAAAAAAAATCAACCAATTAGAGTAAAGTAACAACAATTACATTGAGATAAACACGTGGAAACTATTATCATCACTTTAATGGGATTATCACTCTTGTGTTTATGCATTCATTCATTTGCATGTATTAAAGCATGCATTTTTAAGCATGTGTATATGCATTATCGAAATTGAAACAGAATGACAGATTCACACAGTTTTCGGTTTACAGATTGTATTAGGCCGTCTTTCGGATAATAAATGGATTCCATGATAAACAACAAAAAATTTGGTTTCGTCAAGTCATTTTTTGATATTTAGGAAATTTTGCTTTAAATTGATTAATTATTGTCGGTAAACGACGTGTTAATTGTTTAACCAGATATCACCAGCTCATAGTATGCCAACCTTGATCAGGGCGAAGTCTTTCAGTTCAAAAGCATTGTTTTTGAGTCGTTTAAACCAATTCTTTCAGATAGAGAAGCTTCTAGAAGCAAATGATAACGTTCAGCGGCATTTCTCTTTAGATGCAAACAAAAAAAGTATCACTTCCCGCAAATGTTGTTTTATGGTCACAAAAATTTCTGGCTTTTTAATAATAGTCAGAACGTGTTCTTGTCATTTTTTCGGCAAATGAGTGAAATCGGTCCATACTTCGGTCCATGCTTATTCTGAGCCCAGTCATAATATGACGTCACTGTCATAACTTTTTTTTTTATAGACTAATTTGTATTCTGACGCGCTCATAACTTACAACTGTCATAAAAAATTATCATAAGTTCTTAGTTTGCATCACAACGAAATTTTAGGTATTTTATGAGTGATTTAATTGATAAATATGAAAAAATTTCTATAATTTTTTCAAGAATTATAGCAGTTTAAACTGTTATAAATTCATATTTTTGACTTGGCTGTCAGAATACGAATTATTTCAGAAGTCATAATTTTAATCATAATTTTTGTAGTAAAAAAATTTGTTATGACTAAAAATTTGTCGCAACACCAGATTAGGGCCTGTAAGTCAGTCAAATCGGGAAGAAAACAGAAATTTTTTGCAGCTAGATCGAAGATGATTTAAAAAATCGTTGTTTTGTTTGAAAAAGCACAATAGTTAAGACGACCTTCTCTAATATGAACAAAAGATACAAAGTTCAATTCTCTAACAGCATAAATATAATAATAATTCGGAATTCGATCGCTTTCAAATAAAGAATATAATTAGTCAAGATCAAGGATTATTCGAATTGTAAAAATTAAATTAAAATTTTTTTACCGGAACTAAATTATTTGAGATCGAATCTTACTCGATTTAGTTCTAGGAAAATTCTTTGAACACATTTCACGATCATTATGACTCTTGATATATGCAAACCACAAAAAGCTTCTTTTAATCTATTTTTAAAAATTTGTATATTTTTCTTTTTTATCTTACAGATGAAATATCTTAAAAGCAGATAGCAAAATTAAAAAAAAACTGCTTTTTCAATTTCGAATTAATATGTTAAGGCCCATAAAAAACTTTCTAACATATTTACAAAAGAATGCAAATGGTGCAACAATTTTTGGAGTATCATCAAACACGAATAATAATAATATGAATGTTGATGAAATGATGAATCAAGAAAATGTTCTAATAACGAACGGTATTGATAATGATAATAATGATCAAGAAAACCTTAAAGAAATCATCTTAAATGAAATCGAAATTGATAAATCATCGCATTATCAAAATGATAATTTAATTAATACAAATAAATTAAAACCAGAAGAAGAAGAAATGGTATTCACAAGAAATATTGTTGAAAAATCTACATCATTATTAGAAAATCAAATTGATTCTCTAAATGATCAAAATTTATCAAAAGAACAAAATGAAACAACACAATCATCATCGAATGATGAGAATTTTTCAATATCAACAATTGATATATCATTTAGTACAGATGAAAATGATAAAACTGCTGATAGTCTACTATCATTAAATGAAGTAATTGTTGATAATAGTTTAGAACAAAATAATCTAATCGATGATATTGAAACAGATCCATTAGCAATTGATGATCATCTACCATCAATCACCACTACCATCGATAATAATAATAGTAACAATCATATGAGTACAACAAATCAGGATGGTATTATAATGATTATTGATATTGGTGATTTTAAAGGTATATCTTTACAAAATGATATAAAAAATGATGATGAAGAATATTGTGTGACGTCAAGATTAACTGAATTAGTTGAAGAACAAGAGGTACGAAGTGATGGTTCCGATTCTGGTCTTGGTTCTGAAACTTCAATACTTCCAACAACTACAACAACTAATACAATCGATAATACTACTACTTTATCGATGATTACCGCTGGATCATCAAATCTATTACTAAATAAAATAATACCAAGAAAAAGTAACTTAAAACGTCGTTGTAATGTTGTCGATGATGATGATGATGATGATGATGTTGATACAATGTCAGCGGCTATTACAAAAAAATCGAAACGTTCAATACATTTTAATAATGTTAGTGTTTATTATTTTCCACGTATTCAAGGATTCGCTTGTGTACCATCACAGGGTGGTTGTACATTAGGTATGGGTGCACATCATACACATTATCGTAATTTCACATTAGCTGAACATGCAGCTGAACAAAGACGTGTTCATAGACAACAAATGCAAGAAATCAATCCACGCGGTTCATCAAGTGATGATACAGATAGTGATGAAGAAATTAGTGAAGCAAGCGGTTCAGATTTAGATACAGATGCTAATGGTTTTTTACAACCGGTACCAGCTAAACAACGGCGTGCTTTATTAAAAGCAGCTGGTATACGTAAAATTGATACAACCGAAAAAGATGATTGTCGAATTATTCGTTCATCACGTGAATTTTGTGGTTGTAGTTGTCGTGGATTTTGTGATCCAGATACATGTTCATGTAGTCAAGCAGGAATTAAATGTCAAGTAAGTTGAAAATTTGAAAAATTATTAATTTTTTTAAATTTGATATTATTTTATTTATAAAAAATAGGTTGATCGTCCTAGTTTTCCATGTGGCTGTTCACATGATGGTTGCGCTAATGTTGTTGGTCGTGTTGAATTCAATCCGAATCGTGTTCGAACACATTTTATTCATACCATAATGCGTCTAGAATTAGAGAATAAACAAAAACGACCCGACACTATCGATTCACCAATGTTAAATTATTCAAATAATCATGGTTCTGGTTTTAATGTTGTTACCACAATGAATAATCTCAATTCAAATATTTATAATACAACAAATCATATACGATCACAAACATACGGTCATCATATGCTTTTGCAACAACATATACAACAACGATCGTTGCAACAAAATCCAAATTACATGAACAACAACGGTCATAATAGTAATAATAATAGTAATTTATATTCAAATAGTTTAATACCAACATCACAAATGGAAAATTGTATACAACATCCGTTAACTACACAAAATTCATTGATCAATCATAATCTACCAATGCATAATCATCATCAACATCAGCATCATCATCATCAAACACCTGATTTACAATATTCATTCCGTGATGGTAATATTATGGATGTTAATACTGCTAATCGTGATACTACAACAAATATGATGGCATCATTTCCTAATCATCAACATCATCTATATTCTGATACATATAATAATAATCATTCTTATAATATGAATCAAAATTCATATACAAATTCAATAACAACAACTGCCGCCATTACAAATTCAAATTATTCCCAACAACAATATCAACAAAATTATATTAATAATTATACTCAATCATTAACAACAAATTGTACAAATTCAATAACAACAACGGAAATTATTGATTTATCATCATCATCATCAGCGGAAACGAATACTACTACCAGTTATATTAATTTAAATTCATCAAATGGTAATGTATCTTGTTTAGATGATATTAATGATATTTTACATAATCATCGTAATTTAACAACAGATTTAAAAACTAATGATAATATGATTTATTTAGATGATATACATAAAAAACAATTAAATAATGATAAATTAATAGAATGTTATTATGATTTAATCAAAGATAAAACAAATTTTATACATTGTGGTGTTAATCAACAACATGAAAAAATGCCGGAAAATCGGACAGAAGAAAGATATCAACAAAATGTACAAGAAATTGTTGATTTTTCATCAGATCTAACACAAAAGGCAACAAATTTATTAGTAGACGATGAAAATAATACTAATCGATGTCTATTAAATCCAAATTTTACATTATTAAATAATTTGAATAATGATAAACATGAGACAATATCATTTGGTAATGATATAACATCATTCTCATATCCAGAAGAAGAAGAACAATGTGCTGATGTTGAATTACCATATCAAATGGATAGAAAAAATTATATTGATATTAAAGAATCTGCTACATCATTGAGATTACAACCATTTGTAGCACTTCAAATTCTCGAAGATATGGAAGAATATAATTATTTTAAAGAAAATGTAAAAAATATTGTTCTAGAAAATGGAATTTCGGAAATTAATGATGAACATTCGAAAGATGTAATAGAAGATGGAGTTCGTATTGATTTGAAAGGGAATGATGAAAAAATGGATTTTAGAAAATCGGTAAGTATGCAGTTAACGAATGGGCACACAATTGAAACAATAAATTTAGATACAAATAAAGCCAGCTCTACTACTTCATCAAATGAAATAATAATTCCAAATAAAGATGATGAAAAATGCTTTACGATTCTTGATAAAAAAAATGATGTCGATGAAAGTTTAAAAGAAATTATTAAAGATAATATTATTAAAACAATTACAACGTAATTGTTTAAGAAGAAGAAAAACACACACACACACAAATAAAATAAGAAATTTTTGTACTTTTTTAAAAACAGAAAAACCAACAAAATCTTAAAAACTTGTGATTCATTTTTATTCCAATTACAAAATTTGTTTTTTCTTCTGTTTTTATATATATATTTTAAATTTGTTAATAATTTTTTTTTTTCTTGTTTAAAATGCTCCGAAAAGTTTTGTAAATTTCCATGTTCCTCCCTCCAAGTCGTATTGATTATGATATTGGAGGAACCACAAACACTTGAATGATGAATATCTTTGGAAGAATTAAGAAATATAATCAAAATCCATCCCCAACAACAGGAGTGGGAATCTTGTAAATCGATTTGAACCAAAAACGTATCGAAAAAAAAAACGAAATAGATACGATTCGATACGATAGACGTAGTTCTTACTTTGAACACTTGAATGCCCATCGGTTCTGAATTTCGTTATAAACATTTTATAAAACGAGGCGTTGCATATTTTGTATCGTTTTTTGTGTGAATTTATAATAACCAATTTGTTAAATTCACAACATCGATTAATCACATTGCATGACGCCAGAAATCAGCATTTTGACCACAAAGAATATCTCTTCGTCGTCTGAAATGGATCACTTCTTCTTCTTCCAATTGTCGACCAGTTATATGCTCAATTTTTACGTACCTACGTCATTCCAGACCCGAAATACATTGTTTGTGTGAAAAATCACTATTCTATATACACTTTGTGACACTTGATTAGCAAGTAGCCGAAAAAAACAAAAATAGGAATTTCAACTCAAGCATGGTATATTCTCACATTTGGGTCATCAGGTAGAACAGAATAATGGGCAAAGAATATTACGGATAAAGTTTCTAAGAATTTGCATCATTATGGCATTAATGACGTCAAAAATTAAAATGATGCTAATCAAGTGTCACTTGGTGGATATGAATGAAATCGGGTCACATGTGATGTCATAAAAGTATTAAAATAAATATTCAAAATGGTCGACATGCGGCGCACGGTGTAATGTTGTATGAATTCATGGATTTACTCTCTCGAATCGAATTACACGATTCCCTGCTTCAGTTTTCGTTTCTAATTAAAAAAAAAAAGAAGAAAAAAGTACATGTTAAAATAATATATATTTAAACTTATTAAATTTATTGAAAATAAAAAACAAACAAAAAAAAAACACTATAAAAGTTGTATTCTCATTTTTTATTTTTGTTTTATTATTTAATCTTAATATTAATATAAAAAAATTAAAGAAAAAAACATCATAATTTATAAGAAAATAAATAAAATAATTAAAAATAAAAAACAATATATATTTAGTACCAGTTTCTCTCCTTTTTGTTAAATAATATTTAAAATACATATTTAAAATTTAAGAACAAAAAAAATAACATAAAATAAAATAAGCAAAAAAAATGGAATTTATTTTGAATTTTAAAATTTGAATTATTATAAAAAAAAAAATAGATTTTATTTCCGTTAAAAAATTAGAATATTGTATTTTATCTTAATTAAGAAGTTAAAAAACAAAAAAACACAAAAAAATATATAGTCTTTAAATATATTACAATTAATTAAGATTTAAGAGAGAAAAAAGAAAAACAAACAAAAACCATACGAGATATAAATTTCTAAAATAATCTTAAGAATATTTTTTTAAGTTATGATTTTTCGAAAAACAAAAAGAAACTAGTACCATTATTACAAAATTTCTAGAATTACACCACACGACTCCATACGACATATTTCAAGACTTGTTTTCCAGTTTTTATGGCCGCCATTTTGATGACATTAAATTTTTACCTGGACCTGGACTGGCATTCTGTACGGCGACAGGCGATTGTCGCTTGTGACCAATTTGAAAGTGATCATCGCATATTTTGGCATTACGTAGGGCGATCACTTTCGTTCTCGCCCTCAACTTAATTTTTTCGTCCACTGTAGCTGTCAATTTTAAAAATGTGAAAAGTAAAAGAAAAGAAATAAAAAATAAAATAAAATAAAAAATTGCAAAAAACATAGATATCAACTTATAAAATTATATGAAAGCGACAGGGTTTGAGCTATCGCTTCAAATTCATCAATACCTTACAGAATGCCGAAAAGTGACGAGCGACAATCGTCTATCGTCGTACAGAATGCCTAACCTGGTGGAGACTTTTTATTTATAAACATGCCGTTGAAAAAACAAAACAACACGAAATTTTTGCCGAATAAATTTATTAATCATGTAAATAAAATAGCGAAATAGAAAAACGTGTCAATAATTCGCTCTAAGGCTGATATTTTCATAAAATTTGGAATGTACATTCTGGGTTCGTATTTGGTTTCTCGACACGATTGATCGGATCGATAAAAGTATTTTGTCTTCTATTCTCTAGCTGAAGATTTGTCGATCCGATCAATCGAGTCAAGAAACCAGACACGGGCCGAGGATAGATTAACTGAAAAGATAGAATATGTCTTCATTCGGTGGTGAGGAGTTGTTTGAGATCAAAACAGAAAAACGTCAATAATTCACTGCTGCACTTTTAACGCATTTCTAGGAATTAAAAATATATCTGAAATATCGAGGAAAACCTTTTGCAATTACTTAAATTCGTATGCATTCAAATCATTTTTAATTTCAATATATCAAAAAAAAAGAAAAGATCTTCCTAAGAAAAATCTAATTATTGAAGTATCCACAAGATTTTTTGAATACCTCTAAAATATTTTATAGACTGGACACATATCCTATCTTTTAAGTCGGTCTATCCGAAATTTTGATTCTAATTTTTATGAAAATGCACACTATTGAGATGAGTTATTGATGATTTTCTATTTTTTCTTCTCATCGATTCTTGAATGGCATGGGACAGAAAGGACGAACTCTAAACGATTCCAGGCCTTATATATAACTTAAATAATAAACTTTTTTAAAACACAAAAACTCAACAGCACAATAGATGAAGTCATTTGGAGAATAATGGTACCAAAAATTGAAATTTTTTTTTATATTGTTTTGTTTATAAATTAATTAAATTAAAAATTGTATGCATGATCACCTGTTAAATCAGTTTCCATCATTCATCATACTAAAACCAAAGATCCTATAATAATAGAGGGTGTATAATGTGCGAATAGAAAACAACGAAATTTCTATGCTAATCGTTAGTTGAGACTCACATTGATCAGTCTTCCATCAACTATTGAACAACTTAGAAAAAACTGACCAGTGTGGATGTAAAAAACTGATGGTTTTTCAGTCAAAACTCAAGAATTATTCCTGAATTTTCGTGAGCAATCAGCTTTCTCTATAGTTGCGTTTCCACCAAATGCGCAAAATGTATTTGCTCGCGTGGTGTATTTGTTTGCGTGTTTGGTGGAAACGCAACTTATCAAACACGGCGGCTGACAGTCATGACTGATCAATGTGAAACCTACTTAATATGAAAATACTAGGGTACGCAATAATTTATCAGCCTCGACAAGAAAAACACTGTTTTGTAAATGATATTTTATTTTATTAATTAGTATAACTTTGCTGAACTTCTATACACTTGTTCGAACGATTCTCCAATTTAAGGATTCCATCCATGAAATGAAAATCCGGTAGGCCTCCAAAATACGCCTCTACAGCTGCTGCTATGACCTCTTTTAGCTTCTTGTTTCGATTCAGGATCATGGTGATGGACCCAAGTCTCATCCATAGTAATGAATCGACGTACGAAATCTATTTTATCCTTCTTAAAACACGGTCCAAATGTTGACAACGTCGCAATCAAAAGTGTTTTTGTTCCATTATTAGCGAATGCGACACCTATTTTGCACAAAGCTTTTTGAAACCTAAAACTTCAGCTAAGATGTGATGTACTGATCTATGTTAGATGCCTATGGTGTCAGCTACCTTATCTACACTCACTCGTCAATCTTTTGTTATTGATACATTTTTTGGACGACCTTCGAGTGGATCATCTTCGAGGCTTGTGCGAACACTTTTAAACAGAGCAGCCTATTTCTTAATAGTGGCTATTGAAGGTGAGGATTCGTATACCAACATGAGACAAAAAATTGACCTATGAGCAGCGTGTTCTCTTGTCGAGGCTGAGAAATTATTGAGTAATTGAATTCAATACATATGAATTACCTATCTTATTACTCGGATCTTTGCTAAAAATTTTCCATATTCAGGAAACAAATCCTCGATTAATGGGACTGCATTTTCAGACCATTCGCGATACCTGTGTGGGATCCCAATTAAAACAGGTTTCATTGTATAAATAGTTTTTTTTTTTTTGAAAATTAATAATTGTCAATTTTTGTTAGTAAAAAAAAAGAAGAAAAATAGAAAAACAAAAAAAAAATTCAGACCAAATTAAAATTAAAGTAAATATAATTAAAAAAAAGGAAAAATAAAATAAATTATTTAAAATAAAACAAAATAAAATAAAATTTGTTTTAGATGCACAAAAATATTTCTATATTAATTTTTTTTTTTTTTTATTTTATTCAGAAAAACATTTGGAAATTAATAAAAATGAAAAAATTATCAAGAAAACCTCCTCAAGGAGTCGTCTCGTCACTTGTAAATATCCGAACGAATTCACAACAACAACCAACAGGAAAACAGGAAAAACAGTATTGGTTTTGAAGAAAATTAAATTCCATCATGTTATATGTAAAGAAAAGAAGAAGAAATAGAAGAAGATTCAGTACAGGTACTGGTGTGGGCGGCATCACGTAATTCGATTGAGATTAAATTAAATCGAAAATTCATTGCGAATTTGCTATACTTTTTCGATACGATTTGTGGCAAATCGAGTTACATGATTCCTCTCCTCTGTTTATATTCTATTCTATCAAAGATATAAATAAAGAAAAGATATATGGAAAACAAGATTTTGTTTAATATGAGTAAATTACATTAGATCTTATGGTGTGAGAGCGTTATAAGTTGCTTAAAAAGTATTACTGTGAGGCCTAATGTAGTTTATTTATGTTAAATAAAACCTCTTTAGAATTTTACATATCTTTACTAATGTATATCTTTGCTATTATAATAAAACTCCTCTTATTTAATCATATTTAACACCCAATTGTCTTCGGATTTCATCTTCAATTTGTACCATTTCTAAACTATTCGCATGTGTATATAAAGGACATTCTTTTAGAGATTTCTTTAAACACGTTCGTACTTCTTCAGCTTCATAACGTAAACCACATGCATTCGTATGATTAAATTCATGTTTAGCATTTGGTAATGGCCAATCTTTAACTGTACCATCGATATCAATCAATGATGTACAACACCAATAATTTTCAAGCTTTAGAAATGAAAAGAAAAAAATATATTTAAATATTCTAATAGAAATTTTATGTAGTACAACATCCAATCCTCCTATATAACACGGTAGACAAAGGTTCCTGCAATCTCTTTCTTTTATCGTTGTTAAGAGGAGAATTGGAAGTATTTTAGATATTTTTATTACCAATATTCGTCCTTTTTCACCAATTATAATAGCACGATTATCTAAATTTTCTAATGCTGATATTTTAGCAAATAATTTTCCATGATTTTTATTATATTCTAAAATAATTTCACTTTCGACGTCGATTCCATCATCATTTAATTTTCCTGTTGCTACAATTTTGTTCGGATATTCTTTAAATAATAATTGTGCCAATTGTATCGTATATAAACCAATATCTAATGTAATTCCACCACCTAAATGACGATTTTCAATTCTTTCAATACCATTCGCTTTAAAACCATGTGTAACATGAATTTCTTTAATCGGGCCAATTAAATTACGTTCAATAATTGATATTAAATAACGATAACTTGGAAAAAATCTTGACCACATTGCTTCCATTAGGAATACATTTTTCATTTTAGCTAAATTATATAATATTTTAGTATCATTATAATTTAAACATATCGGTTTTTCACATAAAACATTTTTTCCATATTCTAACATTAATTTTGTAACCCGAAAATGATATGGATTTAATGTTCCAACGTAAATTATATCAATTGATGAATTTTTTGCCAATTTTTCAAAATCATCATAAAAATCTTCGATATTATGTAATTCCGCAAATTTTTGAGCACGTTTTAAATCTGGATCAGCAATTGCAATGATTTTATGTTTATTACATGGTATTGTTTTAATTGCTGTTACAAAATCATGTGTTATTCGGCCAGCAGCAGCAATACCCCAATTTAAAATCATCTTTTTTTCCCTGTTTCTCAACGAACAAACCAAATGAAACGACAAAATTATACTAAATGAATTTTAAAAGGAAGAGAAATTACGACAAAAAACATCTTTTTTGATAAGCAATTCTTTTTTAATTATAATATATTTAATAAAACTTTACAAAAAGGTCAAATATTATTATTTCAATGTTGATCTTCAGCATAGATAACACCAATTTGTTTTCTAATCTCATCTTCAATACGTACAATTGTTAAACTTTCATTATGTGTAAGTGATTCACTTTGTAGTTTACGATTTAGAATACATTTACGACATTCTTCCGCCTCGTAACGTAGTCCAATTGAATTTAGAAAATTTGTTTTATGTTTACCCTCGGGTAATGCCCATGTTTTTTCACTACCATCAATATCAATAATTGTTGTTGGACACCAAAAGTTTTTTAACTATCAAAATAATTAGTAATTAGTAATTAATAATTGAATTACATCAAAAAATGATGGAATACATAGGATCTACACAACTCTTATACTAAAAGACATATTAGTAGCAATAATCTTCATTATCTCATGATTCCCGATTATTAAAATGTGAGAGATCATCGAATTTTAATCGAGAATCGTGAGATAATGTACATTTTATTGTTGTTAATGTGTCTTCAGTATTATACTTTTTCAATTTCAAATTGGAAATAATTAATTTCAAATATCAGTCAGCAGTGATAAAATGGTAATAGATCTCGACTTCAGGCAGAAGGCTTTGAGGATCACAGTTTATCAATCTAGTCCGGTGTTAAAACCTATTTGAATTTGTTCCGTTCAAGCTTAAAATCGGTCGTTAAAGAAGATTTAGCTATTTAAATGTCACAAATTCTAAACTTGTAACACCTAGAAATTATGTCAAAAATCGTAACTTGCGGTTTTATCCACACGACTTATTTTCAGTCGAACTGAAAAAAAAGTCTTGTGGAGACTCTAAAATTGGCATTTTTTTAAAGTCCGACTGTAAATAAGTCTTGAAATAAGTCCAATGGAGTCGTGGGGTAAAGAACAGTACCTATTCAATTGCTCCGGAATAAAACTATCTGATTAAAAGAACAGTTCCAAAAATTTCACTTGTTCTTTTATCATATGTTTGTTTAAAAGAAAAGTTTTTAAACATAACGTAAAGACGGGAAAAAAACGAAAGTTCTTACATATTTTTTTGTAGCTTCAGAAAATCATAAACTGGAAAAAAAAACATAGCGATAATCGCCTGTCGCCTTACAGAACGCCAGATAATGTTCATTTTAAAGAACAATCGCAATATGTTCCTGTTCTTTGAAAATCACAGTTTGTGGTCATCTCTAGTGAGAACAAGGAAATCGAGTAACGGTTACACTGGGCCAATTGTCGCTGATAATACCAAATGTGTCGGTTATATTCATAAGTCTTGAATATGATCGACAAGAAGATATAACTTTAATTAAAAATTGCAATTTGAAATTGAAAAAGTATAGAAAACAAGATTTTCGTGATCACTTTTTGAAAGCTTAATATATTATCAGATCCAAAGATAATTTTATCTTTTATAAACCGCACTTGAGAGCTTGAAGAGTCTTCTTTCAAGAGCTTTTAAAAACTGATCACACACGATTGTATTTCATCATTTTCTCTTGGTTACATACTGTAATTTGTCCTTTAGTTCCTTTTATAAAAGCTAAATTATCGAGTTGTTTTCGGGCACTTGTTGTAATTTTTGCTAATCTGTTACCAGAATATGTTAGTTCCGTGTTCATGACTAAATCAACACCATCATCATTTAATTCTCCAGTTGATTTTATTGATTTTGGTGGTTCTTGAAATATCCATTGACATATTTGTATTGTATAAACACCTAAATCTAAAACAGTTCCGCCGCCCAATGATTTCTTTCTAGATATGACAATATAATAAAATTTAGTAAGATAAGAAGTTCTGTTTTTGATAAACTACATAATTTATTTGTCACTTGACTTGATCTGAACATTGGAAAAGCCAGACAAGGTAGCGGATATCAATCTCTGTTCTAGACTGTTGGCACGTAAGTTGTTTCACAGTTTATGTTTCGAATGTTCGAAACTATGGAAGCAACTACGTAAGTTTTTTCAGCCATATGAAAATCCAAATTAATGTTGAAACGAATTCCTGTTTGGTCGAATACAAAGTGTGAAACAACTTACGTGCTAACAGCCTTGATTTTTACTCTTTTTTTCGCTCCACCGAAGCAAGTGGCAAATTAAAAATCCGGTCGATTCTAATAAACTTACTGCATTCTTTCGACATTCATTAAATCGTCACCAAATGATACTTCCATTTCTTGAATTTCACCTAACATTCCACTATTTATTTGTTTCCGAATATATTGATAGGATGGAAAAAATCTTGACCAAATTGCTTCCATTAGAAATAATTTCTTCCTTTCAGCATAATTAATTAATTTTCGAGTTTGTTTTTCATTCATACAAAGTGGTTTTTCACATAAAACATGTTTTCCATTTTCAAGCATTAACATTGAAATTTCATAATGTTGTGGATTTAATACGCCAACATAAACAATATCTAAAATTTATAGATTTTAATTGAATTAAAACGGGGAGGAAGAAAATAAAAAACACCAACTTACCAATCTCTTTGTCCAATGCTATTTTCTCATACGAATCATATGAATTTGGAATTTCATGTAATTTTGCAAATTCATCAGCTCTAGATTGAGCACGGGCTGCTATTGCCATAACTTTATGTTCATCATCCGGAAGAGTTTCTATTGCTGTTACAAAATCATGACTTATTTTACCAGCCGATGCAATACCCCAACGAAGTGGTGACATTTTTAATAGAAATTTTTAATATACTCAAAAATAAGAAAAAACAACGTGCTATTCGTTGGAACAAAAAATTGCAATTAATATTTTTTTTATTTCACAATTGTTTAGCTGCTTTTTTTTGAAAAGGTTTTATTATCTTATCTCGGCACTCAGTTGAAATCTATAAAAGTACTTAAGTAGTTTTAAAATTGAAATTGTCTTTTTTTTTTTTATTTCTTTCCAAATTAACACCGGTTTTTTTCTTGATAAATATCACAATTTTTAGATACAAAAGGCAGTAATAACTTAATATTGGATCTCTAAAAGTTGTCCAAGATTTTATTAATGGATAAATCTAAATACACGAATTTTTCATATAATAATATGGAACGTCTTGTTCTCAGGGGTAGAAAACTTATTTTAATTTTTCGAATAACATTTTTTCATACATTTTATACTTCACTAATTGGCCGGTTTCTACATTTGGCAACACAGAATTGTGGAAAGTATAATTCAGTCATTTCTTTATTGCAGAATACAAAGAGAAAAACGACGACGGCGGTAAAGGAATGTCAAATTGGAATTTTCCAATGAAAACAAAAAAGTCTTTACATAAAGCTTTATTTTTGACATTTCTTATCACAAATACCAAATTATTTAGTATTATTTCTTGAGCAGAAGCAGAACTTTATATATTTGTATATAATTTTTTCAAAAAATATATTTTAAAAAAAAAATGTTTTAGGTGTCACAAGTTTGTTCCCAAAAAAAAAATGTTAAAACACGAGAATTTAGCGGCAAATCTTTGTGGTTTGTTAGCAGCTCAAGGAATTAAAGGTAAAAATTCAAAAATGCAGTCTCTTGATTTTCTTTGCGACTTTAAAAACCAAAAAAAAAAATCAATAAACATTTTAACCCATTCCTTTTTTAGAGCCAGCAATTGAATGGAGAATTCTTGGACAAGAACAAGATGGATCATTATTAGTATCATGGACATTTTTTAATTTAACTAATCAAAAATATACTAATATCGGTTATTATAATCCAACTATAAAATCACTTTCGATTTTATATAAATTTTCAAAATATGAAAATGTTATACAAGCTTCTGTGAATAGTAAAAGAACACTTTTAATATATATTATTAAAACTGAAAACGCTTCTTCTTCGATGGATGATGAAAAAACTTCAAATTATCAATCTTTTATATTGGAATTAAAATCTACAGAAATTGTTGAACCATTTAAGATTTTAGATAAAATTAAAACTAAACAAATTATGGTACAATTTTTATGGCGAAAACATGGTCCATTTGATAAGATCTATCAAGATAAATTTCTTTTACTTGTTCATGAAGAATGTAAGTAAAAAAATAGTATAATAATAAAAGAAATGTTAATAAAATAAATTCATTTTAGTTATACAAGTTTACACTTTAACAATTAAACGTCGTTCAAGAGAAAGTTCAGCAAAAATTGATTTCACCAATGATATAACATGGTATTATGATCCGACAATACTGGTTTGTGAAAGTATTGTAAAGAATTTTACATGGGCACAATGGGATCCAAGTGTTCAGGCACTATATTATATTCATTTGAAACCAACAACAAGAAGTCTTAGCTTATTAGAAACTAAAGATGATGGTGAGAATGGTCTTAGTCCAACATTATCGGCTTTTCAATTTAATGATGATTTACCAACGGAAACAGTAGTACGTGTTTTTTGTTCCTTTTTTTTGGTGAAAAATTATTAATATTTATATATTTCTTTTGTAGCTTAATATTCCATTAAATCTCCCGAAAATACCACCAACAGAAAATAACTCAACCCTTCTATATGAAGATGATACAGTACCATTACGAATTCATGATTCATCTTTAAATCTTATTATTGTCTCTGATGAATCTGGAATGTTATATGTTTGTCATTATTACTTATATCAACCAGTAAAACCACCAATTGATGATACTGATAAAACTAATACAGTACATTTTGCATATTCAGTGACAATACTCCACCATGGATGTGTTGTACATTGTGTTATGCCAGGTATACCATGGGAAAAAGCTAAATTAATGAAACCAACATTTACAATGCACGGAGATCATCATATGTTAGTATTTCAACCAGATTTATTTGTACATTTATTAGATGTCGGACAAACACATGAACCGTGCTGTCATATTGTTTGTCCAGCTTTTAATAAATATCCACTAACACATTTGGTGCCATGTAAAAAATGGGGTACACTTGCATATGATTCAGCAACTCTAGATTTAATTTCTTTAAATATACCAAAAGCACATTTAATTGAAGCATTCCGTAATGATACATCAGTTGATAATCGTTTAAGTATAGTACATTATTTTTTAGTACATTCATCTGATATGGATGTATTAGCAGAACTTTTAAGTATTATAATGGAACGTCCATTAAGTTTAGATACTGTACCACTTTTAAAAGAGGCACTTGTAGCCGGAAGTTATGCATCAGCTAAAAAAGGATTACCAACAGAAGCTATACCATTAACACGTCTATTACCATTGACAACATCAAATTCTCAGAAACCAATTCAAGCTAAAGTTAGTAATCTATCAGTTGGAATATCACATGAAAATTTATGGAATACAACAATGATGTTATTATCACCACAACAACGTCTTTCACCATATCGTACTGATATCTGGACAAAATTATGGGAAAAATTAAATGATAATAATAAAGAACGTAATCGTTTTACTGCTGAACAAGTGACAGAGAAATTAATGTTTTCATTAGCTTGTTATCA
This sequence comes from Xylophagus ater, assembly GCA_963422695.1. Taxonomy (NCBI): domain Eukaryota; kingdom Metazoa; phylum Arthropoda; class Insecta; order Diptera; family Xylophagidae; genus Xylophagus; species Xylophagus ater. The sequence goes on from OY730484.1 coordinate 5,070,097, forward strand.
ACCGGAAGCATTATCTCGTTGTACTACACCACTTTCACCAGCCGGACCAATGGTTGGACCAAGTTTCGGAGAATTCTCAACAACTGCAAGACGTAATCAAAATGATGTTTTACCATTTGTTGAATTTGAATCTTGTACAGCAACAAAACAAGAACATGTAATATCTGTAAATTTACGTGAATTAAGTGTACATCTTGTTAAACATTCGGCAAAACAAAGTACTGGATTTCGTTGGTTAAAAGATGCATTTTTCGATAGATCTCAAGCTCCAACTCATGTACATGCTGTTGCATCACAATATGCTTCAGCTCAATTGGAATTATCTCGTGCTTTATGCATACTTGTTTGTCGGGCTGCCGGTATTGATGCACGTATAGAAACAACAAGAGGATTTCAATTAATGTAAAAATTTCTTATTTTTTTATCATAATTTAAAAATAACATTTAATTATTTCGTAGAGATCAAATCAATTCGAATCAACAATATGCATTATTTATGATCTTGGAAAGATATTGTTTAGCAGTTGAATCTATTGCATTTCCATTACCACAAGGATTTTCATCATTTTTCACATATCTTGGATATCGTGCATTATCATTTGAAATGTTCATGCAATATGTCACAAATCATGTATTCGAATTACAAATTGATGTTATGAAGACCATTATCAATGGTACAGCAATAATAAACATGTCTCAAATTTTTCCTTTTTTATTAATAACAAAAACAAATGATCTTTCCAGATATTGATGATACTAAAGAAGGTGTTCAACGGAAATTGAATTTATTATCAGTTTTACCAAGATCACGTGCATATCGTCTGTTGAAAAATTGGAATCATCCAGTTAGTTTAATGATACGTGGCCGAGATCATGCAGCTAATATACTTTCTGGTAATCCAGTACAACCAAGAGGAAGTTCTCAAACAAGAAATAAGAATATTGGATCGACGACTAATATGAAATCGGGTATGTTTTTTTTTTACTTTTTTTTGCTTATTATTACTTTACCGGCAAAGCGAATGTTTTATCCGTCCGTCTGTCCGCTTCTTTAAATTGGTAATAATATCTAAACAGCTTGATCCGATTGTCATGAAACTTTCATAGTTTATGTGTTGCAGTTTTTGGGCGAAATTTATATATAGCAACACTTTTTTGTCAAAAAACGACCACATTTTGAAAGAGCAGTGCAGCACAAACTGATAGACGGATTTCGATAAAATTCATACAGTTTATGTATTTGATCCTAACTTAGAATTGATTCGTTTTTGGGCCACATTCGATTATGGCAACACTGAACACTGAACAACAAAAAAAGTGTTCTTAGACACTTTTTTTTAATTCAAATATAGCCTATTTTTACATTTGCTATACAGCCAAAACTCGGCGTCCAATTTTTCGGAAATTTGTACAGTTTATGTATTAAGATCCAACACAAATGTGATTAAATTTTCAGCAGAATTCATGTATGGCAACACCAATTCACAAAACTGTTTGTAAAAGCATTTGTGTATTCAAAATTTGTGGTCGGGAATACAATGAAATTCTGATAGTTTAGGTGTTTCAACTTACCTAAAGCTGATTGGATTTCTCGTCAGAATTTGACTATGGCAACACTTTTTTCTTGTAAACTTTATGGAAGTCAAACTACTCGACCGAATTTGATGAAATTCAAACAGTTGTAATAAACGGAATCTAGGCAAATCTGGTAAATTGTGCACCAAATACTGATGGAGACGGGATGGTGAGGCATTCAATGAAATTGTCGGTAAAGTACCATAGCACTCACTGCTATGCTTTGCTTTGCTCATTTTTATATGTGTTATTATTGCTTTTTACTTTTTATACTTTTTGCTTTTATATATATTTTCTTTTTATTATAATTTTAAAGGATTTACACAATTCTTAGATACTTATTATAAAACAAATCTTAAGTTTACACATTTATACAATTTGAAAATGATGAAATTAGATCCGGAAACATTAAGTAGTATTGATAATGAAATTCAATTGAATTTCCTTCGACAACATTACAGTAATTGGTCTCGTGAAACAACGAGAATATCTTTTTGTCTGAATCTTTATAAAATGAAATATTTTCAATTATTTTGTTGGCTTATATTGTTTATGTTGTTATCATCTATTATCATTGTAATGTTTATACTATTTCTAAATCAATCTAATAACAAAACTCATTCATTATTTATTCCTTAAATGAAAAACCAAAATCAGGGTAAGTGAGATTTATATAATATGGAAATTAGGTGAAAAGATTTCTTGTTCAATGTTTTTTGGTAAAAGTACTTTGTACAATTGTTGCTCTGGGGATAAAAAAGATTCTATTAACAAAAAAAATATCAAGAATCTATTTGTATGTGTTTTTGTCCTGAAGTTAATTATAAAGACCACCCGCCTCCAAAGAACTCTATTGGAGAGACACCTATAAATAGTTTACCAGGTTATTCTTTAAATCCTTAGTAAGAACAGAGAGGCTTACTAGTCCTCTGTTCATTTACGTAAAGGGTAATTTTTTAAACTTGATGAACTTTAAATTAAAAAAAGAAATTACACAAAAAGTTAACTTTTAATCAAATATCTTTTTTTATGGTATTTGAAAATTATTAAAAATGACTTTAGGCATATGGCTATCGCGACAGTTCTTGACGCGAAGCCCATTCTGTTAGTCCAATTTTGGGTCACTTTTTGGAGCTCTGTCGCCCGTATATCATGAATAACACGAACAATGTTCACCAATTTTTGCTGGTTTATAAGCCTAAACCAGTGGACTACACGTAAACCAATAGAAAATAGTAGAGAAATGTCAGATCAGGTCATTTTACAGGGCTATCACATTATCGACAAATCATGATTTCAATAAATCGGTAGTTTGTGTAGCCGTATGACACGTAGCTTCATTCTATTCAAACTGCATATCTCGGTAGGATCAATGTCATTCACATTTTCAAACAAATGTTCATTGATCTTGGTCCAGTAATGATCATAACACGAGCTCTTGCCTCATTTTAAAACAAATAAGGTTCAGTGATGCCACAAGTGTGTAAGCCTCATTTTTCTAGGATTTCTAGAGTCTCTTCTGGATTTAGTCACACTCCAGAAGTGAAAATTTTTCTTATTAAGCCGAAAATGAGCCTCCTCGTCACTGAACACAATTTTGTGGTCTCGAATCGATGACCGACTTTTTCAAAGTAAATTTGGATAATTTTTGATCGTTTATCAAACGTGAACTTGATTTGTTAGATTATACTAAACATAAATATCAAAAAGAACTGTGAGAATGATATCTCAGATTCGAAAGTTATCCATATTCATCTAATCAGTGTTTTATGCATGTTTTTTGTTTTATAATTAATATTATTTTTGTTTTGCTTGGACAAATCCTCCTAGTAAGTAATAAACTAATCAATTTTAATTTCTGGTTTTTCTGGTTATCAAGTATTAAATTTAATTGCAATCAAATCAATTAAATTTGTTCTTTTTTTTTAGGAATAGCAGCATTTCCATCAGCTGATAAACTTTCACCTTTAGACACATTTTTAGATTTGCTAACAGCAAAAGCAAGTCTTAATGAATTGGATTTTAATCTTTTAATTGAAACCACAATAACATCAATGGAAGAATTCAATTTTTAAAAAATTCAAATGTATTTAATAACAAAAAGTATTTTTAATGCAAATATTTTTATATTTAAAAAAAATTTTTTTTTAGTACAAATTTATGTTTTCCTTAAAAACAAAACAAAACTTAATTTTAATGTGCAATCTCGTGTTTTTTTTTAATTTAATTTAAACAATCCGTTCATAGTTTTGTGATATAAAAAATCTTGTTTTCTTAAAACAAGAAAATGTTATTTAATTTGATTTTCTTAATTATTTTTATTCTTTTTTTTTTTGTTTTTAAGAAAAAGAAAAAAAAAAATATCAAAGACATTCCTATTTTTTCATTGTTAGTATTAATTTTTTGTTTTTGTTTTTTTCTTTTTAAAAACATAAAACTATTATTAAATATGGTGCCAAATAATTTATTTTCTAATAATGATAATTATTATTTAAAAAACAAAAAAAACAAATATCAATTAGTATCTTTTTATTAGTGCAATAATAATTCATATAAAAATTTATGAAAAAATATAAAATATTTAAATATTTGGAGTAAAAATATATTTCAGTGTAATTTTTTGAAATAAATATAAAAAAAAAGAAAATATTTAAAAGTTAAATTTCACTTAATTCAAAAAGAATAATACTTCATGGATGGAAGAATACGCCATGCGTATGTCGGGCATTTTACATATTTATTTTGATAATTTTTTTTGACATCACATGTGATTTTCTTTCAAATAAATAATCGTAATTTTTCACACAAACAATGTATTTCAAGTCTCCTGTGACGTAGGTGCGCAGAAAAAATTAATTTTAAATACTGGAAGACATAATCTATATATTCTGTCATTCATGAACATAGTTCACCACTAACTCGATATCTTTGTCGGATGATTAGTAGGGAAAAAACATATACAGGATTTTGTAAAGCAGCCTTGGGGAATTTGAAATGGAACAATATAGTAAAATCATTGAACTTTATTGTCGAGAAAAAAAGAAGAAGAAATTCCAGATTTTATTCACAATTTGATAATGAGCGATGATAATGAACCGAATTTCCAATTAAATGGCTTCGTAAACAAACAGAACAGTAGGATATGGGGTACGGAGAATCCAAGAGCAGTTCATCAACGACAATTACACCTACTCATCTGGGTGTAGCATTGTCCCATATTTCTTCGAAAATGATGACGGTGTTGCAGTTTCTATCAATAGTTTTCAATATCGGACAATGTTCGAAAAATTTTTAAGAACAGCTGTGGAAAACCATCCAACCCTTTGGTTCCAACAAGATGGAGCCATAGCGCATACTACAATGGACTCAATGGCTATTTTAAGGATTATCACATCGTTCATTTTGCGCCACCCTGTAGTAACTGAAAATCGGAATATAATGCCGGAATATAGTACCTACCATAGGGCATAAAAATACATACCTATAATCTGTGTAACAAAATCTTTCGTTTGATATAATTTTCTTTACCTGTATCACAAGGATGTACAGCAATACTCTATTTATTATTCAAGCCAGCTGATTTTTGTTCTTCACACAGAACCTGTTACCCAACAATATTCCTAGTGTCACATCACATGTCGAATAAAGTGATTCGTGAACCAATTTGATTCATTTGTTCACAAATCGTGACGTGACTTTAAAAATCAGACTAAAAACTGCCCTAATTCAGCAGATTTTCATGAAACTTGGAAAATACATTCTGGATAGGCCAACTGAAAAGATAGGATTTGTCTTCACTAGTTTTTTGGAAGTGGGGGCTTCCGGCGGGCTAAAATAGAAAAACATCAATAATTCGTTTAGTAATCGGCGGATTTTAATAACACTTGGAATGTTCATTCTGGAGAGGCCAATTGAAAAGATAGGATATGTCTTCACTGAGTGGGCTGTTCCGGGGAGTCAAAATAGAAAAACGTCAATAATTCGGTGAAATTGAAATTGAATTTACTTTCTTATTCTAGGAATAACGCGAACAAAGCCGTGCGCGGTTCCTACTAATCTATCTATATAAATAAAAATTAAATGCTGTTCGTTGATAAGCGCATCACTTGAGAACGGCTAAAGCGATTTCCCTCATTTTTTTGTTAAAATGTTCGTATTAGTCCGAATAAGGTTCTTACGGAAAGAAAAATGGGAAAATTTGCCCGGAAAATTGGAAAATTCGGGAAAAACTGAAAGTGTATTTCTTCAATAGGATTCTTGTATGAACTCGAGAACATATGCGTGGATTTGTGTAATTCTTTTTTTGTTTTGTTCATTATGGTCCTGGAAAAGTTAAATAAGTTTTTTTCTCATTTTTACTTTGTTTACACATTTTCAATAGCGTTTTACAAATCTCCAAAACGATCACAAACAAATTTATTGAAATTTGAACATGACAACGTCTGTCGGGTCAGCTAGTGAGCAAATAATATTCATTGCATTGGCACCGGGTTTCTAGTACATATCTTAAAACGTTGGAAAGGATTTAGGATTGTATAAATCAAATTTGTAAAACAATTTTTAATTCGTAAACATATGTTTCTTTATTGATTATAATTCGATTATTAATAATATCATTATAATTAATTATTTTGTTATTAAATTATTGTTTTCTCATTTTTTTATGATTATGCTTTTTTATTTTTGTTATTGGCTTTTAATTCTTAAGCACTAATCTAACTAATATTTAATTAATTTTTTCTTTATTTTTTTGTAACATGTTTTTAGTTTTTATACAATAGGAAAAAAAAATATTATTTACAAAAAAAAACTTTCTTATATAAGTCTTTAAAATGTCTAAAAACTAATTATTTTTAAATTACGTAAATATTTTGTGTTTAAGTGTTTTTTTTAAAGAAAATACTTTCTTAAGAATTTTCACTTAATTCAGTTCGTCAAATTATTTCCAATAATAATAAATAAATAAAAAGAAAAGGATTTTAATTCAATATAAAATTAATTGAGCATAAATACAAGAACAGCTTTAGTGTGTACAATAGGGTTTATATATTGGGTTTTTCGATAAGAACTTTTTTTTTATGATAAATGTTCACTACGACTACTTTTGCAGACATCGATTCTTTTGAGAAAATTTTTAATCACATTTCTGCATAATTGTGGCTAAATGTCACGAATTACGACGGTCCAGCCCATAAAACACACCAAAAAGTAACACAAGATGAATGTAATGATTGTTCAACAATTGCTCTTGAATTTGCAGAAGCTCAAATGCGACAATTTTGCTTATTAACGTAGTCATATTCAAATGATAATGAGCTTCGTCAAAAAAGATGATTTTTTCCAAAAATCCACACCATCTTCAATGCTTCAATCAGTCGACGTTAAAAATGGTGGCTTCAATTCTTGTCCCAATTAGACCTTAGAAGACTTAAAGGTCAGAGCAGAATTACGAATTCACGATGGATTCACGACGCATTAAAATATATTGAAATATAGACGTTTTCAATTAGACTACACAGAACGCGACGGATTTACGACGGATTATTTTTAATACAATCTGTAAACCGAAAACTGGGAATCCGTGATTCTCTCGTCGCATTAGAGCCAAATCCTTTTGTAAAACAGCCATGTGGACAAGCCTTTTTGTTGGGAACGTCGTGAAATCGATAAATTTGGGTTTTCTTCAATACTTCTACTTATAGCAGCAATGTTTTCAGTTGAACGACTGAAACGAGCACGTGTTGTTTCTACGATATATCGGTATATGTACTGAACCAGTAGACTCAAATTTTTCTGCTAAATTCTTAATTTCAGGCTCTAATGTAGTTTTCACAGATCCACCCATTTTCATAATGGATTAGAATTATTTTTATGCGATTTTCGAGCGAAATTATATTCATTATAATAATATGTAGACCTTCTACAGTAATTATGTCAAAAAACTTAATGACACAACTGTCATCATTTGCAATTAAGATCCTATAAAAAAAAAAGTTCTTATTGAAAAACCCTATATATACATATATATATACAAAAATTGTGCATGGATTTGGGAGGTGGGCAAAAGATTTTGTTTTGTTTTTTAAATTTCTAAAATAAATTAGATAAATTTGAACTTAATTCTTAATTTTTTCGGGAGGTAATTAGGGTTTTCTCATTTTTTTTGTTTTATTATTAATTTGTTAACATTCGTTAAAGCATCGCGAATGCATAATTTTGGCACATAAAAGATTATACATTATTAATATTATTTTTCTTCAAGTATCTAAAAACAAAACACTTGACTATATAAGTTTATATTATTGTTTTGTATTGCAAAATTTTATATATTCATTTTTTCTTTTTTTTCTTTAATTTATTTTTATTAACATCACAATTAAACTAATAAATAAAAATGTGTTAAAATCACACTACTTGTTGGCATAAATTTAATGGTAAAAAAAATAAATTCTTACCATTTTTTCTGTTTTGTTTTTGGGTATATGAATTAATTTTGAGTATTTTGTTTCATAAAAAGTATATTATGACTTCAGATATTGCTTAATTGCAAGCAGCAAAATATAGGGCAACTTTTCTTATCATCACCTAGCGATAAATATACCACTATCAGAAGCAAAGCCCGGAGCCAAAGTATTTCCAAAGTAGTGTCTAATCATTAGCTACAATTTTTTACCATCTTTCAAGAGTTAAATGAATTCCGCGATCAAAAAAAATCCTCCTTTATTGTCCCATTTTTTGATTAATTCATAAGTTTTAAAGTCTTGTTTCTCGAATCATGTTGCATCGATCGTGTAATTCGACTGAGACTAAATCTTGACGAAAATACATTACTATGCTTTTTCGTTAGGATTTGGTTCAAATCGAGTTACAAGATTCCACATGTCAGATAGTGCAATGTCTGCTTGGTAGATTGAGCTAAAACATTCCATCCAAATGATTCCAAAATTTTCTTCATAAATGTTTCAATGTGTGATCGAGCGTCGTTATGTTGAACAATCAGTTTATCATGTTTTTTTATGTATATTCTGATCGTTTGTCTTGCAATGCTCGCTTTAAATTAAATAATTGTTGTGGGTAACGATTAGCTTTAAAACCCAGACGGAATACTTTCGTTTCGATTCGATCCGACTCGTTACAGGTTACAGCACCCATTAACGCATTTTGATGGCATGTTCAGGCGGACATATATATTCGTTTTGACATTTTCAACTTTTACTAGGCAAAGCCGATCCGAAACAAAACGGAACATTCTGTCTGGCAGCTCAACTTCTTCATCTTCAGATTATTTCGTAATTACCAACTAATGCATTGTTTTTCTTTCATATCAAAATAAGTATTTTTCATTCGTCTTAAACCAATCTATATAAGTTGTTTCAGATAGAACATATTCATCATAAGATTCCACAGTGGCACTTTTCTTTAGATTAAAGCAAAATAGTATAACTATTCTTGCAAATGCTGTTTTGTTGATACAAAAGTCGACATTTTCAATTCAATAAAAAACTATGTTTTTTCTTATATCTCATCTAAATGTCATAATGTCAATTCTCCTACAACACGGTTTCGTTCTAACACAATAAAAAAGATTGTAGGAATCCTTGTTCCCGTTTTCACTCTCCGTAGGAACCTATCTACTGTATTCTAGGAGGGTTGGGTGTATTGAAGCCTATTGACTGGACACTATATGAATTATACTGTCGCAACTTCTTTAGATAACACTCAAAATTAATTCCGATACCCAATAATTTAATACTTTTTAATTCATATTTCGATTGAACTACACACACACATCTATAACATTGAATTGTTATAGCAATAAAACTTGCCATCCTACAATTCTGTTTTTTTTACTAAAAAGATATTCTAATAATATATTCTAAACCAAAAAATATATAAATTGAACATTTTCTTTTTCTTTTTCGGATACAAAATATATTCTCCTAAACATAACGTGTTATTTGTGTATAGAAATCGGATAAACAAACTTGAAGCTGTGCAAAATTTGGACGTTCTACTGGTGATAGAGCCCAGCAATAAGCCATTATTGTAAATCTGTAAGATTCCAAAAAAAAAATATGGTTTTAAGATATATAAATATAGAATAAAGAAAATATTCTTACAATTCATCTGGGCAATTATATGGTTGTGCTAATCTATAACCATCTCTGAGATAATGTTCCATTTCAAATGGATCAACTTCAGCATACGGTTGTTTAGCAAATGTCGATAATTCCCACATTAATACACCAAATGCCCATGCATCACTTGCCTCTGTGAATTCTTTTCGTTGTAGAGCTTCTAATGCTAACCATTTAATTGGACGATTTTCACTATCACCTAAACAATTATAATCGGATGGAAAAAGATCACGAGACAATGAGCTATCAGCTAATTTAACACGAAGTTGATCATCAATTCTATAAAAAGGAAATAATTGTCATTAGTATAAAAGAAAAGTTCTTCAATTTTTTTTTCTTTTTACTTACACACAATTTCTTGCTGCAATATCTTTATGAACAACTCCATGACTATGTAGATGACCTAATGCTAAAGCCAATTGTGAGCACATCATAACAAGTTGAATAGATGTTATTGAACGTGAACAAGCCGGTTCAAGTAAGAATAATTTTAAATTTCTCATATTATTTGGAGCAGGATATAATAGGAACGGTGTAGTATGATCTTCTAATGAAACTCCAAGTACCGATAATATACCAATATGTGATGCACCATATAAACTCATTCCTTCTTGTAGAAGTAATGATACTTGAACTTGACTAGCATGTTGTGCGACAGTTTTTACAATAACCTCTTGACTATCATTATATGTGCCTTTATAGACACGTCCGTATGTTCCTTCTTGTAGTAAACTAGACAATCGTACGCGACACCTTTCAACTGTTAATTCACCGATACGACGATGAAGTTCTTCCGGTTCTTGATGCTCCTTTTGTCGAAGCGTCGGTATTATCGATGGTGAAACATATACTGATGATGGATTTGATGGCGGATGTGTTTGTAATCTTTGAAAACTTGATGTTCTCATCGGTTGACCAACATGATTTTGTCGTTTTGATGGACCACGTGCACAATATGCTATTAAAATTAAAACCGCAACAAGTACTAATGCCAATATACCACCAACAATAAGTGTTATAAGACCACTTTGTGGGGCAACAACTGTTTCAAGTGATAACGGATCAACAACATTATTATCATCTAGATCATTTAATAAGCAGATTTTCTTTCGACGAAATATCAATTCTGTAATATTATTTGCAGCACGATTTAAGGTTATTTCAAATGTTATTGTTACTTCAACTTCGGCTGGACGTATCCCAGAACATTTCATAGCAATTGCAAATGTTTCAATTTCTGTTGATATTTCACCAGTATTTGAGATATTTAATGTTGGCCGAGGTAATACTGCTGGATCTGATGTTGCTATATTTATATTATATGGTAATGGACGACCAGCTAAACTTTGCCATGTAAATGCTATTTCTTTAACATTCGCTGGAACTGGTACAACAAAATTTAATGCATAATCATTGACTTGACCATCACGAACATAATATAATTCAGCGGATACACCTGTAAAGAAAAAGAAAGAAGGAAAAAAATGAGAATCAGATCTAAATATGGAAGAAAACTATTTTGAGAAGATGATTTTTAAGAAGTCGTGAAAATATGCATAAACACGATCAATATTTAGGTATATAGGAATTTCATTGTGAAAGGCATTTTCCTTTTGAAGCACACACCCTTTCCTTTCCTTGGAATTTCTTTTGGAATATTTTCATTTCAAATAACATTAAAAATCTCCAAATAAAAAATTAAGAGAAAAGCACGAATATGTTACGCGTTCATGGTTTTTCCGTTACCAAAAAAAACTAAAACAATTTTCATATGTAGTATAAAATATTTACACAAATTGACACGAATTGAAAATTTGAATGTCGTTTTTTATTTTAAAAATTTTATATTTAAGAAATTTGAGTATTTTTACACAAGACTTTTAAAAAGTGATAATATAAAATCAAACCAACGTTGACGATTTTTATTCAGTTTATTTTGGTTGTCGACGATGCAAATAAAATTTAATATACCAAAGCCAAGAAGAAAATATTCATAAAACATAAGAAAAATTTATAATGTCGTCTAAAATAACGAATGGATTATTCTGAATAATTTGTATTAATAATTCATTTACCCGTGTTTTTTTTTTCCTTGTAAATATTCTGTTTTAGACAAGTATTAAAAGTAGAAACATGTATAGTAACTGAAAATCGGCCTATAGCCGATTTTATGATGCTACTCTATAGGTCTGTTTTATTTGCCACTTGCTCTGGGGTAGAGCAAATTTTTACATTGAAAACAAAAAGAACAAAATAGCAAATCGTACATTACTTTCAGACCAGGTGTAACTATTACACCCGAATTAGTTCAGTTTTCTACCATAATAAGTGTATTAGCTAAAAGTTCCTCATTTCATTACAATATCGTTGCTAAGCAGCGCTACCAACATTTGAATTAAAACTTTCTCCTACTCCTGCTCGTTTTATTTGCCACTTACCCTGCTCCAGGGTAGGGTATGGCAAATAAAACAGACCTTATGTCAGAAATCGAACAGAAAAACAGCCAAGAGTTTTTTCTCCATAACATTGTTTCTTCTTTTTCAAATTTGCTCTAATTCGCAGGTAGTCTCTAGAGTCTAGACCCTAAAAACATAAATTTATTCGGCAAATTTTATTTAAATCGGTGTATAATATATATAGTTTTTAAAGTACATCCAAAAAACTTTATGAACAGGCTTATTTTCTTCCATTTCTTTCCTTATAATCCTTGTACTGATTTTATTGAAATTTAGCACAGTATCGCTTGTTTATGTAGCAAATGTATGGAAATAATTTCAATAAAATTGGTGTACAAACTTTCCAATTAAATCCGAAAAACCATAAACAAAAAAACGACAAAACTTTCTGGTCACCCTGATTTTTTCTTTTATAACTTCGCTTTCTCTCGCCAGATTTTGCTGAAATGCAATATCAAATCGAGTTAAAGAATAACGAACTTACATTTTCAATTTCACCAAAATCGGTTAACAGGTTTTTGAGTTATCTTGTACACGGACGGATGGACATGCACAAATCGATATAACTTTTGATTCTCTACACATCTATAGCCTTGAAATCCACTTAGTGACAAAGCTAATATACACCCTGGTAGTGTATCTCTACCATAGGGCATAGAAAAACAAATAGCATATAAATTTCATATGAAAATATTGTTTTTAAAGATAATAATATTCTTCTGGAAAAGATTCTATGGTGTTTTAATGAAGTGACGAGAATATGAATAATTAAAATTAATAGAAATTAATTTGATTATATCCGAAACGAAAACGATATAAATTTCTTGGAATAATCAGACTAATATCATTGTACTATGAGAAAAATATTTGAAGAAATTTTATATTTAAATACATTGGCGTAGAACTGTGGTCTTCAACTTTTCGTGGCCTGCAGAAATCTTCTCTAGTTGAGGTATAATAACCTCAACTAGATCAAAAAATCATGAGATCAACTTCAAAAAATAGTGTCTTCAATTTAGAGAATCTTACTTGGTATAGAATTTTTTCGCGGAACCTAGGATTTAATATCCAGGTTATATATTAAGATAATGCAAGTCTTAACCAAGCAAGAGTAAAGACTGTTCTCTGTGAATGCGCACAGTGGTTGTGGACGCTTTATTGATCACGAGCAAACATTGTTTTACTCGTTTTCGTTTACTAATGATCCCTGGCGAGTAAGAATTCTCGAAATTGCCGGCTCTTGCTCGCTGACTTAGTTTGTCATTATTATATTCCTGTAAACAAAATAAATCAAGTGCGCCTAAAATCTAGCTGATGAGTTAATATACGCATGCACATTTACTAAATCTTTGAATATAATATCGTGAGAATAAATATAGAAGAGCAAATATGTAGGAAACGTTGATGAGCCTGTAATACGCAGCGTTCACAATTTTAGAGAAGAAGGTATTCATTTCAAGGAACTTGAAATTCAGGTGCATACAAACACTTCATATATCTATGGTCTGAGCAAGATATGAATAAAAATGCAACTAGTATATCATTGTTTTAAAGCTGTATAAATTACAGTGTTCTAAACAACAGTCTTTATATGAAGAAAGGCATTCAAAAGCAGAACTTATCCCTTTTTTAAGTCTCGGTGGCAATAGAGTATATACAGTAAATGCTTTCTTTCCTTCTATCTCATAAAATCAACATATAAACTAGTTTTCCCAAATTAGGTGATTTCCCGCCTTGGTGGGCACTGGAGCGATCCAGAGTGACGTTAGTAGCTTCGTGTAGAAATGTAGAAGAATGCAAAAGTGTTTCTATTTGTTCACGCTGAGTAATTTTTTGTCTGAAAAAGGGGCAGCAGGTCAAAGAATGTTGGAAAACTTATGATATACAGACAGACCATACTGATATCTTAAATCACAGTCGAAGAAGTCCTTTTATTCAAAGCTTTTTAAACTCCACAACTGTGGATTTTTTTTTTTTTTTTTTGAAAAATGAGAATAATAATATTCAATTAAAAAACCTGAGATATTCCATTGATGCTTTATCGACATTTACTGATAAAAAATACATGATTTCCATGAAGAGACATATTAATTATGAATTTTTAATTATAGTCCATAAAATGTTAAATGAGGTTCGATTTTTCTCGAATAATTAACAGAAATTATCACGTTTTTTTTTTCTCCCAAATTACACTTGAATAGTGAACATGTTCAATGAATATAAAAAAATTCTTTTTTTCTTTTTTTTTAATTAAAGATTGAATTAATAATTACAAATCAATTCAATTTTAATGCCTATTTGTATTTATTGCAATCAATAAAATATTTTAAAGCAGAAAAAATCACACAAACTATTAACAAAAAAAAAAATCAGATTAACTTTTGTTTGGAAAGCAATAAAAAAAGAGTGTTCAAATAAAAAACTTTTTTTTTTCTGTTTCCTATGTAAACATATATAATTCCTGAGGGAAGAAACTACCAACAAAAAAAAAAAAAGGATAACTTTAGAATTGAAAATATACGTGGTACAATTCATCCCCAAAAAAAAAAAAAACCAACCAAAAACTCTAACAATTGTAGAATCCTATATAATAAAAAGGACGAAGGAAAATCCTAGTACATATATGAAAATCTTCTCCTGCTGTGTTAAGGCTGGTGCAAAAAGGAAAAAAAATACGTTTCTTTTCCTATCAATGGTTCCAAATTGTTTACTAGGTTATTTCATCAGAAGAAACGTAACAATAAGATCATTTCGGTATAACGTAAATATAGGACCAGCATCAACCAAAAAAAAAACCTATGAAAAGGGATGATTTCTTGGATTCTTTCTTCCTTTCTTTTTATTTTTCCACAATCATTCAGCAAGTAAAAGAAATTGGAGAATTGAATTTTAAATTTTTAGACGTAGACATAGCAGGCTTTTTTTATATATTACAATATTGGTGTTGTATTTCTTGCCTTTCTTAATTGTTAGATTGGATTATAAAAAAAAAAAAAAATGGGCGAAAAAAATGATTCCACCTTTTTGGCCTTTAGTACAAGTTTTCTATAACCAAATATTTAAGAAGTTCTATTATACAATAGAGGATATTTGACACTTTTTTTCGTCTCTAGTTTTTTTTATTGTCCAGAATATAATTCAGGTATTCATACATCATCGTTTGATATGAAATTTCAGGTAGGAAAAGAATCATATTTCATTTGGATATAATGAAATTAAAAAAAAAACAGGCCCATCTTTTATGATTAAAACAAAAATGGTTTTAAAAGGTTAGGAAGAATAAAATGATATAATTCGTTAAAAAATTCAATAAAAATCGAATCGATTTATCTATTATATTAAACTATATGGAAATGCATCCATATTTCCTTGGATTAAATTCAAAATAGGAAATAGAATTCATAATTCTAAAAGATGTTTCGTTGTGATCTATAATTTTCGATCTTGATCGTTTTCTCGACAGTAATAAGGATGACGTACAATAGATCATTATAGGCCTACGTGCTAGGATCTGCATTGTCAAGATTAAAAATCATATTGAATTAAGAAACTAGTACAGGAATAAGCTAGATTGGAGGAACTAGTTTCTAGTAGGATCAACAGAAAAAAAACGACAGTGCTAGGCTCTGGATTACAACTAAATTAGTTTGCTTTGATAATTATAAAAGCCTCAGTTTTAATTTAAGCTTTGACACTGGTAAAAATGAATAATTTGTTTATTAAAGCATGTTTCTAATGTGAAATGTGTTTTATCGCTGAAAATGATTTTGCATGAAAATTGAGGCCTTTTTTCGTATACGAGAAAAAACTAAAATCATGCCTGTTTTGATAGGAACTAAAGATACCACCGCTAGGTTATCTAGTTGATGAAAATTACTGGTTGTTTTAATATGAAAATCAAGTTCCCTTGACTGCATTTCTACAAGTAGACCCAAGAAAATCAATGTTATTTTCTTCACTAGAAGCTAGCTAAACTGGGGCTAGATCATCTATAGTTTAAAGTGGACCTAGAAACCTACTCGCTGTCAAAAATATCTACCTAGATTTTAACTAGATTTGCTAGTGACTAACATCTAGAGTTGCTCAATCTAGCTCGGATTTACGGAAATGTAACTAAATTTAGTTATAATATTTTCGATATTGTGCTTTATTTCCGTCTTATCAACGTTTGTAGCCTGATTATCCCGTTTATTTAATTTAAATGACATTAATTAACTGGATAAATGTTTATTTGATATCTTCCAGCAAAAAAACTAAGAGAAATATAAAAGAAAATTCTATGTTATCAAATCCAAACCATTCTTTATAAATATTATAACAGAGATGATTCATTTATATCGGGTTTAGAATTACCGGAAATAATAATTTAAAGATACTTCATCTGTATATATAGTTCCTAAAACATCATAAAACAAAACACCCCAAGATCCCCAGATCTTATGAACTTTTCAAATAAAGTGTATTTTGATTATATTAAACAAAAATCAATCAAAAAATTATATTAAAAGAAAATTTGGTCTTTTTTCAATTCGATTACACGTCATATCTAAAAGCGTAAGATTTAAGTCTATTTAATCCTGATCCCTTAGAAAAATTAATGAAATCATATTTTCTTCTTTTTTTTTGCAAGAGTTTCAAGATATACTATATAATCGTAGAAATCTTACAAAGTACTATACAATGGGTATACCTAATTTGATTTTGGAACATGAAAATCAATTGTCAAATAAATCAAAGCTTAACATCAAAAATATACGGCTTCCAAGGTTTATCTTTGGTGCTTATCCTTAGCGTTTTTATTCATCGCATATGATCTTCGGGATTGTGTATTATGATTGCTTTTTATATAATAATAAAAAAAAAAGAAGTCGGAATCTTCTGAGACTTTATTGGTGGGTTATATATATATACTGTTTAAGAGAATTCCCTTCTTTTTTTTTTTCTTCATCTTATCCAGTCTGATTCCGTCTTTAAAATTGGATTTTGTTTTGATTTCAGGATAAAAGATTTTACAATTCAATAAAACATTTTTTTTTATTGAATATTAGTTTTTCGGAAAATTGTATTTAGCTTCTTTTTTTTTACTAGAAATATTATTATAAGTCTAACAAACTGTTTGATAGTGTAGTTCTTATTCGTCTATTGTCAAAAATTATAGATATTATATATGTTATATTTCATAATCCATTCGAGAATCCGTTTTTGGAATAACATTCTAGATTGGATGAAAAGTTTGTTATATTTTCTACGTACTCACGATCAAACTTTTCATACGACTTTTTCGACAGTGAATTCAATGAATTTGTTGGTTAAAGATGGATTTAATGGCATTTTTGCATAGACACGATCTGTATTGACTAACACATTATTTGTACCCAATAGTCTTCCGATAAATTTTCTAAACACACGATCAAACCATACGTTACCGATGGCTTATCATTCCAAAGACGGATGCTAGATTTGATGGTGTGTAGGAGCTTTAAAACTTATTGAACGCAACTATTGAAGAGAAATGTTCTACATTTGATTTTCATTAAAAATTTTTGTCCAACTTCTTACAAATTTTCATGAAATATGTTCTATGGTTCTATTTGCAATTATTTTGTGTATTATCTCTAATATTCAGGTTCTTCTAATGAATAGGAATAATGGTGAAAAAAATTCTGGATATCGCTTAGGAAGAATCTCTGTTTCGCGATTATCAAGTAATATAATTTTAAAAAAGGAAAGAAAAGGCTTAACACCTTCTTCGATACTACATAAAGAAAGAAAGAATTCTTAAAAGTCTGGACCCAAATGAACTTTCTGTTGGTTGATTTATGGACGTACAACAACAGAAAAGACGTTTTACCCATTTTTTAAAAGAAAATATTAAGAGGATTAAAAATGTTTCTTTGCCGGAGAAAAAAAAAACATTTTATTCAAAAACTTTTGTCAAAAAATTTCATACTTTTTCTTTCGTTAGTTCACCAAAAAAATTCGAAAATTTTCCAAATAATTACTAAGCTATATAAATCATTTGCAAATAAGTAATTTATGTGTTGTGACAGCCAAGGTGATTATAATTGTTGTATTTTCACCCAAAAAAAAGGAAAAATCCAGAAAAATAAAACGCCTCAGGAATTGTTGCATTCAAAATGCGATTTCCTGTCCTGTTTTTCATCTTTTGTTGAATCTCAGTTGGTTTTCTTGCCTTTAACACTTATTTATTATATATATATATGTTGAAGTCCTGTCATATCCAATTTATAGTTTTAAAAGTCCATTATAGAGAACCATAATAATATCCTATAATAGTTAGTTGACGACTTTACCATAGTATTTGTCACAAATTAAATTGCATTCTAGTCAAAAAAAAAATGAAGTCGAGGAAATTCATCTGCAATCATCTTGTTCTACTATTAGGGGATGTAATGTGGTGATGACAAGAAATATGATCTCGGAACAGAAATTTCTAAGCGGGTTTATTTTAGAAAAGAAAGATGAAAAAAAAGTTATATGGAACAAATTGCTGCTACCGCTTTTGTATATCAAATCCAAAGAAAAAAAGCAAATGAAAAAACTATTTACTGTCGACAAATCGTTAAGCAAATAAAAAATCTTTAACAGAACAGAATATTATGTGCACAGAAGGTAAATGGAATGAATAGTTTCCACATCAAAATCATGTTTAAAAAGAGAGGGTACCCAACTTTGGGTCTTATGCATTTTTGCTTTCTACCCATAGAATATCGGAAAAAAGCTTTGTGATGGTAAAAAATTGTGATGTTCTGTTTTTGATGGATTTGTTTTGAGGTTTCCTGAATTCAAACGAATATATTTTCAGTTCGTTTGTATATGTCTGTCTGTCTCTATCTGCTGTGTCAAAACTTAATTTAAACATTATTTAATATCTTTATTTCGTTTACATGATCTACGTGAAGTCGACTTCAATTCAAAAATCGTTCATACAAACCCGAATCGATTTCCATTTGAGTTGAGTCGATCTGAACAAGACAATTTTTCTGATCGACTTGAAATTTGCATGTAAACCCTAGATCGACTTCAAATCAACTTGAAAATTTAAAATGGAGTATGAAGTTGAAGTCGCTTTCAAAACAATCTTTAAATCTAATAAAGGTAAAAAAATGCGGATTGAGTTTCAAGTCGATTTCAAGTCAATTTTAAAGTTGCCATGTAAACGAACTAATTGAAATTTGAGGAATTGATCGATTATCAGGAGGAATAGATTCATCCCTGTTGTTTTTGGTAGCGATCTAAAAAGAGAATGATTTAATGGAATCTAAGACTTTTTTTTATCTTGTAAAATCTCTTGAAAATCAATTGTAATTATATTTAGTTTAATTTCGTTAAAAAAAGATTTAATTTGGTGGATAACGAAAAAAAGACACCGGGAAAAGGATGAAAAAGCACATACCGCCGACTGAAAAAGATCCAACTCTTATTAAATTAATTCTCTGGTTGCATCTTGTAGATTTATATAATATTATAAATTTTTATCCAAAAAGGATAATAAGGAGAGACATAGTAAATTATTGGATCATTGGAACTTTTTTTCTAATTCAAATGAAGTTGGTAATAGGAACTATATTATATAAAGTGAAAGTAGTCAGATATGGATACATTTTAAAATGGATAAAAAATACATATCAGGAATATATTGGTTATGCACGCAAGGTCGAAAAAGGGCTAGAGATTTATTTGGCCAAAGCAACGCTTTAATTCGTTATTTTACGAAGATTCTTATTATATGTTACGATGATGTGAGTTTATAGCCTTTCTCCTCATTAACTGCAAAACCCTTCTACAGCTTCCAAATGTGCGTGGAATGTTCGAGATCCAATTGCAAACTGTAGGAATAATTTAAATGGAAGAAAACCATCTTCTAGTGTAAGCTTTGGCAGTGTATAATTTTTTTTTCTTTTGGGGGTAGATATATTCTATGAGATGAATAAAATGAATGCGACTATTTGCTAAGATTAAATATTTTTTTATTTACTTTTTCGGTAAAAGAAAAGAAACTAGAATAAAAACTATACATTTAGAAAGAAAAAATGAAATCATTTTTTTTTAAAAGAAGAACTGATAACATATCTCATAAACTTATCAAAACTAAAAAATCTACTAATTTTAAATATAAAAATCTTGAAGAAAAAATTTATTACACTATCTTTTGGGTACCGCTCTTTTTGCGGTATTTCTTTTCTGTTTTTTTTTTTTAATTATATAAAATTATATTATCTAAACAAATAATTAAGCTGATTATGGATTTTTTGACCGCCGACAGTATATGCATTAGTTTGATAAAATTGTTAATAGGCTTTTTTTTGCCTATATATAACCCCACTTTGCATTTGTCACCATAGTAGGATACGCTTTTACAGAATTGTTATGAAGTCTATAAAACCCTTTTTCAAAAGAGCTACAATATATATATATTCATGGAAATCCATTAAATGGCAGACATATGTTACCCATGTTATATTTTTGGCCGTAGAGAATGAGATAATAATTAATATTGTAAAATATATATATGGTACAAGAGGTTAGATTTCGTGGTAAAATATCGAATGAATATTTTTTGGCATAAAACCGAAAATTTTAATTTGTATAAAATTATTTGACTAAAATTGACCATAAATAAATACAAATTCTGAAATATATATAATTGGTATATTTCCAAACCAAAAACTAATTTTTCCAAATGTCTCTTTATATAACAGAAAAAAACACATAGTAGCATAAAATCGGCTTATACCCAATGGTAGAAATAGTAGGACTCGTATAGTTAACAAATCTATAGTTCAATGAATTAACTCTGAGAAAAAAGCACCAAAACTCCATAGCATTTTTCGTCCTTTTCAAATTCGCTCTAATTCATAAATAGGTTGGAGCCTAATAGCATAAATATCTTTATCAAATTTTATTGAAATCGGTATACTAGTTTTTAAAATACATCGGAAAAAGTTTATGAACAAGTTTATTTTACCATACGACTATTTCTTTCTCCACTTTCCTTTGACTGATTTTACTGAAATTTAACTTAGTATCGTCTATTTATGTACTCAACCCATGTAAAAAATTTAAACAAAATTGCCCCACAAATTTTCAAATTAAATCCGAAAAACCATAAACAAAAAAATCTTTCTGATCATCCCCGTTTTTTCTTTCTAACTTTGCTCCCCCTCGACCGATATAGCTGAAATACAATACCAAATCAAGTTAAGGAAGAACCAACTGACATTGTAAATTTCATAGAAATTGGATAACGCGTTGTTGAGTTATCTTGTATACGGACGGATGGACGGACATGCATAAATCAATATAACTTTTGATTCTCCCTTATAATATACACCTCTGGTAGTACCTACCGTAGGGCATAAAAAGTATGAACTCTTGATAATATTTTTGAGGGTGTAAAAGTATTTTTATTGTTTTAATAATAATAATAATAATGTACGCTTTATTGCAATTGGCGTTGGTTGCATTACGACATCTCTTCTAGTCGTTATTTTGTGACTGAGGCGTAACAAGGAGGAGAAATTTCACATTTTACAGTACTTTTTTTCATCATTCAATTATCCAAATTGAAATAATTTGAATTTCTTTCACGTATTTTATAAGAATTATTTAATGGAACTAGGCGATTTCCATTCCTAGGGCTTAATTTGTTGCTGGGGAGTTTTGTTAATTTATAAGCCAGGTGGTGTTAAAGTAATTATTCGCGTTTACCCACTATACTATTCAGTTCCTGTTCGATTACTAACAACAACTCTTTATCACTGACATATACATGCAGTGCGTTTATCCGCATACCAAACCGGTATGATTATACTATTTTAATGTACGCATAAACGAAAGCTGAACTGGCTCGATTATATCTTTAATGTGTTTTGTTTTGGTAGAGACTGAATCTGACCGAATTGGTTTGGTTCCCGCACAAACGTGCTGATGCAGAGTCGAAACCAGGCCGAAAGTGGATTTTAATGAATGTATACACTGGCCCAGATTCGATTGACTGAATTTACTGCGTTTTGGTGACTGTGTTATGGTTTTCATTTGTTTGGTAATACATTTTTCTATTTTTTAAGTTCTCGAGTAGATTTAGAAACAATTAGGATTCGATATTTTAACCATCTGTGTACGCATAGTACTCAATAGTTGTAGTAGCTCTTTAATAAAACATACCAGCTTAATGAATGTTAAAACAAAAAAAAGTGAGGGAGCTCTTAAATGTTGAATACCCTTATTTATTTAGCTTTTAAAATTCTAAATCAACTACTTATTGGTCCAAATTTCAATCTAATCTCGACTCCTCGATCTTTCTACTCTCCATGTACAAATGTAGTATATATTCCATTCGATTGAATTATGCTCGATTATTATTTGATTTTCAGAAGTGGAATTGTGTAACTCGATTTAACCCAAATCGTATTGAAAAACCATAGGAATTGCAATGTATTTTCGGTTCAATTTGGTCTTAATCGAATTACACGATTCTTGTTCTGATTGAAACGTTTCGAATCCAATATCCTTATGAGTTCAATATGGATAACTTTTTCTTATTTTTATCTTCACTATTCGTGATCTTCCACCACCTAAAATGAAGTATATATACTAATGACAACCAATTTTTGTTTTCAAATGTCGATTACAATAATTTTATCTACTTAAAAAAAAACCCCTTTCCAAAAAGAAAAACTTAAATATTATATCTTTTGGGCAAAATTCCAAAAACCAAAGAAAACAAAAAAAAAGTTTGTTTTAGTTATCATACATTCATTAATTACTAACTTTATGAGTCTGGAAAATTGGAGACGACCAACAAATATAATTTTTCAGGACTGGTAAAGTGTCATTTTCTTGGGTCATATTTCATATGTTTTTTTATATGCTTTCTATGGCTTTTTACTCTCTTGGTGTGATATTATTATTGCACGTGGATTTCTGCATAAATATAATTGTTCAAAATTTTTATGTTAAACGATTAACAAGTCATAGTTTTTTTTTATGGTTTTTATGGAAACTTTCATTCATATTTGAACAAATAATTTTGATAAGTCTTTTCTCTTGAAGTTGTCTAAATTATGAAAACGTCGAAAATGTTTCTTTAAATCCAACAAGAAAAAGAAAGAAGAGCAAGGATTAGTATACAAAAATTGTGGGTGTTTTTGAATGATTTTAATGAGATAATTTTCAACCTATTTCGAAATTCTATGATTCTGAAATACGTATACTAACTTCATATCATGTCTCTCGGGGCCAACCTCATAATTACCCTGATTTGACATTTTTATGTTTTTGTATACAATTTTTCGTTTTTCTATTACTATTTTTTTCTTTTTTCTTCAGTTTTTAGTCTTATCCGAAATATGTGTATGTTTTTAAATAGTTTCAAGAATAGGCCACAAAATGTGACACATATGTTTCTATAGAGTTTTGATGTGATCCTCAATTTCACAAATAAAAATTGAAATCCAGAATATTTATTAAATCTTATGGTTTGGTTTAAAAATAATTTTTCTGATAATAATGGAATAAAATTCTATAGACCCTAGCGCGAGTAAGGTTTTATTATATACGATATATTCTCCTCGAACAACCAATTTTTCTTTTAACACCAATAACCCAAAAAAAAAAAAAAAACTACATACTTGAATTTTCGTCTAGACCGGAACTTATTGAAAATTGATTTCCTGGAATTTATGCAATGTTATTTATATATGTACATACATTTAGGGCTTCCTGTGTACATCTCAACATAATTCAAGTGTAAAAATTATAATTATATCGTAATATAAATAAGGTTTCCAGTTTGAAATTTATACCGTTTTTTTTTGGAGGGTTAAACGACAAAATATACGAAATCCTAATATATCAATTTCAACATTTAATTACATGTTTTTTTTTTTTGCATTTAAGAACTATTTCAAAATGAGATTAAACGACAAAGTTTTTTAATACAAGTACATAATATGAAAATTTTCGTCTTGTTACGAACTACTGAACTAGGACGGTTCCGTTGATCTGGAAAATCTCTGCGCCTACGTTATTTTCGTATATTTTAATGAGTTCATAACATTTTTTACCTTGTACAAGTTTTTATGTCGAGGAGAGTATATTATCGCACTCTTGTATGCATTTTATCTTAATCTTTTTAAGACATAATTTTTTGTTTTGCTTTTGGAAATATTTAACAACAGTTTCTCTGGCGGAAATTGTTATACTAAAATTTAAAATTAAAAATCATAAATATATATACATGGTTTTTCAATAAGAACTTTTATTTCTTTAAATTTTAAATTAAACACACATCTTTTGGATGAAAGTTCAAAAATTTCTTTTAATGAAATATGTTGTAGAGCAAGGGTGTCCAACTTTTTCTTTTCGCTGAGCCACATTGGAAGAAGACATGGTGTTTTGGGCCACAAGTATATTACTATATAAAAACGTAAAATATAAATAGTTTTCATGTTTAAGTAATTTAAAATTTATACGATTATGAATTTTTTAATTATAAAAACAACATGAAATTCATTTAATATCACTTAAGCCGCCAAGTGACAAACAACAGAACAGTGTAGCTGAGCGAGCAACGCAAACAGAAAGAGAATTTACTACAGAACGAAAGAGCTTTCTGTTTTGTTCCTGTTTCCGTTGCTTATCACTTGGCAGCTTTAGTACGACGGCGCATATCATACACAAATCATTCCTCAGAAAAATGGATATGCTTCAGTAACTTTAAATATTTTCGGGCCGCATTGGTACTTGCCTTGGGCCGCAACGCGGGTTGGACAGTCTTGTTGTAGAGACTCTTCAATTAATGAATGAAAAACAATATCTGATAAATGTCCACCACGAATACATTTGCAAACATCGATTTTTTTGACAACATTTTCGATTACGTTTCTGCAAAATTGTGGCTCCTTATTCGATATTGGTTTTGAGTTTTGAAATTGTTCTTGGATTATTCTTATAAACCTCATCTTTCACGTAGCCCCACAAAAAAAAGACCAACGGTGTTAAATCGTAAGATCTTGGTGGCGAATTGATATTACCTCTATGCGAAATTTAGATGTCCATTAAATTTTCAATAAATTTATTGCTTTGTTTTCTAAGCTGTGTGGCACGTTGTTTACCGTCTTATTGAAACCACGCGTTATATATTGAAGCAATAGACTTTAAAATTTCTCCACTAAATTCTTACGAAATATGATTTTTACAGACTTAACCATTTTCATAATGGATTTGGATTATTTTTATGCGACTTCCGAACGAAATTGAATTCATCATAATAAAATGAAGACCTTCTAATGCAATTATGCCAAAAAAACTGAATGGCACAACTGTCATAAGCAAATACAATCCTATTGAGTAAAAAAAAGTTCTTATTGAAAAACCCTTTATATGGAAATGTGCAAAGAAAAATTGTTTTTCATATATATGAATTTTTATTGTA
This sequence comes from Xylophagus ater, assembly GCA_963422695.1. Taxonomy (NCBI): domain Eukaryota; kingdom Metazoa; phylum Arthropoda; class Insecta; order Diptera; family Xylophagidae; genus Xylophagus; species Xylophagus ater. Next base: position 5,095,725 of record OY730484.1, read on the forward strand.
TAAAAACTCTTGTGTTTCTTTCTTGGTGGAATTAAATCAAAAAATTTAACATCGTGTTTATCCATAATTTCTCGTCTGAATGTCATGTTTACATAAATTTCTCAATGTTCTGAGACATGATATTTACCACGAATGGGAGTTATTATTATATTTTATGAAAAATGTTATTTTATACATATTTATTATACATGAAAATGCATTTCTAGGATGATGACAAATTTATTGCAAAGTTGCATTAAGAAAAAAAAAAACAAGAAAAGAAAATTAAAAGTGATTTATTAAAAACTGAAAATTTTCTGTTAATATAAACAAAGATTTGAATATGACTCAGTTTTATACACCTTTTATATGAATAAAATTATCAGAAATAATTTCAACTCTATAGACAAGAATTAATTTCTGACAAGAAAAATTCCTTTTAAAGAAAGGTGGTGGTAGGTGGAGTAATAAGAACAAATTCAATTCCTAACAAAAAAAAGACTATCAAGAATTTATAAAATTTATACTAAAATCCATCTGCCTCTTTTTTGTTGAATAGCAAATCAATGGCATATATTTATTTTGTATAGAATTTTATTTTTAACAGGATAAAGATTAATCCAATTTAATCTAGAACCAAAAATCACATTTCAATTAGGTTTACACACATTGCAATAATCCAATTTGTTGCATATTTAATACAATCAACAAAAAAAAATACAGATTTTTCATTTGGGCTTACGAAAATCGATCGCTAAAAAAATTCGGTAAAATATAAAGAATAATAACCGTCTTAGGACGGATAAGAAGATAAAAATCTGAAAACACTGATTAACAAAATCACTGCAAAACAGTTTCTTTTCTAAAGAATTAAAAAGGTTTTAGAAGTTCTAGTATATTTTCATAAATTTGGTTCAAGAAATAACAAAATTGCATATTTTCAGGCGCTTAAAAAATTAGTTTTGGTGGCATTTTATTAGATAAACACCAGATGTACTAAAGAAATTTCGGTGGAATACAGGAATATGCGGAATATGCTGTCAAAATTCATGATTACGACTCCGACACCACATTCCTGGTAGAATATTTCTCGCTGTCTTGTCTAACTGTGAAGTGGGCTTGATCAAAACCCAAATCTCATGCAGTTTAAGAAAAAAAAAAACTTAACAAACCGATCCATATTTTTAGAAAACACAATTTTTTCGACGATTTTTCTAAGTTTGATCAAATTTTCGATCTAAATAGCAATTTGTAAATTTCATAGAACTGTCATATGGTATAAAATTGTTAGTAGCAACAATCAATTTCTCTCATGAAAGGTTTTTTCTAGTAGTACCTACCATAGGGCATAACAAGGTTGATCCAAATAGAGCACCATTTTCCTTGCAAATGGAATTGATTACTTTCAAAATATAACCCGGAACTGAACACCATATTTATCGAATCAAAAAAATTAGAGTTTTACTAAAATCCCATTAAAATTCGCTATACAATTGTCCTGGGAAAAATAATAATGTATAAGTTTTTGGTACAAGTCAGTGTTCAATCTCCTTTAGACACCCTCGGATAAGTATCTAGTTTGCAAAAAAACTCCAGTATTTATGAACATTTCTTAAATTTTCTTTAGCCTTGAAAAATTCACGATATTTTATTTGTGACTTGGGCTTAATGTCATGTTCCTTGTCATGCCAAAAATTAGAAACTACTATATTTAAAAGATAATAAATACTAAATTCTGTTCATTAGGTTTTAAACGGAAATCATATGGCTCCATTTTTCTTCGTCTTTAAATGCATACAAAAAAAAACTGATCCTATTACATATTATCTTTAGACTTTTTTTTATTCGGGACTAAGATCAAATCTTAATTGCTAAATGAATTAATCTTCCTTATTTATATGCGTTCCACATATCACTCCTTCTAATAATTCTTAACTCTATGACATCCTTCTAAATAATCTCTATGACCTCTTTTTTTACGATTATATACCATATATAATATAAATGTGTACTAAAAAAGAAAAACAGTTTTTTGTTCGCCGCATTTTCCTTTGATAACACCAAAATTATTATAATGTCTTGACTTTATATAGTGCTGCTGGTTTTTTCTTGTTGTTGTATTTAAGGAAGATATATGCGGCAAAATCTTTAATCTGTATGATCTCCCCTTTTTTTTCCTTCTTTGCCTTCATACATATCCATAAATCTGATATTTTCCATGACACATCATTATGGGAACACCAAAAAAACCATACGGTTTTTAGTAATATAATGTCACAGACCTATCAAATTCATTGGCCTCAAATTTCCTTTTCAACCAAAAAAAAACTACAAGAATCCACGAAAATTTATGGTCCAAAAATCCAAAAATATAGGTTTTTTTTTCTTCTGTTTCTTTCAAGAAAAAAAAAAAAAAATAATAACACAGGAACTTAGTTTTCTTCTTCTCCCTTTTTATTCAATAACTTATAATTTTCTTTCGAGGAAAAACAAAAACCGAAAAATTGACTTCTTTTTACATACTTAGAGAAGGGAAGAAAATAAAGAACCATTGACTAATATATGGAATAGTTTTATAATAGAAGTTGGGAAAATACGTCAAGTTTTCTTAGAAAAACGATTAATCATTCAATGAAAATATATACATATATATAGATTTCCTTTTCTTCGAATGAAAATGATGAAAAGGGGTTTTTAATATGCAGTACATAAAACATATGAACAAAGTTTTTCTTTTTTTTCTTTCGGTTGTTGTTAGATTTTCCTTTACGGGGATATTTTTTTCTAATACTACATGAAAATCTTTGAGCATAAAATTGCTTGAAATTTTTTAAGAAAGAATTCGATGATTTTTCGATGTTCTCAAATCAAAATACTGGAAAATTGATTCTTATTTTTTTTTTCGTCTCTCTCGAATGGTTATAAAAATCAATTTAAAATAGAATATTGAAACTGAATTTTCTTCTATTTAGTCTTTGGGATATGTAAATATTTTCACAACACATCAAGAAATTTGTATAGTATAGTATATATTTTCCAATGGAGTCTCGTTTTCTTCTCTTTTTTTTTTTATTGTGAAAGGAATATTTATTTATATTACAAGTATTATTGTTATATGTCACGAAAAAAAATAGAAAGAAAGACAACAATATAACATTTCTTTATACTATACCTGAAAAATAAGATGAAAATTTTATATAAAAATAGAATAACATCACAAAAAAATAAATAAGTATAAAAAGAATTTAAAAAATTTCTTATTTGAAATTCATTTTAACAATGTTCAAATATTTATTTATTTTGATTGGGAAATTTGACTATTTATACAAAAAAAAGAAAAAAAAAATGATAGCAAAAATTCCAATATAGTAATAGACACTATTAGTTTGGAGACATTCCTTCAATCATCCATTTTTTTTTTCTTTTTTTAGTCCTTCATCATTTATGTGAAGGAAATAAACATAAAATTGAGAAATTTTTCTTTTAAACTATGTATTTCGGGATTGATTGATCCTCACAGCACAGTTTTCTTAGTGTTCCCATCAAATGTTAAATGACATGGAGATACTATGGGATTATACAGTATAACATCGATTGTTGTACTCAAATTGTTATTTCTCCCAGGCCAAATCGTATTAAGCAACATAGAAATTAGCTAATAGGCGTTCCGATTCGATTTAGCCTCAATTGAATTGCAGTTTTCTACTCCAATTTAGAGTCATTTACAAGATGTAAATGTATAAAATATTTATAATTTTTTAATTGTTCACCAATCAATTTTCAATTAAACTGTATTAATCTGAGTTTTCTCAATGAAATATATAAACTGTAAATTAAAAATGACACATTTTTAGATAGAATTTATAAGAAATTCAATCCCACCAATATCATCTTGATATCGAATCACTTGAACATATAAACGACGGACTTTCTTCCAATTACGTGAAAAATGGAAGTAACTATTAAACGATAGAAAGATAGAGAAACACATTTCTTATGCTTATTATTGTATATTAAAAGGCTGTGTCTTCTTGTAACAATATCTCATATATTTTGTTTGATATTAAAACTATTACGGCTTAGTACAGTGTGAAATGATCATGTTGCTTTAGACCTCGTTTCTAGAAACTCTGGTTAAAATGCAGATCTCGGTTCTTCATAATTTATTTGCTCTTTGCCTACAATTTTAGATGTAAGGTATTATTCGCAAGGGCTTCTTAAATTTGAATATTTGCAATTATTTGCAATTATTGTTTGATTGACCTTGTGTCTGACTTAGTTGTGTCTAACTACAGACTCATGATGGCCCTGTGTATATTCGTGAGATCAGCCGTGGGAGATGGTATTGTCAGAATGGTCGAGCTGTAGTAGTTATAGGCGTTTTAGTTTAAAATAATCAATACAAATAATTGGCATTAAAATTGAAAGATTATAAAATAATAAAATTAAACGAATGAATGTTTAAGACAGAGATCGCATAAATAAAATTAAAAACAACTATATAATATTTTTGCGAAATTTCTTCCTTTATATTAGTTTTAAGAATCGAGATCGTACTATAATTTCCGAATAGTTTTTCTATCTATGAAAATTTATGGTGTTCATTTGTATGATAAAATATATCGAATGTTTTACTAGTCTAGACAACGAACGATACATGATATAAGACCGACTTAAAACTATTGATAGAATTTATATAAAAAGTCCTTAATCTGGATAATAAACAACAGATTTAAAAGATACAAATCAAAAGTCTTTAGAACGAATATATTTAAAAAATCTTTGATACTTGCCAAAAAAAAAAGTTAATTTTGTGTTCAAAAACAAATGTGCGGCGAAATAAAAGTCTTTTTATAAATTAATCGAATTAAATTAATTAAAATATTAAATAATTTTGTGAGATTCTATTTAATTACAATTTTTCATCATCAATTAATTTTTAATTAAGACGTTTTTTTTAATATTTACGGAATATCTGAAATATGAGACCCACAAAAAATTCAATTAAAATCAATTAATAAATTATCACACATAGTTTTGCCAGCATAAAAGAATTATGATATTTAGTATCATAAGTTTTTATGACCTATGGTAGATACTACATGCATGTCCGACTGTTTACAAGATAACTCAAGAACACATTATCCGATTTTGATGAAATTTACAATGTGAGTTGGTTCTTTCTTAACTGGATTTGGTATTCTATTTCAGCAAAATCGACCGAGGGCGAGCGAAGTTATTAGGCAAAAACCAAGCTGACCAGAAAGTTTTGTCGTTTTTTTTAAAAGGTTTTTCGGATTTAATTGGAGAATTTGTACAGTAATTTTATTTTAAATTATTTACTAAATAAATAGGCGATAGTGGAGAAAAAAATAATCGTAGGAGAAAATAAGCCGGTTCATAAAGTTTTTTAGATGTATTTTAGTAATATACCGATTTTAGTAAAAATTTGCAGAATAGATATATGCTAGATGTATGAGCCTAGGCTACCTGCAAATTAGAGCAAATTTGAAAAAGAAGAAACAGAGTTATGCAGAAAAAACTTTGAATTATTATACTTTTGACTGTTCTTGTGTCCCATTTCTGACATAGTACATCAAAACATCTCGGGTATAGGCCGATTTTCAGTTACTATATGTTATTTTTTTTTCGTCTTCAATAATCATAAATCTTGTAAACTTCTTCTTTAAGAAAAAAAAAACAATGAAGTCAGAGAATAATTAATATAAAACATGGTCTTAAATTATTTTCATAATTTGGTGACAGCCAAGAAAATATATAATATGAAATTTTGAATTATACTAAAAACATTCAAATGAAAAAGAGACTAATTAAATAAAACCGAAAAAAAGAAACATAAACTTTTAACATATAGAGATCGAGGCCTAATTAACCAGATGAAATAATGTCTTAGCTTGAAAATGCCATAATATTATAAATTAATTTTATGGAAGAAAAACTAACATACGTACTCTATATATACTCTAACGTTGAGGTTTATCTATAGAGAGAAGGTACTATACACATATAATACTAGTACGATAATAGCAAAAAATGCATTCAAATTAGTTTTAATACATGTTGGATATGAAAAAACTTTAATAGGGAGGATATCATTCGTTTTTGTTGATGTCTACTGTTTCACAAGAGATGAAGATGTGATCCTAAATCACTATGTGACAGGTATTCGAGGTACATATATATATAACCAAGAATATTGTGTACACAGGCATAAAGGCAAAAAAAAAAACTGTATAGAATATGAAAATAAGAGATTTTTATCACAGAGAGAAAAAAAAAAAGTGTATAGAGGATAACTTTTTCTCATATATATATTTGTTTAATACCAGAACTCTGTTGGGACTATAATAACGATGGCTATCATCCATCCGTATATATGGACATGAAATTAAATCTTTAAAAAATCATCGTCTCTATTTGTTTTTAGATCTATGATTTCTGTTTTTTTTAAATATTAAACATTTTTAAACAAGGATATTATGATTTTCTAGAATTCATTATTTTAATGGAAATATGTTTTTCTTTAATGTCGGAATAGTAGATAGCCTAACTACCCTCTATCTATATAATAAAAATATACTTATATGTTTTAATTATAGTTCTTTTTTTTTGCTTTTTCTGGTTGGAAATATACCAAAAAAAATGGTTAAAGCGACCTAAAAAAAGAAACATAAAACGTTCAAATTACAGAAATTCGTGGTTTTTAAGTTACAGAAATGATTCAGAATGATTAAATTTGAAGGTTCTTATAAGAGAGTTTCTGTCATCCAACACAACACCACGAACTTTAATATCACATCATTTGGTGTAGTTATATCAAAGCGAAAAAAAAATAAACAAAATATTAAAATTTATTCATTTTCATATAAAATATCCCATTGGGAGTAATTTGAATTTTTTAATCAAATTTTCTTGTTCTAATTTGTTTTTTTTTTTTTTTTTTTTGGAAAAACCATCAACCAAAAATTGTGTGTGACTTCATTTTTATGTCCTATGGTAGATACTACTGTAACTAAATTTTTTGTGTATTCATTTTTGGCACCATTGCAGTGCTGTAAAGAACATCTCTTTAATAGTATCTGTTAAAAAAAAACTCTGTGTCATATAAAAGTGCATGTCTCTTTTACAAGTACTACTATTAACGCGGAGATATTGATTGATAATGTTGGGAGTAATGTCTACTGGCACTCCCGGCACTTAGACCACGAATTGAGTTGCGGAGGTATATTTTGCAGCCCTGCAACGAAGCCAAAAATTTATACACAGGGAAGTTTCTGTTTCTTTTCTCTATGATACTACCAAAAATCATACAATATACAAGAGTTGTTAATTCTTTTTTTTCATGTGGCACAGATTTTCAGTCTGTAAACAAGATATCTTGTTACTGGTGTTTGTAAAAGAGTGTCTGTGTTATGTAAAAATATATGTTGTCTATTTTACAAACGCTTCAATGGTGCCAAAAATGTATACACAAAGGAGTATCTGTTTCTTTTATCTGTGATACTGCCAAAGGGTATATGACTCCAATTGTAATGTATAGAAAAAATCGTCGCAGGATGGTCTCAAGGTACTAGCTAGAAATTTAAAGAATATCTGTCCGTCTGTACTCGTATATACGATAACTCAAAATGAAATTTACAATATAGATTGCTTATAGGCCAATCTCCACACAGCCAACATTCTACTTCTGATACAAGTATGGGCTAACACTATACAAAGAATGGTTAAAAAGAAGAGGGAGAAAACAATCATCTTACAAATTTTGTCGGCTTCTGCATTTCTGTTTTCCCCAACTGATTTTCGATCTGCAGATGATTCCCTTCAAAAACAGATGAACATGTTTATCTGATTTATATGGCACTTCATCTGCGGGTGCATACTCTCACAATAATCACACACGATACCGTCGCACACTACCAATTTTTCTAAACTGTGTTAGGAGACTTCGGATGTTTTTATTCGATCAATCCTAGAGAAAATTGCAAAAGTCCATCTCTTTCTAGTTTTCTGATTTTTCCCGTCAGAATAGGATGTCGGCTATGTGGAAATTGGGCTTATTTCTTAATTCGATTGGCTATTGTAATTTCAACAAAATCGTTCGAAAGAGAAATTAGAATAACTACAAAGATTTCTCGATTTTCCGTTTTTCAGATTTTATTGGAAAATTTGTGCAGCAATGTCGTTTAGAGTCCCATTTCTATCAAAGGGTTATGAAAATATCGTCTACACACCGATTTTAAGTTTTTATATTTTTTATAAAATAATTTCTTTTTTCATTTAACTAAAAGCAAAAAAATTAAATTAAAAACAACTATTTTTTTTGTTTATTTGACGATACAATATTAATTTCATTAAAAATTGATTTTGATATGATTTGGCACGTGTTATGAAATCATATTTTTTAATGTAAATAAGTGCATGGTTTTTTTTTGTTTTTTTTATTCAAAAAGCATAAAAAAAGTGTTATATAAACATTTATCAGAGAGATTTTCATATATAAATAAATTTTCTCGTATATTTTCCAATATGAGATTTGAAAAAGTGTTGAATTGGACAACATAGAAATTGTTATTCAGTACGTTCGCGTTAATAAAAAACGACGAGACAAGAAACATGAATTTAAGGTTTCAAAGGAAAATGAAGCAACAAAAAAAAGCGTACATAGAGCTACATATTTTTTATGTTTTTAGTTGCAATTGCATAGATTTTCTTTTTTTTTTCGATTTAAAAGAACATTTTAAAAAAACTGATAAAATAAATCCTATTCAATGAGAGATACTATTCTGTACTTGTTCTGTATTTCAGTTTTGTTTCCTTTTTTGGTACATAAATCAATTTAAAGAAGAGAAAAAGGATAAATTCAATTTATCATACTTTCGACAAGACTTCGAAACAGAAAATAGTGAATTTTTTTTATGTTACCTAAACAAAAAAAATGGACACACGAAGTTTTTGGTGTACAAATTCTATCCTATTTGTGAAATTAGATTTATAATTCGTGGTTTTATGTGTGGCAACGAAAATTGTTGAGAATTTGTCTAGTTTAGACAAAGAAGTCGATTGAAATGATCATTTCGATGTAGAGTTAGTGGATTTTATTGATTTAGTAGGAAAATTCATTCTCTAGGCTTTTTAGAGAGTACTAAATTTACATTTCGATTGAAAAGATTTAGGTTTCGCAAATTTTAGAATAATGAAAGAACACATATGCGGAATAATTGACAAAAGGCATTTTCTATTGATTTTCAAAATTAGTACAGACTGATATAATTGCAAATAGAAATCCTTTAATGAAATTGCTGAAAGAATATGTGCTGATTTCGGTTTATAAATAGACTTTTTTTTTATATTCGTATATAATCGAAATTGGTTTTAAGAAAACAATTGTATTCATTTTATATTATAAATAAATGCACATAGAGTTTTTCCTCCGTTTGTAGGTTAAGTTGTTGGCTTCCAGATTTTCAGGATACCGCCTATTAAAAATTTGCAACAAAAAAATGTATTTAAGAATTAGAATCCACATTGAATAATTGACCGCTAAAATGTATGGCAAATATGGTATTTCTCAGAGACGTGTAGAAACCTTAATCTAACTGACATCCAAAGAGAATGTATGCTGTAATGTCTTTTTTAAAACTTTAAAAACATAGAACTTTAACATAGTCTGAGATCTTTTAAACTCTATTGCTAGATCAGTTAGGAACCATTTATCACATTTTGAGACAAAACAATATTAAAAAGAGTTTCAAATATGATAAAACCTTATTTTTGTAGGAAGAAAACAGGACAACTCGATTGAAATTTTCTCTCAATATACTAAAACGGACATTTATTAGGTAATCGAGGGAGTATAATATAACCTAGCTGTATAATGACTTCATTGTCTCTTTTATTTATGATCTCAAAATAATTTCGAAGCCTGAATTTTTATATTCCTTACACAAGTCTTTCAGTCTTTCTCAGTGTTTAAACTGTTTTGTTTTTATAATTTGTGTGCAAAACTTCATGAAATTTTGTTTAGTTATTTTTTTTAAGGTTTTCAAAACTCCCACAAAATCACAGAATTTTCTACTTCACCATGGAACACAACAGAATAGAATCATTGTTTATATTCCCATCAAAAAAAAAATATATACTTTCGATATTTTGGACTAATTTTAAATACAACAAAAAAAAGAAAAAGAATTTCTGTTATGTCGGCATAAAAGTTACTCTACAAAAGTCTCAAATCGACCTTATACATATTTTATTGTCCAAAATTTCCATATTTATAACATATGTTATAGCATAAAAGTTAATTTAAATTTATTCTAAAAAGAAAACCGATAGAATGTCAAATAATTTCAATTTTATTGTAGGAAGTGAAGAAAAAAATAGAAATTATGTTTCATGTCACATCCATCGTGAATAAAATAGATTTTCGATTGATTTATGATGAGAAATATTGGTTGATAATACAATTTGTTAGATAATAAAATAAATTCTGTTCCAGAAAAAGAAAAAAATTCTTCCTTGAAAGAAGAAAAAAAAGACATAAAACTTGGTACTCTCGATTTACGTGGGATTTTTAACTTCTATATTGGAATGTAACATATATATTGGTAGTATGTTACGGGAATCATGACAAGAAAAAACCTCAAATTTCAACTTTTAAAAAGTTCTAATTCGTTTTCAACTACTCTCAGCCCAACTCTCATGTATAAAGTCTGTTTTATTTGCCATATTCTACCCTGGAGCTGGGTAAGTGGCAAATAAAACGAGCAGGAGTAAGAGAAAGTTTTAATTCAAATGTTTGTAGCGCTGCTTAGCAACCATATTGTAATGAAATGAGAAACGTTTAGCTAATACACTTTTTATGGGAGAAAACTGAACTAATTTCGGGTGTGATAGTTACACCTGCTCGGAAAGTAGTGTAGGATTTACTACTTTGTTGTTTTTGTTTTCAATGTAAAAATTTGCTCTACCACAGAGCAAGTGGCAAATAAAACAGACCCATAATGTTCGTTTGTCTGGCTGTGTGTGTATGCAAAATTCCACCCGTATTTATAAAGCAATTTAAATGAAAATTGGTAAAATTAGTTTTTACCATATGAAAATCATTGTATCCGAAAATGGGTTTGATTCGCCTAAAACTTTAGGTAGATACCGAACAAATGATTGGCTTTTTTGGGTTTTTAAATGACTGTGACGGTTTTTATGAATTGATTTTAATAAAATTTGGTATAATGAATTTTTTTTAATGAAAGTTCGAATATCAACAGAATCCAATTACAATTTCGGAAACCAAATTTTTTACTTTTTTAAATGAAATTCTATAATTTCATTATTTTAAATGAATTTGAACTAAATTTCAAATTGGCTTAGTTAATAAGGGGATTGTACCGTAAGACGAAGTGTCAAGGAAAGTAAAAGTGATGGCCGAACATAAGTTTGGAGTTTTCATATAAAAAGGATTATTGGCCTGATATAATTTGCAATTTTTAGTCAAACAAAATTCGTATGAAATCTGTTATAAAATTCCACTTATAAGGCGATAGTAATTATCAACTTTGAACATTTTCAAAAGCATTAATTAATTATTAAGTTATTTACTTACAAAATCGGCTTAACTTTATTTGAAAGTGTAGGAAATTAAAAAAATGTGAATATTGTCCAACCTCGAACCCGGAGGAGTTGAACTTAAGTACTGAAACTACGTGTACTAAACAAATTCACCGATATTTCTGTTTCAATTTCTCATTATAAACCTTCCAGTGTTTTATGTTAAACAATACAAATGCTGTTTTGTATTTATTTTTAAATAAAACCATTCAAAGTTAATTATTTGTATTAAACTATTTAAACAAACGCCTAAAACTCCTACAAAAGTGACATCTCAATAGTTCTCACTTTAAATTTATCACTTTAAAGCGATAAATTATCTTACAAAATGTTTAACAACCACAATCAATTGTCACTTGTCCTTTTGCAGAATTCCATTAGTTGTTCAGTCAAATAATTTGATCCATATCTAGAGAAGTTGTAAAAAGAGGTTTTGGCATTGTACTAGGGTGTACAATAATTTCTCAGCCTCGACAAGAGAACGCATTGCTTGCTAACAGGTAAATTTCTTTGTCTTATATTGGTACAACCTTCATATAAACACGTGTCAAGTTTCGCGTCTATAACTCAATTCAGTCTTTGTTTAGAAGCTTTTTGAAGTTGACGTGTCATTGAATATTTTTTAACCTGGATGTGCAGTGATTAAATTCGTTGTTTTGGATGATTTACCACCTACAGAAATTCATCAAAAATTGTTAGAAGTATATAAGGATGCATCACCTTCACTTTCAACTGTGAAAATCTGGATGAAACAAAAGCACCTTCAAATGCAATTTTCTCAACAACAGTTGGACCGTTTTAAGAAGGATAAAATGGATTTCGTATATCGATTCATCACTATAGATGAGACTTGGGTCTACCACCATGATCCTGAATCGAAACAAGAATCTAAAAGAGGTCATAGCAGCTGTAGGAGGCGTATTTTGGAGGCCTATCGGATTTTCATTTTTAGGGATGGAATCCTTAAATTGGAGAATCGTTGGAGCAAGTGTATTGCAGTTCAGGGAAATTATAATGAATAATAAAATGTTTTTCTTGTCGAGACTGAGAAATTATTGTACACCCTAGCATATAGCTGGAATTTCTTCGAATTTTCTTTTATTAATATAAAAGAAATCGATATTTTTAAAACAAGCTAATAATATTGTGCTTGTTTTAATATTTTTTGATGTTCGTAAACTTTTTTTTGTTTTGGAAAATATGTGGTTGTTAAAAAATATTTGCATATAAAATATTGAAAAAATCCTTTTGCGTTCATGTGGTACAAAAAAGATGCGCATCTAAAAAAAAAACTTTATGATTTTTAATATATGATGGCTCGGGAATTGTGATGCTGCACAAAATCCCGCAGACCACATATAAGATTTTAATCGTAATACCACAGAATCATAAAATAAATATCGAAAAAGGTGTATTATTTTGTAAATAAAATAATTTATTTGTTTATATCTTCATGTAGGTATGTGAAACATTTAACAAGAAGCCTCCTATGGCTTTAAAATGTTTAATGTTTTTTGTTTTGTGTTGTGTTGTGTTGTTTTTTTTCGGGAATTTGTCACAGCGTGAAATTTAAACATTTATATTATTTCTTTTTTTCTTTGTACATAAAAATAAGTCGCCCGTATTGTTTATATTTTGGTCCCGAATGGATATATATACAAGGGTCTCTTGTTGCCGCCACCTTTTCGTATATTCTTTTTTTTTTCTCTCTGATAAAACTAAAAACTGGTATTATAATCTTATCTTGATTCCATATGGCGAGAATATAAGTTTTGACTCTTATGCGAAATTTGACACGTTTTGATGGCATTGGTCGTTTGCATGTCATTTGACTATAAGTTAATATCTTTAACTTGTATAGTATATATTTATTTAAAAAAAAACACCAACTAAGGTGTTTTAAAATGTTGTTGTTTTTTTATAATCCAGATTTTCAAAGAAAAACCAGTTTATCAAGATTTAGTTTATTATTATTAAAAAATTGGTTTATATACATATCTCTAAAAAAATTAAGTTGAAATTTTCTAACGATCACATTTTATAGTTGGGTACTTTATTAAGGCTTAAAAACACAATTTAAAAATTCTTTAAAACAAATAACTATTATTCTAATATCGAAAAAAACCAATAATTTTTATATTCTTTTATTAGTTATATTTTATTATTATATGATCTTTGGTAAGATATTGAAATCATATATTTAACCTCAAAGTGCGTAGGTAAAAAAAAAGAAGAAAAAACAACAAGAAACTATAATATATACCTTTTGAATAGCTTGGAATGGTATACACCGGGTGTGTATTTGAAAAATTACAATGCCTTATATATTTTTGGAACTAAAAATGTATTAAAAACTTATCAAAATCATTTCTAGGACATAGAAAAGGAAAAAACTGATATTTATACTAGACTGAAAAATCGCAACCTGTGATTTTTATCACATATGTATTCAAAATTAACAGTATCTGTTCACTGGTCCACAATGCAATACGGTTAAAATCAAACAAAATATTTTAAATTCATAAAAAAGTACTAAAAACAAATCAGAAATTATATAAATAATATCATAGTGTTTGTCTAATTTTAACAAGTAGCTGAAAATATGCAATTTTTAATTTCCCGATAAAAACAGACAAGAATTTCTGAAAGTCTTTTTTTTTGGTCTAACATCGTGGTTTCAGGAAATTTTATATTTCTTTCGTTTCGATTATTAAAAAGCACAACGATTTCGCAGTGATTTTCTTAATTATTATTTTCACAATTTTATCTTCTTATCCATCCTAGGACAGAATCATTTACTAGAAAGTAATTTTATGATCTGTGTACCTGCTTCATGAAATTTTCAACACCTATTTTATTAGTTCCAAAGACATAACATATAATAATAAGTTTTCAAAGAGACACCCAGTATAACCTGAAGTATATTCATCACAGTCTACAGACTCGATGGTAAATTTTTAAGAGTTTTTATCATGATTGTAAAAATCAAAAAAAAAAATTTTATTATTGAATTTTCGTGGTACAACACCACATATCCTCTCTATATTGGGCTCTTATCGAAAATTATGTTTTCCTTTCGACTGCAAATATTCACATAGGACGAAATGCTTATTGATTAAAAAAAAACGAAAAAACTCTGGCATGTTTATATTGACCTTTAAAACTTTTTTTCTTTGCTGCTTGAGGTACCGAGAAACAAAAAAAAACATAAAACCTCAAGGATTCACCAGGCAGGTACGATAAATTGATTACGTTCGTGTAAAAAGTTGACTCTACGTGAGTTCTTTAACAAAAAAAAAAAAAAAACTTCCACAATGTTGACAGACACGAAAAAGGATTTTCTCATATATATAAGAAAAAAGTCAACAATTTCCGTAAAACTTATTGGCTAGAGATCTAGCTTAGATAAATATTAGATATTTATTTGGGATTTTCTCGAGAAAGATGGAATAAAAGACAAAAAAAACGTGGTTTTCTAAAATCTATAGACGATAATCAAAAATTAGGATGTTCTTCAAAAATTTCTATATTATTTAAAGTTGAAAAAAAAAAAAATAATAATTGGATAAATACATGAATTTAGCTTCTGAATTCGATTAATTTGATTTATAATGAAAATCCGTTTGAAAAAGATTCTACAAAATTCTTATACTGGGTTTTTCTATTGGAACTTTTCTTTTTTTGAAATTTGAAATTAAACACAACTTTTGGATGAAAGTTTTGAATTTCTTTTATTGAAATATGTTGTAGAGACTCTACAATTTATGAATAGAAAGCAATGGCTGCATCCAGCACTCCTAAGCACTTTTTCAAATTTCTTAATCTAAGCACTTAGAATTTTTTGTACTCCTGGACGCGTTGCTTGAATCAAGCGAGGAAAGTTTTATCAAACATATTTTTTAAAAATTCCAATTAAAACTGAATAATCCAGAAATAATTTTCAATAATTCCTATCAATTTATCCTTTACACAGATCATTTCATAACATGAACAACAACCTTAAATGCGTTGTTTGAGTTAGTAAAAAATTTGTATGCTAGAATTTCACTAAGCCCTTAAAGTTAGAATTGCATCCAGTCGTCTCGCTAGATTTAAGGCTGTAAAGCGCTTAGGACTGTTGGATGGTTCCAATATCTGATAAAAGTCCACCATGACTCAATTTACAGACATCGATTCTTTTGATAAAATTTTCAATCAGATTTCTGCGTAATTGCGGCCCTATCTCACAAATTACGTGTTGGATATTGGTTTTTAGTTTTGCAATTGTTCTTGGATTATTCTTATAAACCTCATCTTTCGACAAAAAAAAGTCCAACGTTATTCAATCCCAAGATCTTCGTGGCGAATTGACATCACTTCTACGCGAAATTAGATGTTCATTTAATTTGTTTAAGCTTTAAGCAAATACAACCCTAGGAAAGTTCTTATTGAAAAACCCTATATAGAAAGAACGATAACCTTTAATTTTTTTTTTTTTTGGTGGTGTCTTCTTTTCTTACAAATCATCTTTTTATAAGCTTGATGGACCATTTTTCTTTTAATTTCTGTTAAAATTTGTTTGTTATTTCCATCAATCTTTTCCACCTTCCAACTCTTCATATATTGTTATCAAGTCTGAAGATGTTGTTTTTTTTTCTTATTCATTTTTTATGATTTATTAATGTTCAATAATCGGTTTTTAAGATAAATTTTAAAAGCTGAACAAAAACCTACAAAACAAGAGACGCGAATAGAAAGTATACCAAGTACTATACTTATATATAAAAGTGAAGAGAAAAAAATCCCATTGCTGGCGGCAATTAGTTTCTGTTTAGTTTTTTTTTTTTCTTCTCAAATTGAAGTGCTTAAAGATGATGTTGTTAGTACATAATTCTATTGAACAAAAAACTATATATATGTATTTTTTCCATTCATTTATATTCATTGAATTTCATTTTAAAATGTTTTATTTCAATAATCCCTTTCCTGTTCCATTTTAACGGACATCACATCAGAATTTTTGAAAGACCTTTTAGTAGCCGACATTTTCCATCATTATCATCATCTAGAAAGATTTTGATGTATTTTCTTGTTTTTTTTTTTTTTTGACAATATAATCATGAGGGCGATGAATAATCACACTTAATCCGCCTCTAATTACCCACAAATCTATACAAGATGTTGCACTTCTCTGTGATTCTATTTATTCCCAGTTGTTTTCAGTTATAGAAAGAAAATCTTCTTGTTTTTAGTTTTTTTTTTTTTTTGGAATAAGTTAATTTTTTGATGCATCTACGTCTATTATATGAAATATGACACAACTTCGGTGGTAAAAATGTTCATTTTCTATCTTTTTAAAAATAGTTCTAAAGTTAGAAGATTATTAGTTCTTAAATGAAAATGCAACTAATTGCCAACAGACCTTGAAATTTGAATCGTTTCAGGGAAACATTTAAAATCCAGCTGAAAATATCATTAATTACAAAATTTTTTATTTTTATGAACATTTGGAAACAGTTTTTATTTTGCATATATGTACTACATAGAGGAAAATCACAAAACTTTTGCCATAGATTAGTATACCTAGATTTCTAAGCCAAATGAGCAACGTGATGTTCAGTGTTGTTGTTGTAGGTGAACTTACCACACGACTTCACATGACTTATTTCAAGACTTGCTATATTTAGAGTCGGACTGAAAAAAAGTCTTGTGGAGAATCTTAAAGTTGAACTTTTTTTTCAGTCCGACTGAAAATAAGTCTTGAAATCAGTCCAATGGAGTCGTTGGGTTAAAGAAGAATAGATGAAAAGAGATTTAATGTGAAAGAAAGAGAAGAATCTATATTGTGTCGCGATATCACGGTACAAAAAGAATCAGTTAAATGCACAGTCGTTGGAAGTCTCTATTATTAGTCTATGCTTTTGCCAAAGTTCTGGCAACTGAATTTTTTGTTGTCAGAACTAAAAACACAATTATGAGAACTAAAAACTTCAGTTGTGACAACTAAATTTCAGTTGTGAGGTTTCAACAACTTAAATTTAGTTCTTACAACTGAGTTTTCATATCTCACAATTAAAATTCAGTTATCAAAACTAGCCAAAAACTTTGTGATTTTTCTGTGTGTACTAGAATAATTGTTCTAGTCAAAATAAATTAATTTTATTCACTTCAAAAATATGATGGATAAGATTATAGACTATGTTTTGACATGTTCCTTATGAAATGTTGTTCACTAATCTTCGAATTTGTAACATAATTTTGACAATTACGAATGCATTCAATCATTTTTTTTTTTAAATTGAAATTTATAAAGAATGTAACAAAAAAAAACTAGTTAAATACTTATTTAATGAGAACAAGACGAGAAAAATATCCAAATCAGGAGATAATCGCCTTTGAAAGGTGACTTTTAAATGGAAACTGACAAAGATGGTTAACAAAACAGAATTAAATATAAGAATGAATTATTTTCTTTAAACCAGAAATATGTACATAATATATATATATAAATATATAAAACCAGTCACTTTATGGTAAAGCTAGTTTTCTTCATTTCCTTAAGAAGACAGAAAATATTCACTTTGTAAAAAAAGAAGACATTATTTTTACCATCAAGGAAATAAATTAAGGCATCAAGTACAAAGTGAAGAAATTGAATATATTGTACCCACAAGAAAAATGTCATTCAAATGAAAATCCTTAACTTATATTCTGAAGTAAATCTTCTGGTGTTTTAAGATATACAAAAAAACAAATAATATCAAGATGCACATGCTATCTTAGAATGGAAAAGAAATGAATCACGCATGTGTGAACCGTTTAACAGAGAATTTCATTATATATATATATATTTATATATTGGGTACTTGAACTAATTCTAGCTGGTTTTGTGCTGTATTCTGATCGTTTTTCTTGCAATACTTGCTAATTGTTGTCGGTATTAACTGTTTCACTAGATTTCGGTAGCGTTTCACAGTACTCCACGACTGATAAAAAGCGCTGTTTGTCTTTCAGATCAAAATCATTATCTTTGAATCGTTTAAACCAGAACTTCGGAATACTGTATGAGAAATGATGCTAGATATGTGACTTTTCAATTACTTGGTTTACATGGCGTTTTCAGAATTGACTTGAGATCGACTTGAAACTCAATCCGAGCTTTTTAGCTTTCCCGGATTGAAAGATTGATTTGAAATCGACTTCAATCCGATCATGTAAACGAAGTAAATGTCTGTAAGATGAAAAACTGCACAGAATATATTGTGGACAAGTAAAATATGTTGACTTTTGTAAATTTTAACTTGTGGTGTCCCACAGAAGGTTGAAGGTTGTAGGTTGTGTGCCATTGAAGTCGAAAGATTTCAGAACTATGATCTCTAAACTAATATTTATAAATGTTTAGTTTTAGATAGAACATGTTCACCATAAACTTTCACAAGCAGGCCAAAATTTTCAATAAAGTAACGCTTCCAGCAAATTCTGTTTTGTTGGTACAAAATTCGACATTTTCAATTCAATAAAAAGAAAAGCTGTTTTGTTTACACTTCACCTAAATATTATATACCAAATAATAAATCTTACTGACATTACAATAATATACATTAGCTGTCATAATATAACTAAAGCCACCTCGTAGACAACAACAATAATAAATTCAAGTTTCTAATATGTAAAAAAAAGTCACATAAGAAAACTCGACTTAAAAATATTCATTCGTACAAATATAAAAAAGACAGATGATGAAAGTTCCTGAAAATCAGGTGAAGTCTGAAGAAAAATGTTACTTCTGAAAATGTTGCAATCAATAAAAAATTGAATGTGCAATATTTCATGTTTTAAGAACAGATTGGTAAGCGTTTGATCCGCCTCTTATTCTTTCCAAAAAAAAATGAAGAAAAAAAGATTTCATTTAAAATCAAGTTTAAGATCGAGAAACACAGATTTTGTAACGATGATAATAATAATATTTATAGAATAGGCATACGAGGACAGTTGATTGACAATTATGACAGATTGCACGAAGACGTAAAACCAAAAAACATTATTTTAAATTAATAAAAATAAAAGTTAAAAATAAGAGAAAAAACTCTAAAAGACTGACAGAATTTTTGACATTGATGATGGTGTATTTCGAACTCAATAAAGTTGCGAGGAAATGTGTTTCATTTCCTTTTTTAAAAAAAAACAGAAAAAGAATACCATCTCCTCCTCTATACAAAAACATCACCTACTAACATGTCAGTTAACTTCCTGTCAAAAAAAAAAAAAGAAATGAAGAACTCTTGTTTTGGATGCACATCTCACATTCTCCATTTGCATATTGAATCTCTAATTTTGGTTGATGGAAAGCGCAATTAAAACCACTTATGATTTCATAATCAAACATTATTTTGTGCATTTTGGGCTTGCCAAAGGGGGAAGATTGTTATACCACACACACGAGAAAAAAAATCCATTTAATCATCTAACACTTAAGATTTTTATACCAGAAGAATTTTTTTTTCTTCTTTGATTTATTGCAGATGGGAAGTTAAGTTAGGAAGCTGCTCCTCATAATGATGGTCCATGATAAACTATCAAAATTCAAACCCATAATATCCGCACGTGTATATTAACACACTGTATCTCTTTAGAAAAATCCTCTGTAAACAATCTTTTTTTTTGAGTTATGACACGTGCATTATCCTCGTCTATTTACAAAAAAAATAAAAATGCCAAAGGCCATATGAAACCACCCAGCAATAAAGTTCTCTGATAAAATAGAGTTCAAAATTTAATTTCCAAACTATGTCACACTATGGTCATGTTGCAATACGTTGTGCATTTTTTTTTTTCCTTTTCGATGTGATTAAAATTCATGATCCCTTGGGGGTGGTACGTGATTTAATAGCGTGAACATCCTTGCATTACGTAATAGAAAAATTGATATTGAATAATTCTTCGCGAATAGAGTAAGTTTGTACAATTTTGGTTTTGTTTACATTTTTTTCCGCGTCATTATTTTCGCACGCGTTTATTTATTATTATTAAAAATTGAATCTCCAGGACTAGTAGTAATACTACTACTACCCTTTTATTAAATAGCACAGCTGGGGAATTTCTATATATATATATATTATGAACAAGGTCTCTCTGATCTTGGCATACGTTAAGTGTCGAATTTAGCACCGTCATTATACAGCAGGATGGCCCTTATGATTTTGGTATGAATAAGAAATTTATTGACGACTTCAAAAAAAAACACCCTTCTTCGAACCTTTTCAACCCTGTAAATGGTTCATTGATTACATGAGAAACAGAACCAAACAAAAAAAGGGTATCCTTCTCGTATTTGAATTTTCCCGTAACAATATTTTCATATTTTTCCACGCATTTTATTTATTGTTTTTTTGGTGGAATATTTATTTTTGGATAAACGTTTTTTTTCTAAAATAGAGATTTATCCTTAATTCATCCTTAATTTATCTCATTTTCGATGATGATTAAATTTTTTTTGTCAAAATAATAGATAAAAACAATTTCCACCAGAAAGAATAATCATGAGGAATTTTCCCATAGATATGAAAATTTTCAACACAATGTCACTTTATATAAACGAACATATTAAATATACTATACTTGGATATAATACAATATTTGGGTTGATATGAGGGAGGAGAGAAAGATTAATGAACCGTTTCGAGAATGAATTTTGAACGTTTAATGTGTGTCAAAAGACCCGCGAGGTTAATCTATTTGTCGGGAAGAAGAAGAACCAACCAGAAGGGAAAAAAATGATATTTAAGATTTTAATTAATGAGCGACATTTTCTTTTAGGGATTTTTCTTTTTTTTTTTCTTCAACGATTTTCTTAAATGGTGATAATTTTCCTTTCAAATATAAAAACAAAACCGCGCGTTTTTTTATATAGTTTCCTATATACCGAAAAAAAGAAAACCTCTAATCTTATTTTTATTGTTTCCAAACCAATTGCTAAAAATATCATTATTTAGATAGAAAATACCATTTGATTAAGCATATCACAATTTTATTTAAATGACTTCTCATTTTTTTTCTTCTTCTTTTGGTCTTTATATAAATATCTAAGTTAAAGAAATCAATTGAAAACATTTTATTCAAATGTGAAAGAAGATAAATATGTTTTATCTACAATAGAAGTATTTCTTTTTTTTTTTTTTGGTTTGTTGTAGGCGCCTAGAATAGTTATGGGTATATAAATCGTTTTTATATATACTCCTCCCATCAAATTCGAATAGTTTATACGGATTAATCTCTATGTTCATAAATAATTTCTTTATGGTAAACACCCCGGTTTTCATAGTAAATTGAGATACCATTGCATCCCATTTGGTTCTAATTATGCGGAACGAAAACCAAACAATTGTAAGCAATCATAGGAATATTTTTAGAAAGATTCCAAGTGAGATCCTTTTTTTCTTGTTGTCATTTCTTTTCTTATGATGATGATGATGATTTGTTGTTTAGACATGTGTGAGAAATTCAATTTAAGTATATATATCATTCTAAATAACAAAAAATCAGGTAAAAATTGTATTTATTTTGACTTTCAAGTCTCGCCTATATATATATATGAAAACATAACAAACAAAACAAACAATGTCCAAATATTTACTATATATTCGTAAAATCTTTTTACCAATATTTTGTATCAACAAAAAATTGGTTTCTTGATGGAAAAAAAGACCACACATAAAAAAAAAATTGTAGGTACCCGACCCTAAAACGATAGAAATTTTCTTAAGAATCCATGAAATTAACCAGAACGAAACGAATTATTGGTTGGGTATTGTGTTGATTATTAATGGACCAGGAAAAAGGATCTCTCTCTATATATGTGACAATATCCTATAACATAGATGTCATCTGTAGATAAGAAATCAGAATTCAATATCCTTTTTTTTTTTCTTCCTCGTCTTTTCGAATAATAAAATGTAGACCATTAGTTCTATTCTTTTCGTTTTTGTATAGAAATTTTATTTCATGATTTGTCCAACAACAAAAAGAAGAAAAGATGTACAATCTTTGGAAACAAGGAAACCTTTAACTATCACATTTATTTGTAACTTGATTCTGTGAACAAACTCTTTCAAATTATATAACTTTTCAGAAGAACAAGATTTAAAATTCTTGTAAAAAAAAACCCCAAAATTAAGATTTTACGATTTTTTCTATCAACATGAAGATTTTTTTCTTAATATCTTCATGTTAAGATGACGACGACGACGACGACGAAAGATACATGATTATGATTTATTTATTAAATCCAAACAAAAATTTTCATTAACTATCAATTATTATGGATCCCTGATTGATATGTTGTTTTATCTTTCGGATGAGACACCAAAAGATGATTCAAATCTTCTTTTGTTTTTTGGGTGTGGAGAATATTTCATATATGCTAATAAAAAATTAATAAATATCATTAAATATTGACATTATGGGCGGTTCTCAAGAAGATCATCAAAAAAAATGATGATAAATCAATTAAATTAATATTTTATAATGGTTAGTTAGTTTAATTTAAATATGAAACGTCTGGTTGCACTACCGTCCATGTCTATCATTAATAATTTTTAGTATATAAAAAAGGTATTTGATCAGTTTTATTTATTTTTATTTAGTTAGTCGGTCAAGAAGATCCTGTACTAAAGCTTTACCTTGCGGCCCTTGGTCCCCTTTTTTTGTCTTTGATAGTTTCTACGCATCAAATTCAACGAGACCGACTGCTTAACGTGTCTTCCGAAACATGGACGAGGGATTGAAATCACAAATTTAAACCGAAGAAGAGGAGAATGTTTTTTTTCTTCTTCTTGTATTTAAGACTAGGATTGGAACCTGACAGACTTCGTAGTTCAATGAGTTATCTATTGGTTACTTCTGAAAGTGAGGATATTTTTTTTTCTATTTTATGCTGAAAGCCACCTCTCAATTGTCAAATGAAGCGATTCTATGGATTAGTCCCGAATACTTATTATAATTGTCGAGCATTTTATTAGAAAAGAAAATACATTAGTTTATTCTGAAAATACTTTTGAATATTCTTGAAGTTGCATGAAATCTTCCTTTTTAATTGTTCTGTCAAATTGGTGTTTGCTACACGATAATGCACCAAGTTACAATTCCATGATTTCTCATTAATTTTTGGTACAAAATCGAGTCTGTGTATTGAATCATTCACCGTATTTCCCCTGATTTAGTACCATGTGATTTTTTACTATTCCCAAAAAACGACATAAAATTGAAAGGATGCTTCTTCGCTAATAGGCTTCTGCACATGCTTTGGAGGTAATACCACAAAATGAGATTGAACACGCATTTGAATCACTTTAAAAAGTGCATTGACTTGGAAAGAGACTATGAAAAATATTGTTTCGTTTAATTTTTTCTTTATAGTCATGGAGATTTATTGTATTACTATGTAAATTATTTATTAATCAGGCAAACATTTTCAACCTTGTTTAACTTCAAAAACTTTCAAAAAAAAGAATTGTCAACTGCTCAACTATGATTTTCTGAAGAGAAACCTGCTTAAAGAATGTCTGGAGACTTTTTCTGAACATATACTTGAACTACTATCAAAAACTCATAGTAGAAATAGACGTCTCATATTTAAAACTAGTTCAGAATCACTTGACATCCTTGTTGGTAATAATGAGAGCTATATATTATATCCGTGTCAAAAAACCATATTATTATGGATTGATGTAGGAAGATGAAGGAAGGAAAATTCATTCAATCAAAATTGAAAATCTATGTGAAAACTATAAATTTTAATATCTAATATTTCCATAAAGTTTTCTTGTTTTTGATTTTTAATTATAAAATAATGTCACACCTTTCAGCTCAATTTATATCCAATTATAATAATTTACTATATTATAAAAGAAAATACATAATTTCTTCTCTGTTGTCCTAGGAAAAGAAAACTACTTAATATTCCATTCAGTGCAAAACATCATAGTTAATAATTTCTCGTTAACAACATTGTTTTTTTTCTTCTAAATTTTAGAATCTCCATTTATAATAGTGAGATGATGACAATGAAATATTATTCCCGGCAGCAACATAATCCTTTCTACTTATATAAAACATAGAATTTATGCTGTTGAAAAACCATGCTATATACATATCTAAATGAAGATAACCTGAAGGAGAACAAAAAGGTCGAACAAGAATGATCCTCGGTCTTGGAAAAAAAAAGCGATACTTCAAAATTACAGGGCAAATCATATTTTATAAACTTTTCTCTCTTGTTTGTTTATCTACCAATTTGTTCTTTTTGGTTTCTTAAAAAAAAAAAAGTAATATGTTAGTGTCTTAAACAACGATATTCAATATTATATTTGCAAGTCACACAGAAATTATACACAAAAACAAAAAACGGTCTGTGGTCTTGTTTATATGGATATATGATAAAAATGTTTTTTAACAGAATATACCCAAACGATTGAGGCTCTCTTTGAAATGATGATGATGATGATGGAAATCTTTAAGATCTTTCAAGAAATAACAAAAAAAAAAAAACATATAACAAGAGAATGAAAAACCAACCACTCCTTGATTGGTATAAAACTAACATAGTACATTTTATAATACCGATAGTTATCCGGCCTATAATTGTTTTTCTTTTATCCAGAAAATTTATTACTATATGTATATATCTTAAGGGGATTCGTTTCTTCTTTGGGTATGGATGATGAAGGGAGATTTGGTTTTTTTTTTTGGCCTGAAAATGTTGATTATTGTGAATGATGTGAGTTAAAACAGCAGGCATTGGCGCGCCAAATCAATTTTGCGTATTTGTTTGTTTCTCTTTATAGTTAATAACAATTTGGACCTGAAGATTACTCTATAATTAGGTATGATGTATATACATATATGTATATCATCAAAAATAATACAAATTATATATCGTAATTTTCGCGTATGTAAAAGATTTATCATCTTTTTTTAAGAACATCTTCAAAAGTACTATCGTGATTGAAGGATTTCTTGAAAGTTTTATTCTAATACACGTTTCGAAATCTGTTTTCTTTCCAAAATATTTATTAATAAAAATGTATCGAAACAAAAAAAAACAGAAAAAACTTTCAAAATTGATTGATTTTCTTTTTTTAACTTCTATACGAAGTATATAAGTTACTGGAATCATGATCGACTGCAAATCTCCACGTTTTATAAGATTCTAAATCGTTTGCAATCATTTTTATCCAATGTATGTCTGTCTGTCTGTCGTGTACAAGATTGCGGCCGTATATTTTTGAAGCAATTTCCATGAAAATTGGTAAGAGCGGTTTTTTCCTCATGAGAAACATTCTATCAAAAGTTTGATCGGACTAAAACTTCGGGTAGCCGCCGAACAAAAGTTCGGTTTTGTGCTTTTAAATTACAGGGTATTGTAACGTTATTTATGGATCGATTTTAATGAAATTTGGCATGAGACATTTTTTCAATGAAAGAACAATTATGTCCAAAAATCAATTGAATTCGATTACAACTTCGGGTAGCTCCCAAACAAAATTCGGATTTTTTTGTATGAAATTTGGAGCATAACTTTGGGTGCTCGGACAAAACTTCGAAATTGAAATAAATCATAAATTGTTGTATGAAATAATTTGATCGATATGTATAGAAGGTCCTATAGTGGTTTGCGCACTATAGCTTGTTTTTTTGTTGGAAAAGTTATTTATTGCGTGGCTATAATTTCTTGTACATACATTTTTGAAGTAACCACCACTTTTCTTTTTTGATGAGTTTTAAATTGATTTCTGGATAATCTTGTTTAAAATAATATACAATTTCTTGTTTATAAAATGATGTGTTAATTGGAAAGTGTCATTATATAAATATTTTCGATATACATTTTTATTCGATTTAAAACCAAATTATTATAGTACTTTGACATATTAATTAAAAACTTCGATATTTATTTAATTTTTTCGTAATATTATAAAAACTTCAATTATCCAATAAAAAAAAATAAAGTTCATAAAAATTCCCATCGAAAGTTCACAATCTTGTTGATGAAATATATATCTCGAAACAAAATTTATGTCTTATAATTTCATTTAATGAGAATTAGATTGAAACTTTTTTTCTTTCTTTCTTGTCTCATAAAATGAAATAATTATGATCTATTCGGCATTTAAGGAGTTCTTCTATAATTGATAAATAAAAATGTGATAGAAATTTTAATTGATTAAAATTGGAAGATCTCGAAATTTATGATATATGAATGACATTTTTGGCCTATACGCGCCTTTTAAATAAAAGTATTTCGAACTAGTATGAAATATGATCTTTTATGATTACTTTTAATTTAGTTTTTATTGTTTTTTTTTGAAAAATGAACCTTTATTAATAATAACAATAAATATATATCGGGTTTTTCAATAAGAACACAAATTTTGGATGAAAGTTCTGAATTTCTTTATCGAAATATGTTGTAGAGACTTTCCAATTTATGAATTCAAAACAATATTTGATAAATGTCAACCGACTACGTTTACAGACAAAATTTACGATCAGATTTCTGGAAAATTGTGCTTCTATCTCACAAATTATGGTCGAATGATTCCGCCAGCACATAAAAAAGGACACCAAATAGTGACACAAGATGAATGTAATGATTGCTCAACAATTGCTTTTGGATTTTCAGCAGCACAAATACGACAATTTTGCTTATTAACGTAGCCATATTCAAATGAAAATGAGCTTCGTCAGAAAAGATGATTTTTTATGAAAATCTAGCATCATCTTCAATGATCCAATTAGAAAATTCTCGACGTTGAAAATGATCTGGTTGTTTTAATTCTTGCAGCAATTGGACCTTATAAGGCTTTAGAGTCAAATTATTTCATAAAATAAGCCGTGTAGTGCTTTTGGACAAGCCTATTTATTAGGAACGTCGTGAAATCGATAAATTTAGGTATTCTTCAACACTTCCACTCACAGTAGCAATGTTTGCAGTTGAACGATCGAAACAAGCACTTGTTGTTGCTTCGGTATATGTACTAAACTAGTAGACTCTGCTAAATTCTTAATTGCGGACTGTTCTGATGGACGATTACGATAACTACCGAAAATATCCACGATTTTACGAAACGTAATTTTCACACATCCAACCATTTTCATAATGGATTTGAATTATTTTTATGCGATTTTCGAGCAAAATCGACTTCATTATAAGAAAATTTAGACCTTTTACTGCAAATCATGTCAAAAACTGAATGGCACAACTGTTATCATAAATAAATACAACTCTATTGAAAAGAAAAAGTTCTTTTTAAAAAACCCTACATAGTAATAAAAATACTTATGAAGAAGATATGATTAAAAAAAATATATCACCTGGTGAAGAGAATAATGTTAAACGAGGTGTGGTGTCTTGCGTGCGTGTAGAAAACTTTAGCACACACTTGTTGGTCTCATTCCAAAATCTAAAATTGTATTACTATATATATCCCAACTTGTTTTATATTGGATAATCAATTAACGTGGTTATACCCAGAAAAAAAAGGACTACCCGCTGTTTATATAAACGTATATAAATTGGTTAATCACGAATTCTGGACATTTTAACATTTTAACATTTTAAAATGGGGCTTTTGTTGTAATTTCAATTAAATAAACATATTTTAACTACTTTATTTTGAAAAGAATATAATTAAAAGTATTTATTAGTTAATAAATTATTCTAGTCTAGTAAACTTTTTTTTATATGTTCTTGAAATTCATTTAAATTTGAACGTTTTCGTTTTTATATGCACATAAAACCAATATTTCGCCTTTCAAAAACTAAAAAGACTTTCTTTTACAAAAACGCTTCTAATAATATGCAATAAAATGCAGAAATTCTTTACTTATGTATAATAACAAATATTGGCTTCTTCACATAGAAAATGAGAATAAAGCTTTGTGATGGTTAAAAAATGGCTAGCTTCAAATTTTGATAGATCTGGGACGTTTTGATATTCTCTAAATTAAAAAAAAAACCTATTTTATGCCAGTCTATGTCAAAATTTAATTCACTCGAACCCATTAATCGATGTTATTGAAATTTGGGGAATTGATTAGGACGTGTTGTTGGTATCAATCTGAAAAGAGGTGATAGACGAGAACGATTTATTCTCCAAGCAACCTGACATTTTGCATCATAATTTGAATTATATAATTGCGAAATCAAAAGTTTCATGAATAAATATTAACTGTGTTAGATATTATTTATTTTTTTCATTTGGAATAGGCTTTCTCGACCCATGAAATTATTACCTTTTGAAAATAATAAAGTATGAATAGACTATCCTTTTGACAATAGTATTCCTTGCTTTGACTTTCTCTATTTTTACGAAAACTATCTGACGGAATGTACGAAAGGCGGCCTACAACTAAAAAAATCAATTCATTTTGATTTTATACTCCCTGAAGCAATTTAAAAACATTCGAATCATTATGGAGCTCTTTTTTTGCCATTAGGGCTTCTCCTTGGGTCGTGATCTCAAATACTTTTTGGTTGGAATATAACTGTTTTGCAAATCCAAAGGAATAGACTGAATTTTTTGAATTAAATATTAACATTTAAGACTATGTTTCCATCACCCTCAAATCTTGCGATTTTGCGAGATTTCGCTAAATCGACATACAAATCTACTGGATTTACAAATAGAGGATTTCAAAATCTTGAGATTTCATCGAGATTTTGTTGAAATCTCATTCAAAATCTTCAAAAATTTGTCACTTATGTAAAAAAGAAAATTGTGAACTAAAATTACTTCAAAAAGTAGAGTTTTGCCTCTAATAGACACATATTGGGTGTAGTAACCAAAATGTTATTCAAAACGGGTAATAAAGGAAATGTTTCTTCCTGTGTATCCCATTGGCAGTGTATTTTTGTTTTTTTGATAGTGTTCCACACCCAAAAAAAATAAATCATTTCTCAAATAATCTTTCAAACGATATAAAACTTAATGGTTTTGAAATAATTTTTTGATATGTTATATTTTGTAGAAATTCGTTTTATTATACACGAAAAAATTACACTAGACAATAACCATTTTTTTTGCGTTTTTTTATTGAACAAGAAAAAATTAAATACAACATGTCGGAATATATGAAAAGACTTAACATCCTTCGCACAAAAAAATACATAAAATATGTTGTTTGAATATTTGCATTTTTTTGATATTTATCATGTCTTCAAGATTTTCTCCATAAATGAATCTTTCTTTCATTAAAGCCACAACAAAAATCCTGTGTCTAGTAAAATTTGCAAACATTTTTTTTTTATAATAATTTAAATTATGAACATTTTGTGTTTATAATATTTAAAAAAACATATTTAAAACAAGAAGAAAACATTGTTTTTACATATATTTTTTTCATCTTTTCTTGAAGTCTTGTCCATCAAAAAAAATTTCTTGATTGATTTTTCAATTAATCATTTTTAAATTAAATTCTAGAATCCCACTGTGATGATGTTATGGAATTGAGAAGAAGTTCATTGCCATTATTATATTTCAAAAAATGGCGATAAAAATTACTTATATTTTTTTAAATTTTTAATTAAAAATTCTCTTTAAACTTAATTAATTTATTGTATAAAGAAAAAATTTACATATCTCTCTCTCTGCGTGGATACAAGTTTTTCCATAGTGTACGTACTTATAGTTTTGCTCCAAGAAATATGATTATAAGTTTCTTGTATAATTTTGAATATCTTACCTGAAAGTAGAAGAAAGAAAAAAAAAATGTTTAAATTTAATAAAAATATATGTATTTTAAATGTGATTTTCAATTTATAACTATACAGAATCTGAGATGGAAGTTTAAAAAGTGTATTTATGTCAATATAATTGCATAACAGTACCAAGTATCATGAATTTTTTAGTATGTACTCTAAACTCTACTATCTAGATTCTAGAATATGCATTTTGAACTGCAATTTCGTATCCGGAACATATGAATTTTATGTCACATTATATATGTCATTAATTTTTATCAAAATTTCCTATGTTATCGATCTACCATATATCTTATGAATTTTTAGTATAATTTCCTATGTCACACATATGTATGTGACATATTTGCTAAAACATTTTAAACTTAACAACTATGGAAAATCAATTTAAATGAAGGATTTGTACCAAATTAACATCCTTATTCCAACATGTTATTAACATATCTTAGAATCCCAAATGAGTTCAATTTTAATAGTTAATTTAAAATAAAACTTAATTCGTTTACATGGCAACTTCAAAATTGAATTTTGAGACGACTTGAAATTTCATCCGGGTTTTTCAGCTTGAAAGATTGACTTGAAATCGACTTCAAATCAACATCAATTTCATAGAAGCTTGCAAACAAAATTTTTATTTTTTAGGTTAGATTTCGCCTTTGTTCCATACTCCATTATAAATTTTCAAGTCGATCTGAGTTCATATGTCAAATTTGAAGTCGGATCGGATCGATATTAAGACGTCGATCCAAGTTTACAAGGATGATTTTTGAATTAAAGTCGACTTTAAAGGCCAATCTCCACACAGCCGACATCCTATTTTGACGAGAAGAATCAGAAAACTTTTGCAAATTTTCGCTAGGATTGATCGAATAAAAACATTAGAATTTCCCCACACAATTTAGAAAAATTGGTAGTGTGCGACGGTATCGTGTGTGATTATTGTAAGAGTATGCACTCGCAAATGAAGTTCCATATAAATCAGATAAACATGTTCATCTGATTTTGAGGAGAATTATCTGCAGATCGAAAATCAGATGGGGAAATCAGAAATGCAGAAGCCGACAAAAATTGTAGGATGATTGTTTTCTCCCTTTCTGTTTAACTAGTCTTTGTATAGTGTTATCCCATACTTGCATCAGATTGAGGATGTCGGCTGTGTGGAGATTGGCCTTAAGTAGACGACGAAGTAACCTGACTATGAAGTTCCACGTGAATATTGTTATTTCGTGGTACAATTCCTAAAAAAAAACCGATGATTGTACAAAATTAAAAATTTTTCTACTTTCTTTTTAAATAATCAAATTTAAAATCATATTTAATTTCATATTCAAAAAATGGGAAAAAGAATAGGGTGTACTTATCCTAAGCATTCCATTAAACATATATGAATTCCTTTAACATTATTCCTTTCACATACGCGAGAAGGGTATATTACATTGACCGCGGTTTATAATGAAAATATAATAAAATAAACAATAGATCACGTTTTTATTTAAATTTAAATCGTGCGCGCATGTTTTTAGATAATTTTAATCGAAAACTTATATTTTGATTCGATTTTGATGATATTTACTAAAAAAAAAAATTTGAAAGAAATCTTCTTAAAATCAGATCAAAATCGAATTTCAATTACAATTTTTTGTCATGTTTATTTCTTTTTATTTCCTATGGTAGATAACTACCAGATGGTATATTACTTTTGTCACCACTTTTGTAAGGCATAGAAATAATCGCGGGAGAACTGTTTCAAGACGGTTTATAGATGTGTAGAGAATCAAAAGTTATATGAATTTATGCATGTCCGTCCGTGTGCAAGATAACTCCAAAACGCGTCATCCGATTTTGATGAAATTTACAATTTGAGTTGGTTATTCCTCAATGTGATTTGGTATTGCATTTCAGCAAAATCGCCAAAGAAGAAGCGAAGTTATAAAGCAAAAACCACGGTGAACAGAAAGTTTTGTAGTTTTTTTTTATGGTTTTTCGAATTTAATTGGAAAGTTTGTAAAGCAATTTTGTTTAAATTTATTATATTGGTTAACTACATAAACAGACGACACCATGTTAAATTTCAATAAAATTGGTCCAAGGATAATGGGGAAAAAAATAGTCGTAGGAGAAAATAAGCCTGTTCATAAAGTTTTTTTTTTTGTGTATTTCAAAAACTAGTACATACCGATTTGAATAAAATTAGAAGAATAGATTTTATGCTATTAGGGCCTAGGCTGCCTGCGAATCAGAGCAAATTTGAACAAAGAAGAAATGAAGTTATGCAGAAAAAGCCTTGAAATGTTATTAGTTTTGGATATTTTTCTGTCCCATTTCTGGCATAGGGAAGCATAAAATTGGCTATATGCCGATTTTCAGTCACTACAAGACATGTTTTATTCTTCAATAAAATTTAATAGATATCATTGGAAAAAGGGAAAATAGCATTTAAGACTTTTTCTTTTGCTTAGGTCATTAATTTTAACGAACGTATAGTAAAAAAAAAAACTTATGCAAAAATAAAAACCAAGAAAACAATTTTTGCATTTCTTTAATGAGGCGAACATTTTTAGTCACGACATAATTCTAAACCTGGAAAACAGTACTTTTGTGTATTCCCTTTTTTTTAATATTATTCACGAGTTTAGGAGAGAATTAAATACAGTGTCGATTAGTATCTTCGTGGAAAAATTGTCTGTGTTCGTAGACCTATAACTCTTGAAATTTTTTTTTATTGAAAATGCATCATGAAATCTTTAGAAATTGAAAATCTATAGAAAATAATATATGTATCTTCTATTTCCTAGTTAGTTAATAGTCTGTTATGGGTGGATCTGGGAAAGTTTTAACTTAATGAAGAAGATATTAGAAATAACACTTAACCGGTTAAGTATCTGGGAAATGATATAAAGATTGATTCTTAAATATATATAGGAAAGTAAAGAAAAAAGCTTTTAATAAAATGAGACATGTTTTTAGCAAATTTCAATTAAATTATCTCAGTTTTGCTTTTATTCGCCCCTACCTGTGAGAGGGTTTCTTCTAAGAGTCACGTCACTTCGTCAAATGAAGCGACGTTCGATGTTTTCTCTTAGATTTGGAATAAGTCGCGGAAGTAGTCACCTAGATATTTTTTTTCTTAATTAATGAATAAAATTTGAAAGTAACAAATTTCAGTTTTATTCACGAACTAAAATGAATAACAAAAAATGTCCATTATATCTAATGATTCTGATGATATTCAATAGAAATTATATATCTAACTAATAATGGCGGTTATATATTAAAAAAGACCCGATTTTATTGTTAAATCTCTAACATATTTAATTTCCAACTAATCTTTTATGATAAATTTCTAGTTATTCATAAAATTGATAATGTCAATTCATCATCATATAATCGTCAATCTTCACATATGAATACGATTATTCAAAACATAAATATCGCGATATGATGTAGAAGACCTTTACAAAACGTTCGTTTTGTATCCAAAAGAAAAAAACAGAAATTCTTTTTATGATTTGAGAAACCATCGCGCGGTAGTGTAATGACCGTCAGAACGTTACGAAGAAATACTGAACACAAATCCATTTATAATAATCTTTCAGTACGAAATGTTATGTATTTTTCAATATAATAATTCATGGAATCACTTTGTTCCTAACAACATCATCAATCATCATGATTTTCACGGTTATACATACTTAAAATGATTTTTAAATATTATACGTTAAAAAACGCCCAACCAGAGAGATAGTACTTTACTTTTCTTCCATGCCACTCTATTGGCGTGAATATTTTGACATTAACTATGGAATGATTACTTCTTAACCATCAAAAAACTGTTATTTACATTTTACTTAAACAAATACGAAGAAAAAAAGAAATTATTAACATTGTGATTTTTTCTTATTAGAAAGTTTATAGGAAAGGGACTTGGAAAACTTCTTCTTCGAAAACCACGAAACATTCCAAAACCAATGAAAGAAGAAAAAAAAGTTAACATGAAATGTCAGCACTTTGTCAATCACGTTTTTTTTTCTTCTTATATGATCTTATATACGGATGAATAGATGCCCAGAAGGAGAATTCCTAGTTGTATTAATAGAATAATATATATTTTTAAATGAAAGATTTTTACAGATGTACCCAAAAAACAAAATGTGTTCTTAATAACTTTTTCTTAGAAGAAATTCATTCCTTAAAATATAGAACACTTTTGATGTTCATTTCAAGTGACTTTCATAATATTTTCTTTTTTTTGAACTCATCCAAAGAAAAAGGACTAAAAAAGTACATATAAAATTCCTAGAATACAAAATCCTGTAAAAATCAATAATTTAAATTTTCGTTCATATTTTTGAATTCTCATTGCCTGGTAAAACAAGGATAATAAAAGTTTTAAAACTTTTTATATGATTTTACTTAAAAAATTATGCTCCTGCGAATATAATTGGAGGATATTTCCGCGGTTTTTTTTTCTATACTTATATGGTGTTAACTAGGCATACAACTGAAGTGGAATTTCACGCTGTTATAGGTCGTTATACATATTTATTTATTTTTTTGTTTTGTTTTAATACTATGTGTATGAATTTGAATCTCTACAGGAAACCATAAGTGCCAAAATGAATATGACTATGGTAAATTATTATTTCGTTATAGTATTTTCAGGTAAAAAAGAGTCGAAGAATTAAATATTTATGCTTTTCCAATAGCCCACAATCGTACCTTGGCTATTTCAATTGTGATCTAAGTGAAGATTGCTAGGATGGATTCTGTTTGCTAATAGCAAATTGGCAAATTCCTAGTCAAGTGCCTTATGTCACCTAGTCGCGAAGTGGGTATTAGAAATGGATTTGGTTAACATCCGTTAGCGGGACAAATTATAAAGGCTGAGGGTCTTCTACAAGGGGATGGACAAATTATGATAGATCATTTTCGCTCAAGCAATTGAGAGACTTTAAAGCCATTTTCTTGATGTTGCATTATTCAGATTTAAAAAATGTATTTCATTTGCTAATTTGGATCAGTGATTCTCAACCAGTGTTCCGCGGCACTTTTGTGTGCGGCCAAATTCTTGATGTGTGCTGCCAAATTTATCCTTTTAAACTTATTTTATTGTTAGTGTGCCGCCAAATTTTTTGAAATTATTATAAATGTACCGCATCAATTGATTTGGATGATCGTACTCTTTTAATTTTATGGCATTTTTTAAAGTTCTTCGCCGCAAAATCCTCAATCTTTTCTTCAGAATTTTTAATACAAACAATATGCTTCTCACCAATACTTTGAATTCCTCTACAATTTCAGATAGTTTCTGATGGTGTGTAAGGATTGGGAGTTACCAGAAAATTATAATATTAGCTTCTAATCAAAATTGAACACTAATATTATCCTTTTTTTTGGATCTTTTTTCACTGAAAATACTATAGCAGACATTTTTTAGTACTGAATTTTCTCATTCTTCTATCAATTTGTATTATTTATATGCTTGCACAATAAATATATAAATGTTACATGCGGATTCTGGGCTTTCATAAATAATAATGCACTTTACTGTATTTTTCTTCTTATATTCGATGTGAATGACTGGATATGAATTTAACTGCAGTTTTTATTGTAGGAAAAAATAGAAAATAGTCTCATTTTTTTTATATAAAACTAGAGAAAATTCTTTATAATATTGTATCCATGATTTTCTACAATATATATGATTTTTATAATAGGTTAACTAGAAATGAAATTGCTCTTTCATTGGTATGCTTTTTTTTCCTTTTTGTTCTATTCTAATCTTAGGTTAAAAGTGAATGAAAATTTTATAGGAAAAAAGAAACAAAATACAATTTTTCATTATTGTTATATTATTTTCCAGGAAAAATAATAAAATAAGAACATTTCAATGTACTACTTTTAGTAGATAATAAAAGACTTAACTATTGTTAGCTTATATTTTAAATAATAGTTCAATGAATTCAGGTCCTATGTTTCTCGTCGATAATGTCTCAGAAGATTTGAATAAAAAGTATTTTGTTTGACTTGGATGAATATAGACTGGAAAATTGCAATTGTACTTAATTTCAATTTAGGGACATATTATGCGTGAGTTTCAAAACATATCTCCCCACCAAGTTGATATTGATAATAATTGAATGCAATTTTTTTTTATTCAAAGATGTACGTGACCTAAACCTTGATGATTGTATTGCACCATACATATTTCTAGGAAATGATTCTATAATTTTCTTCATAAAAGAAAATCTGGAACTTTCCTGTAAACATAATACATACAAAGCGTACATAACTAATTATAATTCAAAAGAAAGAAATTAAAATATTTCATGGTTTTTCTAGAACATAAACAAAGCAGCAAATAATCACTGATATTTAGGTATGACCAATTATGGCAGTTCTAGAAGGGTATTTCCGTTTGAATGCAAGTAAATTTTAGAACGTTTCCATGCAGGCGTATATAAGCCAGCACATCGCAGCGCAACGGTTCAACTGTTAAACTTCACAAGTGATTGTATCAAAGAGATTTTAAAAGTGATTGTTTGAAGTGCTTTTTCTTTTATCAAGAAAATCGTGGAATCTTTTCCTAGAAATATATTGTAGTTCAGTACATATTATTTTGATTTTCTGAATATATATCCTATTTCGTCGCTGAAAAAATACATGAGAGAATCTTTTCATAAATATCAAATAAAGAGTTTGGTGAACTAAACTAAAAAATACTATCTTTATTATGTAAATTATTGTAAAAATTTATAAGTTAAATGAATTATGATAAAAATAAAATCCGATAGAAAAAATCATAGAAAAACCCCATTAAAAATTACTATCATAAACTATCCAGTCGTTTTGTTTTTTCTGTTTTTTTTTTTTAGATAGTGCGAAAACAAGCCAATGACCACTAACACCTTTTACTAAAAACAACATATATTTATATCGAAAAGGTGCGGCGCATCTAAAATACCGAAAAAGAAACAAAATCCATTGATTATGCTTCTAGGCAACGGAAAAAACGGTGGTGATTTAAAATTGCCTCGTTTTATATATGATTTATGAGATTTTCAGGCGGTTTAACTACTTTTTTTTAAAGTTGTATATACAAAAGACGTTAAGACGTTGACCAAAGGATTATATCATATAAAATATTGTTCTTTTTCATATTATAACGTTTCATTTGATTGGCTTACCAATGACCCATAAATATGAGCCTTTTTCTTGTACAATATAATACTTTTATCATGAACCTTTCTATGTATATTTTTTTTAGTGTATTATCCTTAAAAATACATCCATTTTAATATATCATTTAATTTAATTGAATTTATTTCCAAAAAAAAACTTTAGAAGCAAAAAGCCAGAAGTTCTTCTTCCCAAGGTGTATAACGAATAATTGAACTTGAATGTTAAATTCATCCGTTTCTTTTTTACGTATATGGAGAAAGTCCCTTTTTCAACACATTATATAAGTAATATAATAACATCATTTCCTAAACATTTTCTGTGCAAATCCATGAAGATTTTTCTTTTCCTTTTTTTTTGCTTCATGATAATAATGATGATGGGCTTTATAATTGGATTTACGTTGTTTAATTTGATCTCCTCTGTTTTTATGTGTTATAAAGATGTAAAAGATGAAAATAGACATAAATACACTTATATTATTATATATGAAAATATCATTTCTATATACACCTTCAGGGATATTAAACAGGAAAATTTCTTAATTGTGCTACCACGAATAATAATACTTACAGACGACTTAGGCATGACATTTTCCTCTCTCTCTGGTTTTATAATATAATTTAATTGTCACCAAATCGAGCCATTACATTTACTACGATAATCAGATTAACATTTTTCGTATATCCTTTAAAAAGGAGAGACACATTCATTGGAATTTTATATTTTATAATTCTTTTTTTTTTTGTGTGTTGGAAAAGATCTTACGTTAGGAATATTTTAGAGATTGTAATTAGAAAAGGTAAAAAAAACAACCATGGAAAGCATAAATTTAAGTAAATTTATTTTCATAATCCATAATTTAGAGACAGAAAAGATTTCAATTTTATTTATAGAGAACAATTTTTGCTAGAATAAACAGAATTTATTCTTTTATAAATAAGAAGTTGTTCTCTTTTTCTTTTGGTTCGACCAGTATCGCGTCGCGTCGTATTTCTTTCCATTCTGGTATCTCATTTATCAACTATAGTATGTTATATTGCAGACCTAGACTATATAGAAACTGGAGAAACAAGTTCACTAAAGGTGTTTCAAATTATTGATAAATTACGATGTGACTAATTGAAATGATATTATTAATATGCTTAATTAATTATGTATATATGTATGGACTGGGTGGACTCATTTATCAATTGGTTATATTATTGAGTGTCAGTGTCAGTTACAATACCGTTTTTAAATAGTGGTTGGATATACTACGAAGTTTCACATTGGTTGAGAGTACATATGTTGCGAAGCAGTGTCCTGACATTTATCAGAAACTGTATTTGCTACAATTCATTGTAATTCTAATGATCTGCCTATGTTGTAGCAACCGTTTGTTTTAGTTGCTGTAAAATGTTAATGTAATTTTGAAAGCACGTGGAAGCAAGAAATCCATAATGTTATAAATACATTGAAGACGCAACGTTCTTGAAACGCGTGTCATGTGAAATTGCAAAAAATTTAATATGCTCTTCTACACTTTAGAATTTAGATGGAGAGACCTTAAATTTTTGATATTCATATTCTTCCTTATGCGGGAAACTGAATGGCGAATCCATGACGGATTCACGATTTTAGGTTTTCAGATTGTCTAAAAAATACTCCGTCGAAGATCTGTTGCGTTGTTCGATGTAGTCTAATTGAAAATGTTTCTATTTAAAATTTTAATGCATCGCGGTTCCGTCATTCTGCTTGGATATTTAAAGATTTAAGTCTCGCGATTTATTGAAATAACACTTTTGACGGTATTTTGTATACATTATGAGGGAAAACTCTAATTTACGAATGTGTTTTTTCGGATACTTGAACATACTGAAAGGTTTTTTTTTTAAAAAAAAGAAAACGTTTATTTGTTTTCTTGAAGATTTTAATCAAAGTACCAAACACTTCCTTTTTTGTGGCTTTCGTCTTTTTCATTACTTTTTTTTTAAAGATATTTATAAAATATATTTAATATACCATAAATAGCTTGTTTTATATTCATATATATATATTCCTGGAGAACTTGTTTTTAAGTTTGTCGCGCGCATTTCATATGAATATATAAATCGATATGTTCCTGGGTATACTACTGTGCTTTACTGTGTGACATAAAAGATAATACCAAGTTTCTTCTGTTCTTAACTGGAATAAATTTCCAGACATACCTGTGCCTACAAGAAATTGTGTAAAAGTGCTAAAGATGGAAGAAGAAAAATATGTTTTTTTTTTCTTGTGCATAAAAAAAAGCGCGATATTATTCTGTTTTTTTATTTTTCAAGTAGTCACGACATGGTAGCGCTCATTGACGTGATTCTCTAAAAGCACGACCAAAACAGAAAAAAAATATGTTGTTGTTTAGATATATGATTTCTTTTCTTTTATTATTCCCTTTACTTTCTCAAAACCATATATTCTCATATCTCCTTTGGAGCAAAACTACACTTTAGACACGATTTTATGCATATAGTTCCTTCTTTTTTATTTTTGTATTCATCTTCTTCCATGGAAAATAGGATATAATATATGAACTTTAGGAATATATTCAATATGAATGAATGTAGATATGTATATCAATAAAAAAAAACAAGAAGATATCGTTAACAGTCAAACCTGCTAATAGGATCAGATCAGGTGGCCTTAAAATGTGTGTCCAATACAATTTTTGTTTTAATTGTTTTCCTTTATATGAAAAACTTTTAGTAGGAACAACTGGGATCAAGAAAGAATTGATAGATTCTCCAATGGTTACCTCTTAGTTAGGTTTAACTGTGTATACTTCTTTAATCCGTTAAAAAGGTTCGAATCTCATGCGCTCTAGAATAGTATTTGTTGTCAATGATTTCAAAAGTTCAACCTATATGGGAGATGGTAAAAATCCTTTTTTTCTGTTCATATAGGTATGCACATGAAGATGCAACGTCGTGAGATGATTATAGTTGATGGTTTTTTTTTCTTCTTGTTTATGTTTTTAGTTTTACTAGTATATATAGGTTTTGTCAAGATTCTTCGTGAAATAAGTATAGTCACGATAGATGTACACACATATGTCATTCATTTCAATTTTCTCTAATTAACGAAAAAGTCATTCACGTATTTCTGGGCTTTATATGATTGCTTGATAAAAAAAAAGTTTTGCTTTTAGTTTTATATTTGTTGAAATCTTGTTCTCTAGAATCGTTCAACCAATGAAAATTAATATTTACTTTACATAAAAAGAAAGAAAAAAATCTCATTAACATATTTTAATATTGAATAACATGAAATATATAGGTAAAAAGCTGTTAAGCATCTGTTTCAAGTATCTTGTTATAAATTTGAAAATTTTTTAATATATGAGAAATTTAAATAATTATAATATTTCTATATATATACAAGTATAAGATTTGTTAGGAACTAGTTTAAAACAACTTTTCATAGTTTAGTAAATATAATAAGGACGGTTTTTTTTTGAATTTATAAGATGTACTTCAAGTGCTTGGTTTTAGTCTAATGATGGAGAATATTTACAGAATTATGAATAGCATAATTTATTATTATTATTATCATTTCTTTTTGTTTTTTAAGTAGGTCTACCAGTTAAAATAGCTTTATCTAATCGAAATAAATTATCGAACAATATTAGGCGTTTAAAATTATGAGAAAATTATCTAGAAGAAGTCTAAGACTGTTGTGTCATTGATACTATATGTTGGTAAAAGGAACATTATTTCTACAAACGAACAAGCCATTAAAAAGTGTATTAATTTTCATTTAAATATAAAGAAAAACTATAATTTTCTATTCAAAAGAATAATGTTAAATGTACTAAATTGTAGTTTCTAGTTCAAAAAGTTCATCTATCCAAATTTTGTTTGAGTAGCAAGAAATAGTAGACCAACGTTCTAGTAGCATTTTTGGTTGCTGGAACATTTTTGCCACAAGAATAGCACGTAGTGGAAACAGAAAATTTTACTTGGGAATTCACTGGAATATGCGTTTTCATCATGAGGATTTTTTTTGTTGATATATTCATCCTATTTTTGAGAAATTTGATTTTGTTTTTCATTTATACAAATGTACTACTATATTATGGCATCATCAGCTAAACTCCTCAGATATTGTTCAAAAATTATAACAAAAAAGTTCTAACTGAACATTTAGAAACTTAAATGGTTAACGAAGGACAAGAAACTTTATTTCCTAGTTCAGTTCATGTTTGCCCTAATACATTTATTGGAACGAAAAACCAAGTAAAACTTTCTATAGAAAGTATTTGGAAAACTTTTATATGGTAGTTAAATTTTTGGTAACATAAAATGGTTTTAAATACTTTTTTGCTGAAACTTTTATCGATACAGTTTAAATAAAGAAAAAAAGACGAAAAATTCAGCCGGAAAAATAAGTTAATAGTTTAGTTTTTGGGTCCTTGTTTTCTATTTGGAACTTTTACAGATGATGTATGTTCACTGAATTACGAATTACTAATTAATTAATACTTTTTGCATTCAAACCTGTTGTATATAATTGGCTTTAAATCAATTCTTAGACTTTAATAAGGATGAAGTATTATAATTGTGCAAAAATTCGACATCCAATTTTCAAAATAATTCAAGAACGGGTTTTCCAATTCTAT
This sequence comes from Xylophagus ater, assembly GCA_963422695.1. Classification (NCBI taxonomy): domain Eukaryota; kingdom Metazoa; phylum Arthropoda; class Insecta; order Diptera; family Xylophagidae; genus Xylophagus; species Xylophagus ater. The sequence continues at coordinate 5,137,883 of OY730484.1, forward strand.
TTAAATTTGGTATAAATTTAGACTGTTATAATGGGATAGACTGATTGATTTTGACCGGATAAGCGTGTCCTATGATTCTGTTGGGTAGAAAGATAAGTTTTTTATACTTTCTTTTTTTGTGAGAATGATAAATCGAGAGAACCACTTCAAATATTTCAACAAATTTTGATACACCTATATCCTGGATTAAAACTAAGAATTGATTAGATTTTTATCAGAAATACTAAACCAAAAGTGGTTAATTTGATATCCTAACGAGCAGTTTTAGTACAAATTTATAATTTAGTATCTTCACAAAACGAGTGACAATTGATTCATTGCTAAACCGGATAACGCGATAACTTGAGAACGACTAACCAAATTTTACTTGAATTTGGTACAAAGTTCGATTATAATAAGCTGATGAGCTAATATCGGAATATTTCGTCCAAAAAAGTTGGGTGGTACCATAACAGATATTTTTCATACAATTTTGCAATTTTGGATAGTTAAAAAATACATTAGTGCAAATATGGTTTAGGTTAGTATAAGACGGCTTCATTCATCTTCAACATTTTTTTTGAAATGAATGAATTTGGAAAATTGGTTTTTCCTTTAAAAAAAAAATGAAGGACAATATATCATTCTCCAATCATATTAACTTTGGAAAAACCAATAGTTTTAAAAATACCGAAAACCAAATCTAATTCGGCTTTATTTAAAAAATTTTTTTTTGGATTTAATATACTTGAAATTGCTTTTTAAAATCCGAAAACTTTTGAGTATATATAAGAAAAGAAAACAAATTAATTGTTTTAACTCTCTCACCAATCCATTAAATTTCACCCAACCACCAAGAAAAAAAGCAAGCCCGATGAACCAAAAATAAATTAAATAAAAATCCCAAAATATAAATCATTTCCATTTTAAAAAATAATTGAAAATGTCATAAATATAAAAAAAAAAATAAAGAAAGAAAGAAATGAATGTGATAATAAATTTTATTAGAATGGAATTTAATGTTCAATAAGGCCTCCCATTAAATACATTTGGTCGTCATTTAATCAATGCGTTGGTATCGCACGTACATAACTCGTAAAATCTTATATATATTGTCAAATGGGTCATCTTCATAATTTATAAACAATAAATAATTTCAATGATCGATTATTGATATTGATTGAAAATATAGTAGTGCCGTTTAACGGTTGAATTATGATGATCTTATAGTTGACTTTAAAAAGAGTAATGTTGCAATCGTTTATTATATAAAAGATATAAAAGGGGTGATCCAACAAGAACGAAAAAGGTTTCTCCATTGATACCGATATGATATGATATGGTCTCTCACCTAGGACATAACTATGTTCAAATCATCGATGGAAACACTCAGAAAATAGATGCACTTCCCGAATCATTAATGCAGTATCAATGCTGAATGGAATCCATTTACTGCAGGAATTATTTTGTGAAAACTCATTACAAATGTGAGGAAAATTTTCGGAACTGTCGTTCAATTTCTTGTTGAAATAATGTATCATATCGAACGACTTGATTGATCAAAATAGTTCGATTCTGAACGTTGAAAAGATCAGGGCGCATCATACATGAAGATGTACTGAAAGTGGTATCCATCAGAAATTTCGATTCGCCATAATTCATAGTAATTTGGGATTTTAAAAGGCACTATTCAGCGCGAATCCTTCCGAAACAAATCTACATCCTTATTCTTAAAAATTGACACAAAAACGGAAATTAAAAACTAAATTGTGCATTCTAGTTGGAACACCTTTTAACAACTTAAATGAACAACAATTTGAAACAATCGTCAATAAAAGAAAATTTTATTAATATTGTAATAGAAAAGAAATTCGATTTTTATTTTATAGTTTAAAAAACCGGAAAACAATGAAAAAGACATAATTTTTTATTCGAAAAAAAGGTTTTAATTAAATCCATATCCTTAATAAAATATTATAACTTATACTTTTCTGTTTTTTAAACAATCAATCAATAATATTTTATTTTAAATAATTTTTATTGATCCCCAAACAATCAAACGGTTGGAATAAGACGAAAATGGTGATACCTTCTTATTTCTTTTTTTTTTGGTTTCTGAAATAGTTTAGAGATACATAATTTCATGGTGGTCCCCCGATGGTGCATCAAACTGTGTCTTTAACACACCATGATCATCTTCTTCTTTATCTCATTTATATATCCTGATAAAATTGTTTGTCGAGTGGAAAAAAGGTATATAGTACAAGATCTTTTAAAATTAGGTTTCCCTTTTGTATATACCCAAAAAAAAAAGAAGAAAATTCTTCTTTTTTTTCTGTTGTCTTCTTCCATTTAAATGCATCTCAGCTTGTATTTTCTTTTAACGAAATTGACAAAATAATAAGTATATACGTTCAAAGATCTCAATTTAACAAGTTTGACAAACAGCTTGCCTGTGAGTGATTAATTGTGACCGCTGATACTAAACATTTGACTCTTCAACGAGAAGAACTCTTGATGAATACCATTTTTCTTTTAGTATATTTTCTTTTTCGTGATACTAAGTAACATAAAATATCGAAAGAAAATTTAAAGTATTTCCTAAAGGAAATTTTCCGATAGAAAATGTTTACTATTTGTTTCTATATTTCTTTTGATTAAATGTTATTCGAAATAGTATTCCAATTTTAGATATACACGCAAATACGATATAAATTTTTGTCGCCTATCATTTTTTTCTTTATTATTTTCTGCGAAAAATAATCAAAAAATATATTCTTGGCAAATACCTTTATTTACTATATCTATCTATAGGAAAACTTGATAAGGACACACATATACAAGAGAGACTCTTGTACCTTCTAATTAGGAACATGATATGAGGATGCGCAGCAAGCAATACTTTTCATATCTTAAACAAATTCATAGTGACTTCAAAAATGGTAGAAGAAAAAAAAAACGAACGAACGTCTTTTAACATTTCCATCTCTATATAGGTATATATATTATTTTTGTGTACACACTTTGATGAATGATAAGGAATTATATAAGGATCCTTTTTTTTGCCTATTTTATTTTTTTTTTCCTCTATCCTATATAAATGTTTATTTATGGAGTTTTGTTGTTTGTGCAGAAAATCCTTAGAAAATTGAAAAGAAAATAAGAATTTAGAGAGGGTAGAGTATATATAATATTGAATCAATGACAAACAAAGTGATATAGTGTCAGTCCTCTAATGTTAAGGAATGTGGAATTTGGAGGAAGAAAAAACAAATGTGTATAGATATTTTTTCGTTGTTTTTTTTCTTGTATGTTTGTCAAAAAGTATTTAAGGACTTCCTTCCAAATAATAAATCCTTATATAGAAGGAAAAGAAAATAGAAAAGAAAATACATTTAAATTACCAAAATAATTTACTATGTTATCCTCTTGTTGGACAGGCCGATTGATAACATTAATCTATCGATTATATAAATATATATATAAGAAATATCAATTCAAATAAAAAAAGGCTTAAGAACTCGAAACGATTAAGTAGCAAAAAGCTTAAAATGTTAACAATTGATGTCATTTGTAATAATAACAACTTCTTATATTAAATGTCACTGAATCACCAAAAAAAGAAGTGTTTCTTGATAGGCATTTCAAAAATTTATGTTGTCACAAAAAATTGATAAGAAATAAAATTATGTAAATAAAAATAATATTACTTCAATTTACGTTTTTTTTGTTTGTTATCATTTTTTTCGTCTATATCAATTGCTCCCATTTTTACAGTATTTTATGATCATTGATAACAAACGCGTATGCAATCAGTAATCGAAGACTCGCGGACGGGAACCATTTCTATAAATGATATTTTTATGAGCTTTAAAAAAAATAAAAGATAATTACCGAATTGAAATTATTTACTGATTTTTGGAATGTACAGTGATGGTCAAAATACTGGACTGGCATTCTGTACAGCGACAGGCGATATTACTCGAAAACGAAACAAATATTTTAATGTTTCCAATAATAATATTATTAAATTAATTTTCTTATATTAAAAAAAAAAGGAAATAAGAATAAGGCAAAATAAAAAATTGACATGTAAGGCAAAGAAAAGTAGAGAAAAAGTGAAGAACCGAGAACAAGTTTCGAACCCGGGTCTCGTCAGTCTCATGAGGCGAGGTCTTAATCGACTAGACCATTCTACACTATATCAACCAGCCTGTTCATTTGCCTTTTCCTCTACTACCAATATTATCAAATCATTACAACTGTTTTTGTCAAACCTCTCAATTGTTTTACCAAATTCAGTTGTATCCTATTTTTAACTCTTACAGACAAAATATATAAACATCAACTTCTAAAATCATATGAAAGCAACGAGCGACAATCGCCTGTCGCCATACAGAATGCCTACCCTGTTTTTCTTTTGAATATTTTTACTTTATATATTAAGAAAAATAAGATTGATACAAATTTCATCCAATTTAACGCCGTAAAATTCAAAGGCGAGTTACACGCTTTGTTAGAAAATATTAAATATATGAAATTGTCAAGTCTAGATTTGGACTACATACTCCTTTACTACCCAATAACATGTTCTAAACAAGAGTTGAACCAACGAAATCAGTTTGATTTACTTATTTTATTTACTTCATTAAGTCGTTATTGTAGTTTCTATATCATATACAAACGCCTACAAATTCAAACTCCTACACTAGGTTTCTTTTTTGTTGTTATTCCTATCAAAGAAAGAAAACGAAATTTTTTTATTTCAGAATTTTACAGACAACTAAATTGAAGACGAAAACTTTTCATTTTTTTTACTCATATAGGAAAAGATTTTTGGCCTTGTTGCAATCAATCTCTCACATACCACAATCTTGGACAATTCAAAGAATCCTTTCAACCAATTCCTTAATAGTATTTATAAAAGGTGCTCCAAAAATTCACACAAGAAGTAATTTTGATAGAAAACACAGGTTTATAATAAGAAATTGTAAATTTTTTATTGATTCATAAAGTATACAGTATAGGGTTAAGTATGGAATAGGATATCGGGTAAATGACCTCCACATACGCACTCTTTTCTTATTTCATTTCCTGGTCGTGTAATTTCCCCTTTTGGTGATCAGAATTGGTCGCCCAGATCATGCGATTTAACGCCGTTGGACTTTTTTTCTTTCGCGTTTTTTGAAGTCTTAGGTTTATGTCAACAAGCCTAAGACCACCCACGCCTTGAAGGAGGAAATTAAGCACTGTATCAACGAAATTCAGCCACATGCGGAATGGTCATGGAAAATTTCAATAAAATAGTGCGTATGTGCCAGAATTTTCCGCATTAAAAACAATTTAGTAGCTGAATGAATGTGCTGTGATTTAGCAATTATTTAGTATTAATGCTGCCTGTAAACATTTCAAACTTTCTTGGAGTAAAAAATTATATACGATTTTGCCGCAGGAAGATTTTTGACCACCAGTGTCTATTTTTTCTTCTTTCGAAAATGATTATTAACAACTTCTTAAATGAACTCTTAATAATTTATTTTAAATGAGATTTTAATTTATAGATTTTCACCTAGAAAAAAATCACACGCTTGTTTTTCGCGCTAAAATATTAAAAGAATAAAATACTTGTATATATATATATAATTATTTATGTTTTTATAACAAGATAGACAAAATGAGATTGTCCAACAAAAAAAAAATATTTTTTTAATGTGGGTAATTTTATTGAAATTTAACCATTTCAAACCTAAAATCAACTGCATTTTATATATAAAAATACTGAATAGAAACATTAATGAATTGATGTCATTAAATAGCGTTCAATCCAATTTACTGACCATTTCCAGTTCGTATTCATATAGTACCTTTTTATTAGATGAAAAGAAAAGCGTCCGAAAAACCCGTATATGTACGGAAGCTGGGATGATCATCGTCTGTGAACCTTTTTTTTTCTTTTTATTTTTCTTTTTTCTTTTTTTTTTGGAGGAATAATAAAAACTTTTTAACCTTCTAAATAAAACGATTGATTCTCATTAATTTCTTTTCTTGCTGGCTCATCTTATTTTTCCATAGTAATCTTCTTTCAGTTTTTTCTTTTTATCTTCTTAACAAGGTAGATATATGAGGTATATATATATGTATATACCTTCTTTGATTCTTTCTCGCACCTTCATGATTTCATCTTTTTAACGATTTCAACAAGTTGTTACCAATCTAATGGAACCAATCTTGTTAGCATATCCACAAACATAAATATTTAATGTTCTTTCGGTATTGTATGTATGTGAAAACAAGGCATGGAGAGTGTTTATTTCACTTTTGATTAATATTGAAATGGACGTGGAAATACAGTAAGACCCTAGGGTTAAATGTTACCACGAGTAAAACAGTTTTTTTTTGTTTTTTTTTTGGTAAGTTCTTAAAAAAGCAATGCCCAGTTAACATTTTTGGTCGATGGCACGCTCTTACCTCTAATGGCAATATGTTAATAAGTAGCTGTCACGTAGAAATGGATACTGAAAACGTAAGTGATTCGATATATGACCAATGCTGAGATATCTTAAGATTTTACAATATGTGCTAAAATGAGACCCATTACGCTGTTTGGTTTAGTATTGCGTTTTTTTGGGAATTCTATCGGTCACTATTTCACTTTCTCAAGAAAATAACGATGTTCTTATAACTTGTAATTTCGAATGTTGGTACAACATTGAAATTATTTGATAGTACTGCAGTCATCTTTTTTGAGGTTAAAAAAAATTAGACAAATAGTGAAACAAAATAGTAAAAGAAATAATATTTTGCGAGACGGCTATTTGAAGTATTGTTTTGGCCAAATAAAACAAAGAGCAAAATTCAAAATTCAAACCAATTTTCTGTTAATTTCAAAAACTGCAATATCAAAAAAAAATTCTTTGATGTGCGCCATCTACCATCTGGTACTTAGTATATAGTAGCATCGTTAAATTAGACAAGGGTTTTATACATTGTTAAATAAGCGCGTATAAAATGTATGGTATCCGTGCTTATTTTTCCCCAAAAAACTCTTTTTTTTTTTTTTTTGATAGGATCACATTCTGATCATTAATCAAGGTATTACTGTATTTCTTCCGTTTTTTGTTCTTTAGGAGAATTGCTGCTTCTGTTCATTTTATACATATATATATTTGCGTGTGCAATATTTTGAAAAGAAATCCAAAATATATTGTTTTCTTGGCCACAATGTTTTTTCTTATATATGAAAAAAAAACATAATCTCTTTTCAACATGTAAGACAATATTTTTTGTTTTCTTTTATAAAAAGTCCTATACTACTCTCAAAATAATATAAAAGCAATTCTAGAGTGCGTGTTTTTATATTGTTTCTTAAGCTTGGTTCTCTAAAAGGTGAAATCGTCACGTAATATTATGTTTTTCGTTATTGTTTAGCATTTTCTTAGTTTTTTTTTTTTTTGGTTAAATATAACAACTATTTCTTACTTACTGTTTCTTTAGATACTTTCTAATGGAAATATTATAATAAAATGTATCCTTATAGAAATATATAAATGAAGAAAAAAACTTTGTGATTTAATACAAAAATGAAGAAAAAAAACGTTTTTATGGAATTAAATATCAACAACATAGATTTTTATATATATATATATTTTTTTTTGTTCTTTTATACAATCTTCAAGTATTCTTAACCCTCTAAGAGTTGTCCGGGGCATATATAAAATGGCTATGCAAATGGTTTTTAACATAAAAAAGTTCCATGACCCATACAAACGGAGAAAAGGAAAAATCCTCGTAAAACTTAACTGCACAACTTTGTTTTTTATATAAGAAACAAAAAAAAATATAGCAAAATAAAAGAATAACTTAAACACTTCAAAAAAATATTTAAATTTTTCTTCGTTTTTTTTTTATTGTTCGACTAGAAAAATGGTATAACTAACAATAAATGAGAAATTGTATAAAACAACCTAAGGCAAGATGTTTCGGGTTACAACAACAAAATAAGGACATTTTATATACATAGCCACGAATTGCATGTTTAACTCCTTCAGAAGTTTTCTTTCTCTCCCTTTTTTTTTTAAAAAAAAAAAATCTTAGCAATTCCAAATCGAAATGTATATCGAAGAAATTTGACTGAAATGATTCTTTCTAAAAAAATACTTATGAAGGAAAAAATTCGTCTATTATACTTAATTAAAATTTCTTTTCAATTTTTGTATACTTGTAAACAAGAAAAAAAGAAAAGTATTAAAGAAAGTTTTACTTTTAGAAGTTCTAAAATTTGTATAATTTTTCAATCATATACCTTTTATTTCGGACAATAACTGTCGTCTTACACTTCATAAAACATTTTTTTTTTCTTTTTCCAAGGCATTGCAAATTATGTGGGTGGGAATAGAATCATGAAATTCTTAAGTGGAACTGTTTAATTCTTTTAATTTTCGAATAATCTTGTAAATATACAAGAAATTTTTAATGATTTCATGTCGTTACATTAATTTTTTTTAGAAAGAAACTAAAAAAAAAGTTTGAAATCTGATGCTCTAATCAAAGACTGATTCAGTAACAAGCTCTACAAAAAAAAACTGATCTTCAAATATTACGTATATACATTTATTTAGAGTCGAAAGAACAAGTCGAGATTCAGTTAAAATTTGAATTCGCGTAGAGTGGGTTGAAGAAATATCGTGTCCAAATGAAGTCGAGAACACAAAAATTGATTTCCTTTGCTTTCTTGGTAGATCTAGCCCTATATTGAACTTTAAAGATTTGTGTATTTAGAGTTAAAATTAGAGTACAAATAAATTGGCATTGACAGTTGAAAGGTTTTATAAAATAACTGTTGTATTGTTTGAATTATATAATATTTAGAAATTACGAAAAAAGGCCAATGAACAGATTAATAACTGTTGTGTTGAATGGTCTAGTTGGTTGAGACCTCGTTTCTAGAAACTGATGAGACTCTGGTTCAAATCCAGGTCTCGATTCTTCATGTATTTATTTTTCTTTGTCTACAATATTAATCTAAAGAAAATATACGTTATTACATGTATGAAGAAAATATCGAATATCCAACTATACCAGAAAGCAGTACAATTATTAGGATTCAATGTAACAATAACCATCTTACAGTATACCCAATTATTGTCAGCAGGAACCTATAAACTATATAAATACCTTAAAAGGCATAACTTTCTCAAATCTAATAATACTCAAGATACTACTAATACCTTTTATATATTCATTGTTTTTTTTTGTTGTGTCACCAAAATATAAATAATGTTCAAATATGGATTATCAAAAAGTATTTGACTTAATTTTATCATATTAAATTTATCAAAATCATGTACTTAAGTGTGTTCAACAATAGAATCCGTTCAAATAAGCCTATTTTGAAAGTTTGATTTTATTGAAATTCATGACAACACTATTGGAATACAGAATTATCGATAAATATTTTGACTTGAAAAGTGAGTGAAATGAAGAATCAAAAATTCTCTCATCAATAATAATTGATAGGACTTATATAAAATGAAAAAAAAGAAGACATTTTTATAAACGCGATAAAGACAGAAAAAAAAATCTTGTATAATATTTATCTTTTATGTCAAATCAGAAAAAAATAATAAATTTCCGGGAACCGATTCGCTGTTTAGAATTATTATTTCAAAAAAAAAAAAATCATTTCATAAAAATTAATTATGTATTAGTTAAGAACAAGTAACATGAGTTTATGAAACAAAAAAAAAAGAAAGAAATTAATAAGAATTAATAAGTAACAACCAAAAGTGATTAATTCTAAGTGCGATTTTTTTGTTATGAACATGAGAAGACACCTCATCCTCTTTAACCCCAAAATAATTTCATATATGAAAAGAATTTAGTTTTCTTTCCTTCTAGAACTAGTATAGGTAAACCTCCTTACAACGCGATACTTTTACTATGCGGTTTAGGAAATGTGGAAATTTTGGTCAGGCAGGAAAATGTCGTTGAATCAATTCATCGTGAATATAGTAACCTAGCAAACCTTGTGCACGCAGTAGGAAGTGATGAATTCACTGAAATAACTATTGATAACATTCTGGAATTAGTTACGAAAGATGGAATAAACGAAGCAGATTTGGTGACAATAACTGAAATAGATTGAACACCGATTGAAGATAATTCTGAATGTCTTTCTAATATGAAAAAACCAAAAAATTTCCCTCTGAAAGCATGACAAAACCAATCTAATCTTACTTTTTAGAGAACGATCGCCTCTGCCGAAGAAAGTGGAAATATTTAAAAGAAATCTTTAAAATTGATCTGCCTATCAAGAAGTTTATAAAGATTTGCAAATCAAAAGAGCAAACAATCTCTAATGACAGATTGTTTAAAACCTAAAACTGCACTCGAACTTGTCGATGAATCAAGCTTAGATTTTGAAATAAGACCAGGAATGGAATTTTGTATTTCGATCCAACTGAATTTTCGATTCGATTTAATATTCGATCTGAATTCTTTTTGGCATCCTGTAAAATTATCGTATCGTAAATTAGTGTGGCCTTTGAGAATTCCACGCAAATGGTATAAATTTTCAAATTGCCCGATGAAATGTAATGAAATTTTGACAGCTGGTAGTTTTTTTTTTGAAAACAATAATTTAAAATGTTTGTGTTTTAGATTTGTTTTTAGTTTTGAATTATTTTTAAATTAATATTTAATAATTAATATTAAAATTGTTGGTCTCAGTGAAACAAAATATCTTTAAGTGTCTTCGGTCCTAAATTTGGTGTCGTTTTTTTTATTTTGTTATACTTATTATTTTCACTTCGCTCTTAGGGCCATCTTATTTGGTTGTAATTTCATGAAAATCTTGATAATTTTTTTAAATTCAATACTTTCAAGTTAACTTTTGCAAGCTTGGGATTTTTTTGCATGAACTCAATTTGCATGAACTCAAGTGAAAAAAAAAATTTTTTAAAAAATATTTTATTTTTTTTTTTTTTTGTGAAAACTACAATAATTTAGTAAAAATTTAAGGAAATAATTGTCAAATTTCTTGTACTTGGGTTTTTTTCATTAAAGAAATTAAAAATATGACAATAAACATAAAAAAAACATGTTTTCGACAACTCAACACTGATCGAATGAATTTTATACGATCACAGTATAAAATATTTTCGATCCAATTTTAGCCGATACCAAATTGGTTGGTCGAAGTCGTATATACGATCCAATTGGGTCAAATCGAAATACAAAATTCCATTCCAGTTCTCCACCAACTATACTACAAGAATAATAAGTGAGGAATAAATTTGTTAGCATAATACGAAAGACACATTAGGTCTGTTTCATTTGCCACTTGCTCTGGAGTAGAGCAAATTTATAAAATGGAAACAAAAACAACCAAAGAGCAAATCCTATACTACTTTCAGAGCATGTGTAACTATTACACCCGTATTAGTTAAGTTTTCTACCATAAAAAGTGTATTAGCTAAAAGTTTCTCATTTCATTACAATATGGTTGCTAAGCAACGCCACAAACATTTGAAATAAAACTTTCTCCTACTCCTGCTCATTTTATTTGCCACTTACCCTGCTCCAGGGTAGGGTATGGCAAATAAAACAGACCTATTAGCAGAAATAATTATCTCATGATTCGCAATTAAAATTGGATAATCTCGTGTTTTAATCGAGAATCGTGAATTAATGTAGATTATTGTTGCTAATGTGTCTTTATTATAAACATTATGCTTCTTTTGGATTTTTAATTTTAAGTTTGTTATGAAATATTTTTATATATGTTACACACCAGTTTTTCTCCTATAACACGATTTCCCACAACACAATATTTTCAAGGAACATATCTACCACAGTGTAGTAGGTTTACCTGTGTTGTCCATTCCGCGCACGCTGCTATAATCAGCCCCCAGGGTATCAAAGAGAAAACAAGAAACGAATCTCGATAAGAATCTCGTTTTACAAGCATTGGATATCAGCGGTGGTGGACGGTTCATGTTTATTTTTTTTTTTTTTTCGTCTTTTTTTCCTAATCTTGTTGTTAGTACATCGAATGGGATTTTTCTTAAAAATATGATCCGTGGAGACAGGAAAGAAAAAAAGAAACATATCTAGATGACTGCATCACAGCAGTTTCTCTAGTTTCAAAACTTGGAATAAAATAAATATATAGATTTGTTTTTCATCTCATTATTTTTTTTTTTTGTTTTTCTTCTGGTCATCATAACTAAACAAATGCATAATTTGATTAGACATTATTTTTCTTTTGGTTGGTTTCATTGGAGAAGATAAAGATCTTCATCATCTTATTATATTTTTAAAAACATGCTGGGTTTAGGCTTTTCTTGTTCGGCTCTTTTTTTTGTGGTTGTTGTTGTTGTTATGTTCCTTCCTTTTTTTTGATTTATATGTTCACATATTGTGTTATATATATGACCACAGAGAAGGGAAAAACTATGTTAGTTCTTTATTTTTAATTAAATAAAAACAAAACAAAAATAAGCATATTATAATTAATTAGGTCGTGGTCAAAAAAAAAAAATTTTATTTGATCATTTTGATAAAAATAATATTAATGATTATATTTATAGAAATTAATGATCATGTCATTTTATATATTGGAATATAATTCTTGGTCTTTTTTTTTTTTGTGAATAAAAAAGGTATAACAACCTAGTCAAATATTCAATCAACGTTTTTTACATTTGAAAGTGAGTGCATTGATCGAAATTGGACATAAACCATCAAAATATAACTGAATACGCGCATTTTTTCCATTGAAATTGTCTTTAAATGCATGAAAAGATAAAACTTACTTAGAATTAATAATAATTTCGAATTTCCAAAGAAATATCGATATTAATTTAGACAACTTCAACTAAGAAAGACGACAAAATCTTTTCTTGATTATTGTTAAGAATCCTATCATGTAAGCCGCTAAGAATGCGCCTGATTTAAATTAAACTTTGCAATTGAATTAAATGGAACGAAAATTATGATCCTTGGTCGAAGGGGTGGGTCATTATGTCTGAAGTAAGGAAAATTATTTTCTTGGTCGTAGAAAGTCATTGTCTGAACAAACGAGAGACTGATAGGAGGACATATTTTATCAAATTAGAAATTGCCAGACTGTTGAAAAACAGAAGATCGACGGAATTGATGGATGACCATAAAAGCGGCATCAGCGAATTAAGACACAGATTTTGTTTTAATTTTAATTATTTATAATTCAAAAATTTCATACAAAATAAATTAAGCATTTTAACAACTATCCATAACTCTCTGAGTTAAGACTGTTGACTGGAAGATAATTTGAGTTTAAGCCCAGCTTACGGGCAAACATTTTTCTTTTAATTTCTTTATTTTTCTATTAAATACTAGATGTATGAGAAAGTTCTTGTTTGTATTTTAAGTATACCTTATTTTTCAATATGTATGATCTCCTATAGGCTCGATACTTTTAGTCAAATGTATTTTCAACTTTTTTATCCTTTCTGGATAATACGATTTGACAAACCCTTAAAAAAACTTGAATTTATATTGAATTTGATACAAATATCCTACCTTCGAGCGATTTCTTCTATAGTTTGAAAACATGTAATAGTCACATCAATAGTCACGTTTAACTAATTCGTAGCGTACGTAATTCATTTCACTACTTTAAAGATTTCCTACGATTGTGTTTTTAATAGATTCCTAGCAAACGTGGCATCTATTTTTCGAATAGCGGTTTCACCAATAACTAACTACAGGATGATCACAATATCCAGCTAATTTTTCGATGTCTCCTAACACAATTATCATGTAGTTTTCCGACAATTTCTTCAGTGCTCATCATAATTTGCCAAGTTGGACATTCTTCATCATAAAAGCTAGTATGACGTTTAAATCTATTAAATCAATATCTGATGATTGTCATCAAAGATACAGGGCTCTACAGTCTCTGAATTTCATATCGCATTTCCAAAAATAGGAATCACTGAATCACTGATCATACTGAATTTTTTCATATTTGATAAAAAAAGTTTTTCATTCTGAGTGTCTGTCAAAACTAAACTAATTAATATCTCAACGTGAAACTTAACAGTTGTTGATATGATAGTAGTACCATATAAAAAATAGCGATACCAGCATTGACAACCTTTTGATACTTTGTAAATATTGTCAGTTGTACTGGCACAGTGGCTTCTAGTAATACTTGTATGAATATGTAATAAATCAAAAAACAGAAATTATAAAAAAAAATACTCATTTTCTTCATATTTTAAAAATAAACTGATTTTATTTTTTCCATTTTCATGCAGAAAATTTCAATCAACAAATTCGAAACTGTTATAAATATTTCAACGCTTTTGAAAAAAGAGAGATCTCATAAAAATTTGTCAGAAAAAATATTACATCCTTTGCCTTGGCCCTTAATATTTGTATATAAATGTATATATATTTCTTGTGACAACCTGAAAATCGGTTCTGAGTATCATATTTAAAAGGACAAACATTTGTTTATTGCATTTGAAAAGAAAGAACAAAAAAAAAAAGCCACTAAAATATGGAAACTTTTGGACTTTTGTGAAAAAAGGTTTCCAAAATACATTTTTCGTGTTGATTTTTCTTTTTTGGAATAATTATTTTCATAAAAGACAATTTTCATTTCATTCATTTTTATTAAGGGATGACTTTATATAATTTTTTTGAAAACAAGCCGTATACTTTTTTTTGGGTAATTCTAGTTTTTTTTTTTTATGATCCTTTCCTTATGGTTCAGTATTTAAATTGTTTTGTAGGCTGTTGTAATATAACTTTTTGACCCCAACGATGTTTTATTTATGAGCATTCAAAATCATAAATCACTTGACTTTTAATTTTGGTTTTTTCTTTTTTTTTTCTGGGTTATTCTAGCAAGAGACTATGGTAGACCTTGGTTAGAGATGCATTATTATTCTTTCGTATGTAAATGCATATAGGTTTTTTTCGATTAAATTTATTTTTTTTTTTGGTGTAATAAAATCGAGCAACAATCGGGTTTATTTAAATCTCAAACTGGATTATTGTAATAAAGGCATAAAAGTGAACGATTTAATTAATTATTTTTACTCTTTTTTTTTTAATATAAAACTTTCGATTTATATACAATAAAGAATTAATATTTATGATTTAAAATGTTTAAAATTCAAATTCAATTTTGATCGAAATTTTTATGTAGGAATTGATTAAATTATTATAATTATCAATTTCCGGGCATAAAGGCATATAGAGACTTATTTTTTTTATTAGTAAACTTGTCATGAATTTTTCAAATCAGTTAATATATCAGGGATGGAAATCATTGAACATTTTATAGCAATATGTTGCATGGTTTTTTAAAAATATTTAACAATGTTTAGAATTGAAAAGGCAAATTGATCACACAGATCAATAAATACAGTGTGGAATGATCAAGTTGGTTGAGACCGCGTTGCTAGAAACTGATGAGAATCTGATTCAAATTCAGGTCTCGGTTCTTCTTTGTTTTTCTTTGCCTACAATACGTAATATTTTCGGGTACGGATATGGCTTCTTGGTTTCATGGTACAAAAAAAAATTTGTTTTAATTTCAAATTGTAGGAGTTACAGGCGTTTTGATTAAGTTAGTTAATACAAATAATTGACATTAAAAATTGAAAGGTTTATAGAATTATTAAAATATTTCGAAAACCTTTTGTATATTTTCAATAATATTTAGAATTAATAAAAAAAGTGAATTGTGAACCTTTTAAAAAGTACAGTGTGAAATGAACAAGTTAGTTGAGTGAGACTTTGTTTCTAGAAACTGAGGAGAGACTCTAGCTCAAATCCAGATTTCATTTCTTCATAATTTATTTGCTCTTTGCCTACGAAATTCAATTGATCTTTAATTTCTATAATAAACTTAAAAATAAATTAACAAAAATAAATAAATATTTAACATTTATGACAGAAAACAAAAATTAAACATAAGTTTAAGATGGATCTACTCCAAAATAGCGTTTCCTATAATAGTTTTTTTTACTATCATTTAAAATGAACTTTAACACCGGTCTACTATTATTTGGGTTGTGAAAGTACAGACAAAGTTATATAACAATTACTAAGTGGTACAATGGCTTCAATTTGAACAAACTGTTGCTTATATACGAATAATATAGATTTGTTTTTCCCAAAATTTAAAAATATTCTCTCCAGTCTGATTCTGGACTGAACTGAAACTTACCCCACGACTCTATTGGAGTTATTTCAAGACTTATTGTCAGTTCGACTGAAAATAAGTGTGGAGTTGTGTGGTAAGTAATAGAAATCTTGGAGTGGCATCAAATCGTGTCGAAAAAGCCTAGGAATGGCAATGCAATTTCGATACGATTTATAGTATCAATCGAATTACACGATTCCACTCCTGAAGTTAACAACGATAACAAACCAAAGTAAAAGCCAATATTATTTGGGAAATAAGTTGTCATTTGATCATGTATTTAAGTCAGTTTAAAAAGAATTCAGTCAATTGTAACACCTATAAAAAATTGTCTTGTATGGTAGTAAGATTGTATTTTGTATATTGACACACTTTTAGCACTTTTACTGCAATACAAGGCCCACACAACACGAATCGTGTAAACCTCTATTATTTTTTTTCGTGATTTTGATTTGCTGAAGGTTTTTATAATTTTAAATTGCTATTTTTAGTGGTGGTTTGGTTCTTTCGGAACTAATCAATGATTCGTGTTTTAGGGTGTTTTTTTTAATGATATAATTCAAAATGTTTTCTATCCCTGACTAATATACATAAAGTCACTTTTGATTTTGGTATAGTTTTCTTTCGGAAATTATAAATAAACATGCTTTGGACATTTGTATTTTTAATAGTTTTGTGTATGTTTTAACCCCGAGCCTCAGAATATTGGTTAATGTAAACATATTTTTAGTTCAACTATTTCGAATATATAAATGCATATTATGATTAGAGAGACGAACATTAACGAATATTGTTTGTAATTATAATAAATTATAGAAGAAAATTGAGTGGAATTTCTTAAAAAAATATTTAATTGAAAATTTATATCGTATTTTTAATATAAATAATGAATTGTTTTTTCATATATTTATGATTAAAGTATAAATTTGAAGTAGATTTATAATGAAATATTATAAATAAATTTTCTTTTGAAAATCGTTAAAGTATAAATATAAAATCTTGAAGTAGGTTCTTGATTCAAATTTCATTATTTTACCGCGGTTTTTTTTTCTTTTTTATAAGAAGAACAAATGACACTTTTCTTTTTACCTTTAAAATATTAAATTGTAATTTACAAAAAAAGTAATCAATCATATTTAAATGGTATTACATTGGAATGTAAAAAATTTCATATTTTTAGAAGACTTGAGGAAGACAAAAATTCTTCTTCACTTTCAGCGAATTTAAAAAAAAAACCTTCGCGTTTAAAACTCATGTTTAAAAAATAGTTAATGAAATAAGAAAATGTTTTTTCTAAAAATCAGATAATAATAATTAATTTAATTTTAAAATAAATTTCTTTTAAATAAATTTATTTTTTAAATTGTCAAAATAAAATTTGAGGTTATGTTTATATCAACAAAAAACTTCTGCTTTTTCGTATTTTTTCATTTTGTAAATTATAAATGAAAAATCTTTTAATTTATATTAAACGCAGCTTACCTAATAATCTCATGACTTCATGAAGATTTAAAAATAAATTTAAATGTCCTGAAACTCCAACAGATAATGAAAAAATTAATCCAAAAGTTAAAAGGCACTGAATTCGAGCTGTCATTTTGAATTTTTATGCACTTTTCTTTTTTTTTTTTTAGCTTTAATCGAATTTCTTTTTAAAAATTAAAAAACTTAAAGAATAAAATTAATAATAATTATTATTTTTTTATATAAATTTATTTAATATATTTATTATTTTTACTACATTTTAATAGTAACTCAAAATAGAACTGTTAACTATTTTCATTTGTGTTTAGTAAATCAAAACTAATTAAGTAAGTCACTTGAAATATATTTGGTTTTAATAAACTAAATAATTTTTCATTTATTTCAATAATTTATAATTTATTTATTTCTTTCTGAAAATAGTTTTTTCGCGTATTTTCAAACCAACTAGTTTTACAAAAGTACTTCCCGTATTGACAACCGAACTGAAACTGAGAAATGAAAACAAATTTCTCTCATATAAAATTGAAGTTTAACTTTCCTTTTTATCAATCGAAGAGACATCTATAAAATGATTTCAGTAATGCCATATGCGTAATATTTTTGAATTCAAATATTTAATGAAGAATTAAATATTTATGAACATTTTTAAATAGATATAAATTTTTGTTTATAAAATTAATAATAATAATAATTATTATAATTATTTGAATTTTTGGTTTCTAATTTTTATATATCCATCTCTATTTATCTCGCTTTTCTATATTTTCTACACTATTCTATTTTTTCTATAATATAAAAAGATAAGCTCTTTGTAACGTTTTTATGTAACGTTTTTTGTGTAACGTCTAAACTAAAGTGGAAGTAATTATAAAATTTGGACATTTAGAGATTATACAATCAAATAATTAGAGCAAAGTTATGGTACAAAAATTACATGTCGAAACTATGTCATCACTCTTAAACATTTTCGTATCACTCTTATCTTTTCTGGTATTCGTGTATTCGCATATATTTACGTATATATTCTTTGTGAATATATTGTATGTGTATTTGGCATGTATGGAAATTGAAGAATTACTTACACTTCGGTTCAAACAATTCAACAGGACCCATATTTGGTTTCTCGTTTCAATGTTGTGAAATACCAAATTTCTATTATCTGGACAAAGACTTTAAAGACTTTTTAAACCAAATACAGCTCCAGATCCGATTGATACTCAGTTTACGTAGGTTTTCTTGGATCATGTAGAATGGATCTGAGGCAAGTTTGTGAGGCAGGAAGATTGGTTATTGTTGTATCTGAGGATGTGAAGCACGTATGTTTTGTTATCTGGTTTAACATAAAAATATACATTTGACAGGCAACACATCTTCACCCCATCTATCGTACTGAAATTAACTAAAATTTACACTTTACAAAATTAAGAACAAATAAAACAGTATAAAATTTGTATTTTCCTGTTTATTCAAATCCATAATTTATTTTCGAGAAGGTGTCGGGAACAATCTCTTAATCCTCTTAAAACAACAATATGATATAACCCAAATCCAAATGTGATTTTATGGATGCAGATAGAGAATGCAATTTTATCAGTATGTTCGCAGTACAATTCTAGAAATTAAGCCATCACTGAATAACTTACTTTTCTGCCATTATGTTTTTTTTTTTTTTTTTAGATATAGGCATGGTACAGTACCAGCCTATATAAAGTAATCATTTCGAATTCCATGTACAGATGTTTTATTATAGAATTGTCGGGGGTTAAACAATATAAATGAGGAGACATTCTCATAGGTCGTTTAGTATCGGTAATTTAGGGTGTCAAAAAAATATATATACTATTTATTATTCTTGAACTATGGTACAAAAGAAAATATGGAACAATGTGGTTTTATTCAGTTTTTAGAATATACATTTAATAATTTTCTTCTTTAACATATAAGATCCTATTCTGAAAACTCCACCTATTTTTATATATTTTTTTTTCTTTCGTATTCAAAAAATAAACCCAGTTCAACGGTATTATGATGGATTTATCATAAAAGGGGATTTGTGTGTGGTATAAAAAGATTCAAGATTAGACAGCATTTAGATAATGGTTGTTTGATGAAAACTGGTGTGAATAATATTCTCGTCTTATTCAAGTTTTGAAATTTTCTGCATACTAATTAAAATCTATATAATTCCATTATTCAGCTAAATATAATTTTTTTTTTGAAATATTATTATTTCTATTAGATTAAGATTTTTCTTATAGAATATAATCAGAGAATTGATTAAAATGCGTAAGGAAGAACTTGCGTGTCTTAGACACATTTCCTTAAAAAAAAAGAAAGCGGTAAAAAAAATGTTTTCTTTAAAGAAACTTATCAAGTGGATTTTCATTTCACACGAAGAAAGTCTTAAAGTACCACATTAAAGATTGTGTATATATCAGGTACGAGGCGTGCTTTTAGGAACGTTTTAGGAATGTTTTAGAAATCAATAAATTCCTACCATTTTTTAAGCAAGCCGAAATCTCTGAAATGATGTTCCTGACATGTCAGAAACGAGTCACATCAATAAGACATTTAAATAATTTCTAATAGTTAACGAATTATTAGAATCAATCAAATTTTCAATACGAACTCGACCAAATATTTTACCTGAAATCAATGCGCAGTTAAGTGATAACTTCATTCTTCTTCATGTCATTTTCCAAGCATACCTAAATTATTCATTTCCATAGAGTATTTTGGTGGAAAATAAAAGCTTCGACTAGGACTATGTATAACTTAATTCTTTTCTTGCAACCCGTTAACAACGAATAAGTTTAATAAAAATGTGTTCAAAAGAGTCCTCTGCAGCGCTTGATAAATGCGGTTAATCTTTAAATTATCTATAATTCCTTTTTTATTACTGAATCCTCTTGAAGGAAACACATTTTCCAAAAGGTTTTCTGTAATGTAACTGCAAGTATTCATCTTTTATAATGCCTTTGATTAGGTCTGTGAATGAGTTTTAACAATTTCTTTGGTAAAAATACACGTTTATTTAACAACTATACAATATTTTGATTTCATTTAAAGTATCCTCCATCTGAACCTACAACCTTCGCTCATTTTTCAGGTAATTTACGGATTCCATATGAATTTCTTTTCCATCTATTCATAATTTTTATTCAGGCACATTATTATAAAGAATTTTTTTTCAAGCGCTATAAGAAATCAGTTTCCTTCTTTAAGTGCTTTCATAGAAAAGTCTATGAAAACACTCATTCCCATTCTATGGATCCCTCGTCCCTGGCATATATATATATATATATATACATATTTTTTTTCTTCAGTTTAAAATCTTCCAAAATATGTATGTAAATGCGCCTTTTTTAATGGAAATTATTAATACCGCATACACTCTTTTGGCTTTGAAACAAAATAGTCATATAGTTGAATTATTTTTCTTCTTTAAATTCAAGATAAGGATACCCAAGATGTATCCAAGAAATACAAATTATGGACATATGTGTTTTGAATTTGAATATCATAATAATCACAGCGGGAATAATTCGGTTTTTTTTCTTTTCTGGTTATGAGTTTAGATGAATTTATGTTGATTATAATGGAGCCGTGGGAAGTCTAACTCATATTATGATTTCAATTATTTTAATATATGAATGCAAGCTACTTTTTAATTGTTCTAATAAACTGTTTTAAAGTAGATTTTTTATCATAACAACCAAAAAAAAAGTACTTGTCCTTAATCTAGAATTTTTTAAATCATTAAAAATTGCTTCCAAAATTATTTAGATAAATCTGCATAGCTAAAATAGGGACTTTTAATAGTAGCTCATACAAAAATACCTATATTATTTTTTTTTAAATTTCTAATCCCATTAAATAAAATAATTCAATTATAATATAATGTCTTCATCAATAATTTAGCTTGTATATATTTGTTTTTATTTAATCAAATTTAAAAAATTTAATCCTGTATAACGAAAAAAAAGGGAATCTTTAATCCTAAATGAAAAAAAAAAATGGAAAAAATCTTTATTAAAATCCTTACATTTGATTATAGTCACGTTCAACTACATCAAATCCAGTCCTTGGTTGTTGGTGTTTTTTTTTTCCTTTTCTTCCTTTATAGTGTTTAATATTCACAGAATATTAAATGGTTGAAAAAGGGGTTGAATTTTATATCTATATACACCTAAATATATCATCTTCCTGTTAGGATGTTTATATTGCGTATATATCCTATTTTTTGATAAAGTACTTTAACAATACTTTTTGGTACTTATTCTATATTATCTGGTGAATACGTATACCCAATATATTGTATATATATAGTGTCTTTTAATAGGGACATAACAACCCTTAAACATTAATAATGACCTGTTTATGTCAAAACGTAGATTATAGTCAACATTTTCATCATGGTAAAGTTCACGAACGAGCAACGCTTGGAAATTATTAAAAATTACTACCGAAATTCTGAGTTGGTGGTCGCAACTTTAAGAGCACAGCGATGAAGCTCATTTCTGGCTGAAATGGCTTCGTCAACAAGCAAAATATGCGTTATTGGACAGCAACAAACCCACATGTACTTCAAAAGACACCATTGCATCCACAAAAAATCACTGTATGGTGCGGTGTACATGCCGGAGGCGTGATTGGGCCGTATTTTTTCGTTGATGCGAATGATCGCCATGTTACCGTCAATGAGAGCGCTACCGTGCCATGTTGAAGGATTATTTTTGGGCTAGAATTAGATGAAATTGATATCGGCGATATGTGGGTTCAACAAGACGGCGCTACAAGCCACACAGCACACGTTACTATTAATTTATGTTGAATTGTTATGTCCTTAATGAAAGACCCTTTATATATATATATATATTACACCTTTCACATCAAATGGGTTTGATAGTCCATTTTATTTAACTTCGTTAAAATGAAATATATATGTGAGATTTAAAATATATCTAAATATATGGAAAAAGAAGAGTAATTTAAACATAAATATGCGTGTTTAGTAAAACATCCCTTCTCACCTTTAGTTAAACACATATAATTTATTGTTTGTCCCATATCAGCTATATGGCACGGATGTCGAGTGTGTAATAACTATATAAAAATTTCCAAAAAGGATATCATTCGAATATAATTTTAATATTTTTATGACACCATCAATTTATATAGAGATAAACTTTTGTATATAGGATTTCGATTTATCCAATTAATTATAATTTAAAATATTCAAAAATTTTAATAATTGTGGTGTTTCGAATGTCTCCTGTACATCCTTTTTATATCATTTCAAATGATTTATTTGATTTTCTTAATATGAAAAAAAGTAAACAGAATGAAAGGAAATCCTAAGATCTTAATTATATATATAGGGTGATTTTTTAAAGTTGATGGATTTTAAATTCAAAAAAAATAACACAGAATGTTAACTTTTAATCAAAAATCTTTTTTTATTCACAAGATTTCGAAAGACCAATTCATTGCATTAATATTTAAAAATGACTTTGGGGATATGGCCACCGCGAAACTGTTCTTGACGAAGCGGATTCTGTCAGTCAAACTTTGGGTCATTTTTTCGAGCAATGTCGGCCGTATGTCACGAATTGTTGCTGGTTTATCAGCCTAAACCAGTGACTACACGTAAACCCATAGAAAATAGTCGAGAGATGACAGATCACACCACCTTGGAGGCCAATTTACAAGGAGATTTCTCGAAATCATATTATTAACATACGTGTTGTGGTAAGACACGTTGCACCATCTTACAACATTCATTGACCATGGTTCGGTAACGATCTGATTGAGCTTAACCCGAGCTCCTGCCTCAGAAATAAGGACCAATTATGACACATTTTTCTGGGTGTAATAGGGTATGTAGAGTCTCTTCTCGATTGGTCTCACTCCAAAAGTGACAATTTTGCTTATTAAGCCAAAAATGAGCCTCGTCACTGAACACAGTTTTGTAATGAAATAAGTCTACAAGATTTTCAAAGTAAATTTGGATAATTCTTGATTGTTCCTCAAGCGTAAGTCTATTCATGATTATTTGTCAGATTATACTGAACATAAATACCAAAAAGAGTTGTGAGAATGACAACTCGGATTGACAGTTATCCCTATTCTATCACGTTTAAAAAAAACACCCTATACTTTAACACTTTGGAAAGTTTTTGAGAAACCTATTATGACATTTTGACATTAATATAATATAGTATTTCTGGAGAATATCATTGAATATCCTGAAGAACTAACATAGTTTTCCAAACAGGTAATATATAAAATTTCAATCCTTTTAAAGAGCATTGTTATGTATGACCTTAGAAGTACCCAATGGATTTTCGTAATTATAATTCAAGACAGTGATGGATGAAAGTTGGCAGTTATATAATTTAATATATATGTGACAGAATTTACTACTATTAATTTTGATAAAATAGAAATAAAAAATAATTTTCAAATTTAAAAATATGTTCATAAAATCCTTTAGAACATGTTTCCTTTTATTGGAACTTTGTCTCTTCACATACTTGTATAATGTCTATAATAAAACAATTTACGAAATTGTATATACGCGTTTTAACGAAACATTTAACGTTAAATGATCCGCGAAAATTCTGTTTTTAAAATATCGATGAATATAAATTTTATCTCCTTTTTGATTGTTACGTCCTTGCACGTATTCTAGATCCTTCTTTATCGATTTTAAAGACATCTTCTAGGGTGGTCGATGTATTATTGATGTTTAAAGGAAAAAAAAATATGAAGAAAATTTGTCGCAGTCATCTGTTATTGTACCTTACAGAAAGAAAAAAACAACAATTTTTATGATCTTGCAGAGTACATTATATATGTATATAGTTTTGCAACCCTCGATTTAACAGGACAGGAAATTATATGATCCTTAAAGAAGGAACACTCGCGGAACCATAAATCGAAGGGTTTTTTTTTTGTTGGGAATTGTTACCAAGAGAAGAACATGAAAAGAAACTAATATGAATGTTGATATTATATTGATTGATTACAAATTATAAATTTGGTGACAATTTGAATGATGATTTCTTATTGATTGATTTTTTTTGTCGAAATCAAAATTTAATATTTTGAAAGTGGAATAAAATTTGTGTAAAAGAAAATCATCTCTAGTTTTTATTCTGAGACATTTTTCTCTCTAAAAAAAAAGGTTTATTTGAATTGTAATATAAGTACTTTAAAAAGGTTCACGATATTTTTTCTGTACAAATATACTTCTTCTACTAAATATGGAACTTAAAATATAGAACACATTTGAAATACACAAGTGTTCAAAAGATATCTATAAGAGGGTAAATATAGAAACATATATATATTGTGGAGTTCACCACCCACATTTTTAACGTTTTTCATCTGTACAAATATTGGAACAATTATTGACCCCTTTTTACTTGAAAAATATATACTTTTGAAGAAAAAAAAAATTGACATTAAACAAATATAAATGCCTGACAATCTAAACAATTTTAGAGATCATAAAAATGTTGATTTTAATATAAATGAGAAACTATTTGATTCTTATTATTACTTTTGTTTACTTTAATAATGTTTATGATTTTGATATTTCATATTTGTATATTAAAATATGATTACACATTTCGGGAAGGGAAAAAGTGTTCGATATTGCTAATAGGAGATTTGGTTTCATTTTTCCTAGAATTTGAGAAGAGAAAATTTCAAGGGATATAGTGTCAAATTGTTAATCACTGTGATTTCGAATTTGTAATAAAATATATTTAAAGATTTGTGACAGTTTTTTTTTCATCTACACCTGATTTGAAAAGAACAAAAAAAAGATTTCTTTTATGATAACAATTGGGAACTTGTGCAGAGGTATAAACCTTACTAATTTGAAAATATTGCATCAGTGCTGTATACATGACCTACTTGACGTCAACTTCATTTCAAATATTGTACATGTAAACCTGGATTGACTAGAATACGACTTGAATCGATCCGATCACAAAAATTTGATCGGTTTGAAATCTTAGAACCCTTTGAAGTCGATTTCAAGTCAATTCTTCAATCTGGCAAAGCCAAATAGCTCGGATTGAGTTTGAATTTGATCTCAAGTTTCATGGACGCTTCTTTAAGTATAGATAATTAAAAATTATAGATCAAATATTGATATAGTTTTGGCTCGGTTTTCAACTCCTAATTTTATAGATATAGCGACTAAATTCTGCTTATTCTTTGAATGTATCGTTTTCCAAAAATATCAAAAGGAAAATAATAAATAAAATTTGTATAATAACTTTATTAGGTACCCGATCTCATCAACGTCATTTCTAATGCATTATTAATCACATTAGTTCAATTAGATAGAAGGAGTCATTTCTAATTTTCACGGGTATCTAAATAGTATTATGATTGATGGCTTATGGTCAGACCAGTATACGTGTAGAAAGGATCTCTCAAGCCCCTAGTTTGTTATATTATAAATTCTCTCAACATCTGATCTTCCTACAAAAGAGATCTTCGATATATAATCCCTTTTATAACTTCAAAACACGCCTTGAAAGAGGTTTGTTTTAGCCATATATAGTTAGTACACTATTTATTTTATTACTCACTTTCATATAATCAAAATATTTATTCATTCAATTATTATAGAGGATTCTATTCTACGAAAATTTAATTGTGTCATAAAACAATAAATGCATGTCGACAGATGCATAATGGCTTTTTGTCATGAATGCATTTTTTGTTCTTATCAATTCCCGGTTTTTTTGTATGTTTTGTCGTTGGGGAGGATTTTGGATAATATCCTTGTATATTAATAATAAACCCATAAATTTTAGTTCAGGTGATTTTTATGGTTTTTTTATTTACATGTTACCAGTATTTGTATAGTGCCAGTACAGTGGTTTTTTTTAATATAGAATAGTTTCATTTGATAATATCAAATGGGTAGATAACCCTGCGTTTTATTTGTCTTCAATAATATGTTGTCATCGAATATATATTCTTATGCCCTAAGGTAAGTACTACCAAAAGGTATATTAGTTTTGTCACTATGCATTTGTAACGCATAGAAATAATCATCGTATTCCAAGCAATAGACGTGTAAAAGAATCAAAAGTTATATCGATTTATGCATGTCCGGCCAAGATAACTCATAAATGCGTTATCCGGTTTTGATGAAATTTAGAATGTGAGTTGGTTATTCCTTAACTTGGTTTGGTATTGTATTTCAGTAAAATTGACCGAAAGAGAGCAAAGTTATTAAGCAAAAACAATGGTGACCAGAAATTTTTATCGTTTTTTTACGGTTTTTCATATTTAATCTTAAAATTTATGAAGAAACTTTGTTTAAATTACAATATTTACATCGGTTGACTACATAAATAGACGATACTGTGTTAATTTTCAGTTAAATCGGTCCAAGGATAGTGGAGAAAGAAATATTCATAGGAGAAAATATGCCTGTTCATAAAGTTTCTTTGATATACTTTAAAAACGAATTTTGCAAAATAGATTTATGCTATTAGGGTCTAGGATGCCTTATTAGAGAAACTTTGAAAAGATGAAACAAAATTATGCTGTTTTTTTCCTCCATTTCTTCCATATGGCATAAAAAAATTGGCTATAGACCGATTTTCAGTTACTATATATGTTTTTCTTGATGATATGCTTTGATAATAATTTATATAGGAACATTTTTCCAGGAATCAGAATTTTATTTCGAGGGACACAATTTTAATTCAATTTAATTTCTTTCAAAATAACAATTTATATATTGTTTTAGATGTCATGGAATCAATTTTAGAAACATTTTAGTATCAAAAATATTGTCAATTAATTGAAATGAATTTTATTTTTTTCTCAGAAAATTCGATTTCTATAAACTCAATTTTTTTCCTAATATAAAAGTATAATTGAGCCCTGCGTGAATATTAAATTATCCCTGTTTTTTTCTTCTTTTGAAGGACCTGTCTTCATCGGTAGTTAAAAACTGTTTCAAAAAGAACACAATTGAGTTCAATATTTGCCCTTCCACTTAATATAACTTTGGTTTTTTCATTTTTTCTTTTATTTCTATATTAAACATCAAGAGACTCATTGCATAAACTTATATAATTTTGTTATATGTAAGAATAAATTTTCTTGTATATTAAAGTATAGGGTACAAATGAAGGGGCGGAAAATTCTCGTCCAAAAAAAAAATTTCATTTGATGTATACTCTTTAGGGTTCTGAATAATGTCATCAGAATATTTCGCATTTACTACTGTCGTTCATCTCATCCAAACCAGCAAAGACCTACTTCAATTTTCATTGAAATAAAATAAGTGTGAATTAAATCGGTTCCACAAAAACTATATATAGTATAGAGTCCCGGGGAATATGAGATTTTATCAGAATAACTTCAAACTATTGTAAATAATAATCATTTTCTGATTTTTTGGGACATCATCATCATTATCATGACATATTATAAATGCTCTTGGATCTTTAAATATCGTCAGTTTAAAGTATTTATTTGAATTGAATAGAATTTCCAACCAGCACCTTTTCGATAATAATTTATCATTGAACATGTATGTAATAGGGTGGTATATATATAGTAACATATATGTAGGTACTTGAATATTATGCTTGATGACGATGGTGAAAATTTTAACGACCTAAAATGTCATTCACAACAAAACACTTTCGATCTTCTAAATCACATTCAAACTAAATCCAGTTTATAATCGTTAGAAAAGTGAACATAATAAAAAGGACTATATATATATATATGGAAAAGGTGGTAAAATCTATTATAATACACCCCCTACGAGCAGTTTTATTAATGATTTTTGCGTTCCTAAATAGTTCTAATCAAAATAATAGAAATTCTATATAAAGGCATATACGATTTTAATGACAATACAAAGATTACTAGAGATTCAATTATTATGTGGGTGGTGTACTCTTTTACACCATATTATTATATAGTGTGTATGATATTATAATCTATAGTTTTTATGGTCGACCTTAAAGGTCTGGTCTGGTCTCTGGTGGCTGGGTAAAGATCTAAAGCTTATGCAAGGATAAATCAAAATAAAGGCAAGAATAATGAAAGTATAGAGTGAAAAAATATCTTAGAAAAATAGAAAATCTTTGTTGACTTCTTTCTTTGAAAATAACTTACAACGTTTTTTTCAAGAAATCTTCTATTTCTTTGATGCAGCAACGTTAAAGCAGCTTTTATATAAGTTAAGTTCATTTTAATGAATCTATCTCAAAAATTGCAGAGTCGTAAAAATAATGAGTATCCTAAAATATAGTACAAAAATTTCGACTATAATTTATCTTAATTTTAAAGGTTTCAATCTTAGATTTTATTTAATCAGCTAAATCTTTTAATTCTATTCAAAATGGTCCATTTTTTTTTCATCTTCATTTTAAATCCCCTAAAAATATATATAATAATATTCTTAAAAAGGCAATTAAAGAAGTCTAGATGTTAAGAATATAAACTAAAATATTATATATACTTGATAATTCTATAAGATAAATTATTTTCCACTACATTTAATAAAATTGCCTAGTTTAATTTGACTTAATTCGTGACTATACTGTATTAAAATCCATATACTGGATTATTCGATAAGAGAACATTCATTCGAAAAACCAAAACAAAGTTATACGTATGTATATCTATGTACATAATCTGGTCCTGAATTTGTCCTTTCATAGAAAATGGAAAGCACAATAAAACTGAACAATATATGATAAGAAATAAGATATAATTGTAAATTAAGTTTGGACATTGGCCAAATTTTAATTGGTTTTTGTTCAAATTCTCTTTTTGAACGAAAATATTTAATAGTGTAAAGGAAGAAAATCCTTTGGGAAAATACGAATCCAAATTCGTTTTTGCCATAAGAAAAAAAAAGAAAAACTTAAAATTTTTGATTGTATAACCTAATTTCTTTCCCCGAATCCAAAATTGATAGAAACTGCAATTATGGATTTCAACGCAGGAATTTTTCTTTTAGGGTTTTTCTTTGCATGCAATATACTATAAAATGAAAATAGGACCTCAGAGAGTAATAATTGAAGAATGTCATTTTAGATATATTAAATATATTAAAAAGAAGGATCAAAAATATAATTGAAGGGTGCGATCAAGCCTGTGTTCATTGAATTTATGGAGGACCAATAAATTTCGGTCCCTTTAAGTAATATGCGAATTTCGAAAAATTATTAATAAAGAGAAAAAAAAATGCCTTCAAGTGAAATATCACATATAAGAACTCGAAGAAAATTTTATTACTGAAGTCAAGAAAATAATATTATCATTGGAAATTTTGCAATTTTCATATAAAATTTGATATTTAGTTAAAAAAAAGGACGAGAAGGAAAAAATGAATAAAACCCAATTTAGATTCCCTTAGTGTTTTTTTTTTTTTTGACTTGATTGGAAAATTTTTCGTAATGGATCTCTACAGAAATATCATCAACGCCTATAATATATAGCTGTAAGGTATTTTTCCATGAAATTTTTACTCGAAAGACTAATTCGATGGTTTCATGCCTGATTTATTTTCAGACTGGAGATGTTTGTTCAGTTTTTAGGGAAGTTATACTTTGTTTAGAACTACTATTTGAAATTTGTGTTAATTCTATGATAGAACGTGGTGCTTTCTTTTATATCAAGAAATTCTATTCCATCAATAACATCACTATTAAAATAGCATCAAAAGAACTGTACTACAAATCATTTGCCAACATGATATCAAATTTTAGTATAATGTATCCAAAGATTTTGTAAAGTATAATTGTTCCTATAAACCTACAGCATGCTGTATTTACCTTCTCAAATTGTCTATAATTTGAAATCAAAATGCATAAAAATAAGTCTGTTTGTCGAAATACGAAATATACACATAATAGGTTCCTGTACTGTAGTAATCTGTAATCAGACAATGAATAATTGTTATACGCATTGACATATTATATAGACTCTTCGTGATGTATACAATTGTCATCAACGAATTCATTCCTTTATATTTATCCCTTGGACAGTTACCAATCTTTGATGATGGAAGGATAATAAAAGACAAAAGGACACCATATTTCTCATTTCTATCATATACATCAAGAGTAATCAAGTACTTGTACCAAAAAAAAAAAATTATGTATGAATAAAAGAACTATTCATCCCCTTCAACATTTTTTTTCGGGATTGTTTCGAATGAAGAGAGTAATTTTAATATTTTGAGGTGTAAAGAAAGACTACTACATGCCGAAGGGTTCAGTAAAAATAAGGGGTGAAATTCTTGAAATAGAGTTTTAATGTATCCCTCGAGATTGTATTGTTCCCCATATCCTTATGAATATGTATGTACCACTTGTTTATAACCATCGGATTAAAGAATGACTATATTTTCGATATTATATGAACAACAAGACAATATCTATACTAAAATGATACTAAAAGGGAGTCTTGAATAGAATCCTTCCCAAGTCTTGTTTTGTGGTGTATTGTTTAAAAATTGTTCTACAGGAATGAGAATTCAGAATACGTTTTTTCTCGGTTTATACGCATCTTTGAAGGTGTACAGATATATATTTTTTATTATTTTTAATATGAGACTTTTATATGTTGAATATTTCAAGTAATTTGTTTTATAAAATATTATTTTTCAATGTGTTTATTCTAGCTTAAAAAGCATAGGCATATAATTCGAATCAAAAATATTATACAGTGTAAGCTCGGTTCTTATATATGTAAATACAACACGTTTGATGACGTGTTTGGAGACAGTTTTCCGTGTTTATGGCCTGCCCTAGTGTGTGGCCACATAGGCTGAAATTCAATTCTTCGCCTCTTTCGAAAAAGAAGTCCAGGATTTGTTTTTTAAATTGAGAAGAAGATTTGTATTTGTATTTGTGAATTAACTGACAAACTAGAGAAAATGTAAATGTGTTCAACGACAAGAGTGATATCCGATGTGGACACTTTTCGCTCACCGTTTTCATTCCTCTCACCGCGTTAATATTTTTCTCACTCCGCATAGAAAGCGCAGAACCTATGTGGGCGTACACTTAGGCAACAGTTATTTGATATAATTGGTAAACCATTCAAAACCAATTGTTTGTCCGACACTATTTGCTTCTTTATTCATGTTTGTATTCAGATTCCACTAAGTTAGGTATCATGGCAAAATCGTGAAGTATTATTAAATTTAGACGCACTAGAGACTAGACAACTATGGACAACAGTTACTTTGTTTACATGGAAAAAATTAACTGGAGATCGATTTGAAAGCCAATCCGGGGTTATTTAGCTTAACCAGATTGGAAGATTGACTTGAAATTGACTTCAAATCAGCATCAAATTGACACATCCTTGGAGACAAATTTTTGGTTTCGCCTTTGTTCATACTCTAATTTAAATTTTCAATTCGATCTGAAATCGATCTGGGTTTACATGGAAATTTCAAGTCGATCAATCGAATTCAAGTCGATCCAGCTTTATATGCATGCTTTTCGGATTGAAGTCGACTTCAACTAAATCATGTAAAAGAACTAATTGTCTGAAAGTTTTGAAATTAATTTTCCAAGAATCGAGATTATACTGTAATTGCTATATGTGAATACAAAAGTCTTAATGGAGTAATTAGGTATAAGAAAATTCTACATAATGTATATTCTTCACTTTTAATTATTTAAAATGAAAATCTTTACTACAAGGAAATAATAAAATGTTTTTAATTAAATTTTCTATTCTATAACAAGATAATAAAATGTAAAATACATGTAATAAACAATGTTATACTATTATGTAAATGCAATTTCATATATATAGTACATAACATATGTATATATAGTTTATCTATAATTCACATAAAATATATAAGAATTCAAATATATTCATGTCAACACTTTACCACATGGGAAGTATTCAATTATTCAATTAGTTAAGTTTTAGAACTAATTAAACAGATGACTTCTAAAATACCATACTACTCGTCGTACATATATCAGTAAAAGAAAAGAAATAATTTTGGAATATTTTATGATAAAGACTATACAAGTATATGGTATTCAATCCTTAAAACCTGTATAATAATTCCCATTTAGTAATTAGTAATGTCGTAATTTTATCCAAATAAAAGGTGTGTCAAAATGATTTTAAATCGATATAATTTCATTATTATTTTTTGTTTGATAAAAGTCTCCAAAAGCCAATATTTAAGCATTGTCATGGCCAAAGCCATTAAAGTAATTTTCTATAGCTTAATATACTATAGATTGTTTTCTTTCGATTTGGTATCGTGCGAAAAATCATTTAAGTGTTATGTAAAGAAATATCTTTACTAAAATGCTTTTAGATTTTATTGAAAAGATTTCTATAGAACAAAAAAAATATAAACGGGTGATTCATCGTGAGGTTCAGGAAAATATTTTGAAATAAAACTCCTTAAACTCAATGGGATGGTGAAAACTTTATTAAGTACCGAAAGAACAATCGATACTATTTATGTTATTCAAATGTTGGCCGCAGCTATGCTTTAGGTGGCCCATTGTCTAGGTCCTATTCTGGACCACTTGTTCGAGCATTACGACTTGAATTTGGCCAATAGCACGAGTAATGTTTGCTTCCAAGGTATCAATCATAGCTTATCTGCATAGACTTTAGACATCATGTAACCTCAAAGAAAATAATGCAAAGGTGTAATAAAACACAATCTAGGCGACCAATTTACCGGTCCAAAACGTAAAATCAGCTGCTCATCGAAATGATTTCTCAACATGTCCATTGTTATACGCGCTGTATGGCTAGTAGCGCCGTTTTTTTTAAACCAGATATCATCGGTTTTAATTTCAGGTTGCAAATACTCTGTTATCATGGCACAATAGCGAATGTCATTGACGGTTACCTTACGGCCATCCTCATTTTTGAACAGATATTGGCCGATCATTCCACCAGCCTATAAACCACACCAAATCGTGCATTTCTCTAAATGTAACGGTAGCTTTTGATATTCTTCGGATTGTTCATCAGTCCAAATACGACAATTTTGCTTAATGACGTATCTATTTAGCCAGAAATGGGCCTTATCGCTAAACAAAATTCTTCTATAAAACAACGGATCATTAACCTGTTCAATAGCCCAATTTGAAAATGCTGTGGTCGTGTACGTTTTTCAATGATGAAATGGTATTCAATACTGAGTCAAACTGCAATGACAGCTTCACACTATTCACGCGTGATATGTAAAAAAAATGCCGATTGAAAAAAAGTACCTACGATGAATCACCCGTTATAAGAAAACAATTGAATGAACTTGGCTGATGAATAGTTAAGAGTTCGATATATTTCTCCTTGGGTCATTGTCAACCATATTAAGTTCTCTCAAAACAGTTTTCTATATCTTGGACAAGGATGATTTAGTTGAGTATGGTGGATAAAATATGGTGAAATAGATTCTTGGAATATAATTTAGATACGAGACAGGATTTAAGATATATAATTGAAACTAAATGACCTCAAAATCATATTGAACATTTTTCTTAGTATACATAGTTATAAACACTTTTTTTTAGTGATATTTTTAATTTATATCGAATTATATTTAATGATCGATAAGTTGGGTTAAATTAAAATGGCATCTTTTTAAAATATGATTAGTTATATGAACACAAAAAAAGAAATCAGTAGCGTTTAGCAATTTCAAAATAACTCGTTTATTTACAGGCTCGGATTGAAAGAGAAAATCTTCTCAAAACTTCAGGAAATGAACCAGCACTATGTATGTCGTGTACAACCAAATAAAATTGTGGCTAGTGCAATTAGTAT
Source organism: Xylophagus ater (assembly GCA_963422695.1). Taxonomy (NCBI): domain Eukaryota; kingdom Metazoa; phylum Arthropoda; class Insecta; order Diptera; family Xylophagidae; genus Xylophagus; species Xylophagus ater. Next base: position 5,172,387 of record OY730484.1, read on the forward strand.
CTCTATGCCTAAAATATGTAGGATAGTATGCGAAAAATTAAAAATATATTTAGTGAGAAAGTTATTTACTATAAAAGTTATTATTATTATTAACTTCGATTTGACTATAAACAAAGTATAATCAAATCCAAGCCCACTTTTTTCCAATAATTCCTTCTAGTTTGCCATAAGAATGAACGCTTGCAAGTTTCAACCTGTCTCAGTTGTTGGCGAGATGAAAAGTTTCAGTTTTGCAATTTTGGAGCCAATTCGTAAAACGTTAGTTGTTTCACAGAACTTTTATTTCTGGGAAGTTTTTCAGATCGAGAACCGTCTGCATAAAACATGTCACTGTTTTCTCAAGCTTTCAATTGGGTTAGGATCAACCTGATGAAGTATTACAATAATATAGTACCTCAACAGAATCACAAAACCACATATTCTGTTTAAACGGGGAAAATAGTTACAAGCTTTTTAGAATGAATTTTCATTACCTCAAAATCGGCTTTCAGTTGGCATTTTTCTCGTATCCCCAGGGATCGGCAAGATTGAGTCTGATATAGCTTTGCCAAACGTTAACACTTCCAATTTATTCATACATTTGAACAAGAATAGGTTTGATTCGATTTTAAGTCTCTTACAGGAAAAACAATGAGAGTCTATCCCATTGCAGCTAACTGGATCTTTGAGCATAGTTCTTTTATAGTGTACTTTTGATTATATTCAGAGCTCTAATATACGCTTGGGTAGTCTTTAAGTCTAAGTCTAGGAAAAAATGAGGAAAAATTGATATGTACAAATGAATCATACTATTTCAATAACATTTTTTAAATAATTAATATTTTGATGTCGGGCATTTCGGTCCTTGATTTGATTATAAGCATATATTAAAAACATAGTTACGCCAATGTTAAAAGCAACTATAATATATACCTGGAAGGTGTTTATTAATCATCGTAAAAAAAGTTCAAATAAAATCTTATTTTGAAATCAATTTTAAAACAATATTGTTCCTTTATAACATTTTGTTTGTTTTTTTCTCAAATCACAAATAATTGCTATTAATGTGAAAAATTCCCATCGAATTATTTGTTTTTTCTTTTATAACAATTCAAAATACAATTAAAGTAAATCTTTTTTTTAAGAAATCTTTATTAGAAAACTTAGTCAGTAACTATTTATCGTTCAATTCGATTAGATACAATTTTCATACAAAAATTTGTACTCGCAAAATTTTTCTTCAAAAACAGTCATGAAAAATTGTGTAATATTTTTTATTGGAATTATATTAATAAAAATTTCAATTACAAATGGTTAGAAAAATTGATTTTAAAAAAAAAAAACGTGAAAATTTAGTGATTAAATTACAATTTTAGGACAAATTTCATCAAAATTAGATTTTGATGAATCTAAAGAAGATATAACAACCACACCGAAAGCAACACAAAATCAAAATGGTAAGTCATCGCCAAAAATTCAAGGTGTTCGTGTTACTGTCGATACTGGAAAAGTGAAAAAATCTGCAGGTTTGTGTTTAACTATATAAACAATTTTCTATTAAAAAAGAAAAACGTTGACTAAGTTTTAATTAATTAAATTTTTTTTAAATATTAAAAGAATCTGGAAGTAAAGAAAGTATTGAAATTGTTGATACATCAAAGACAAAACGTGTTGGTATCCATACAGATATTACATTTGAAATTACCGATGATAAAAATGATTCAAATTCAACAACATCAGAACAAAATGATAAAGGTAGTCTAAACAAACATAGAAATTAGTAAAAATATGTAAAATTCTAAAAAGCTTTCATTTAATATGAGTAAATTACATTAGATCTTATGGCAAGGACTTTTAGGAGCTTAAGGCCCACCGTACACTTGAGCTAAGCTATGCGGGCGAGTATCGCTATAGTTACATTGCTAAGCTGGGCTCGCTAACCCTGTTTCTCACTTGAACTAATCTACGCAGCGATAGTTTTGGTAAATTCATTCCATCAGTTCTATTTGAGCCGTCCGAGAGAGATAATGTGCGAGTACAGTATCGATGAATTATTACTAGACCTTTTCCACACTACCACAAAAAAAGAAGACATACTACACTTTTGCAAGCATCGATTCTACACTATATAATGCCGAAAGTACGTATATGTTAGTGTCAGCGATGGCAGCGAAGCTCGTTCGCGTAGTTGAGGCCTGAACTACGTGAACGAGCTTAGTTCATGTCGCTGATGACCAAACGACATAGTTTCAAAGCTTCGCTTAATTGTGCGACGACCAATGTAAATCCTGAATTTTTTACTTTCAGCACTTTCAGCTTAGGCCAACTGTGCGGCGGGCGTCAAGCTCTTGCCATAAGATCTAATATAATTTAGTTATGGTAAATAATAACTGGTTGAACTTTCCGAATCTTCTATATTTTTGATATAAATATTTCGATTTTCGCATTTTAATAATATAAATTAATTCTAGATGATACAAATGCTAGTGTACCAGTTTTTAAGGGACGAAATCCTACACAAAATCCACCGAAAAAACCACATGAACCAAGAATTCATACATGGGTGCCAAGTCAAACATATCGACCAACCATAACTGGTCATCGTTCACATTACAATCCAAATATTCCAGTATTTCCAAGAACAGATGATGAGAGTATTTACCGAAGCATTGATAATTGGTCAAATTTTGTACCAATTACATCTATGTGGACAACAGAACGTTCGTACTATCCGGCACCTGAATATCGTTCACATTTCGGTTCTAATGGTATTGTAAGAAATTCACAAATTCAATCACAAAATGATCATAAATGGAAACCTTGTTATTGTGTTTCGGATAATACAAATAGAAATAGTTGGCAGAATGATCGACAATATTATCGAAGAAGTCTAAATAATGGTGTCGATGATAAACTTGCAAGTCCATTTTCATAAACGATGGCGGAGCGTCTAAATATGATGTATATGCTGACCAAGGGGATGAAGAATAAAATATTATAAATTGTCTAACGAAATAAATAAAAATGATTTCCATCTATTCATAAACGTAGTTTTTCTTAATTTCATGGATTATAGAGCTGTTCTCAATCAAACATTCTTCCTAGACTATTGTTTCATATATATTTGTTCATTAAATGACAAAACAAAACACTTAAGAAAATCATTCTTATTGAATACAAATTAATATTTTTTTTTAAAATAATCCCATTCTAATAAGTTTATGGAGTGTGAATGCTGTACGTGCTTATTTTACCATCATCATCTAAAGTCGTTGTGGCAGCTTTATATCCAGCCTGTTTTCCATTAAGATTGTGTTGTTCGGCTTCAGCAGTGGAGAGAAGATTATAGTTTCGTGGTCTTCCATCATTTCCATACTAAAAAATTAAAAGTTAATATTTAAAAAAAACGTTTTATTATATAAAAAGAATTTAAAAATTACTTGAGTTTGTGACGCCCATTTGGAACTCTTCTCCCATGATTTACTTTTTTGATAAGGAGAAGTACCACCGACAACACCTCCAACTCCTCCAATATGACCAGCCTGACTGCCAGATTGATATCCAGAATCATAAACTGTACTACCGGCACGAATACCACCTGGTTGAATACTTTGTGCTTGGATTTTAGCCAATTGTTCAGATTCATGCATATACGAGTTAAGATCTGAGCTAGTACCAACTCCATGTTGTAATCCAGCTGCATGATGCATACTTGATCCATGTTGTAAATTGCTGCCGTAATGTAAACCTCCCACAGGAATAGTAGCTACACCTAATTGGCTACCAGCTGAATGATGACTGGCGGAATGAAGACCACTAGTTGTAGCTGCGCCTAATGGAACTACACCAACTACACCAGTACCTAAAGTATTGCTAGCATGACTATGACTTCCTGCAGCATAATGAGAGCTTGCACCGCCAGCAATTGGTATTGGGACAAAGCCACCTTGATTAGTAGATGTACTTTGTTGAGCTAAATATTTCGAAGAACTCGAAGCTGATGGATAAACTGGGGCAATAATTGGTATAGCTTGTTGAGTGTGCTCTTGACGTTCATTATGAGCATAATGGCTTGAGCTACCGCCGGTTGGATATTGAATTGCGATTGGAATACTGTGAGTTTTATGATATTCAGAGTGTGATCCATGGTGTTCTGCTCCACCCCCAGTAGTATATGGAATTGCAACTGGTATGGCTTGTGTTTGAGTTTTATGGTACTCAGAGTGTGATCCATGGTGTTCTGCTCCACCGCCAGTAGTATATGGAATTGCAACTGGTATGGCTTGTGTTTGAGATTTGTGGTACTCAGAGTGTGATCCATGGTGTTCTGCTCCACCCCCAGTAGTATATGGAATTGCAACTGGTATGGCTTGTGTTTGAGATTTGTGGTACTCAGAGTGTGATCCATGGTGTTCTGCTCCACCCCCAGTTGTATATGGAATTGCAACTGGTATGGCTTGTGATTGAGTTTTATGGTATTCAGAATGCGAACCATGGTGTTCAGAGCCACCTCCAGTGGTATATGGAATTGCGACGGGTATACTTTGAGTTTGGGCATTATGATATTCAGAGTGTGATCCATGGTGTTCTGCTCCTCCCGTATATACTGGAGCAGTTGGAACAGCTTGTATTACCTTTGAACTATGTTGTCCTTGATAATGTTCAGAGCTTGATGACCCTCCCGCATAAGATGGATATGATATAACGGGTGTTGCGGCATTGACTTGTTGTTGATGGGATTCTTGATAATAACTATCAGAACTACCACCACCACCAGCAACTGGAATAACAATCGGACTACTTTGTCCACTTGACGCATGATGACTTTGTTGATAACTAGATGAGGAGCCAGAACTTGCTGGTGAAACATAAAGTGGTGCAGATTGTAGATGATTTGTTGATGACGATGATGTTTGTGAAGCTGATGATTGTGAAGAAGATGCACCTCCCAAATGTGCTACATGTGATCCTCCTCCATATGATCCAGAACTTAAATCTGAAGAACCAGCACCAGAAAACCCAACATAACCTAAACCAACCTCAGTATCACCATGTTGACTAAAAACAGAAGAAAAAAAAGAATTTATAATTTTAGAATAGTTAAATATTGAAAAGAATATTATATACCTTTCGCAAGCTCCACAATCAACTACATTACTACTACTTCCTGAACTACCACTTTCGTATGCTCCAAGACGATCTCTAATGCTTTGCCGGGCAGCACTTACAGATGCATCATGTTGGACATAGTGACTGCATTCAAAAATATTACAAAATCAGTTACAACGTTGATAAAACGAATATTTAAACTAAATATTAGTTATTATTGAAATTAGTTCAACTATATAATTCGAAATTTTTGGCCCAATCGAAAATTAGTTTGTAAGTTTATTATTTGTTTTAAAGAATTTCGTTCTTTTTGCTGTTCTAACACATTGACTACAACAAAACAAACTACATAATTTCTACTTTGATTATTACTTACTTGTTATAATATGAAATTTTTCTACAATTTATAGGATTTTTATAGCACAAAAAAAGTAATATTATAAAATAGCCATCAAAATAAATTTTATAGTTTAAAATAATTGAAAGAAATAAGAAAAATAATATTTTATCAATTGTAAAAAAAAAAATTATAAGCAAAAAAAATAAACTGAAAGATTAGCTCTTTCGCTTACTGTCCATACTTAGATTGAAGATCCGCTCCAGAACTGTATAAATCTGAAATTACAAAAATTAAATTATATTTAATTAATTAAAAAAAAAAATATAGATTAGATTAAATAAGAATTTAAAAAAAAATCGGAAATTAAAAAAAATAATCGTATGTTTCGTAACCGCCAATAACCTCAAAAGTTTAAACAAATATATAGTTTCTTTTTTTTTTTAGGAATGTTTGATAAGAAAAATTAGCTCTCAATCACAACTTAACTTGAAAATCGTATAGATTTCATAAAGTAAATAGTCTTGAATAGATTCTTGAATACAGTTTTTAAAACGAACCGGAACTTGCTTAATAAAAAAGAGACAAGTTTGTACCTTAACACTTTCACGGACAGTAAAAAACTCATCTCATTTGCCATCACAATGAAAATGATATAGCATTCACGTCCGTTAACACATTTTCGCACAGACTTCTGTAACTGAATTTAGTCTTAAATACTTGAAGACCTTGTGCCAATACAATTGTCAATATTGAAAAAAGGTATTTCGGAAATCGGATGGCTCAATGGATCGCTAGTTTGAATCCCCATTTGGTTAAAAGAAAACAATGAAATGTATTCATCTATTCCTAGTTTGAATTCAAGATTTCAGTCCGTGTTTTTTATAGGCACGTTAAGCAGTTGGTTCCAATGATAGTACGTAACTACCAAAAAAAAGAAAAAAGGGGTTCAATGGGCTGCAAGGCAATAAGTACAAAGTTTTCTGAAAAATGGTCGTATCTATGACGTTGGCGATGTATAATACAAAGTTTCTCAAAAGATATGATTTGAAATTCTTTGATGTTAAACAAATTCAAAATTGTGTGACAAACATTCGAAAATTTTCGATGTTGGGTCATTATTTACTGAATTAATTTTAACGCGAGTTTTTGCGGTAGTCTCATCTTGATTTGGGAGGTAAATTTACTAAATGTAATAAGGATTTCTCAAGGTCGTACCCAAAACGGTTACTTTATAAAGTCCAAAGTTCAAATTCACTCAAACAATTTCAAATATAGTTTCCACTCCATCTATTGGAGTAATGGTTTCCCTGAAAAGTTAGACCAGTTTTCATGAGAATCTATCTAAAAAAATTTATCTCTGAAGTTAGTACACTTCAATATACTATTGTAGTTCACTATTGTGTTCAATATATGTAAAATACCCTTTTTTCGTATCTATTTATGAAAATAAAATCACATCACGTTGGGCATATATTCTCGAAACGGATGAATTTCGTTTGGTCACAAGTTTATATCAAATTTCGATTAAAATTTTCTTAAAAACCACATCAATTCTTTTCACTATTTGTAAATTTTAAGAAAATCCGCCTTTTTTTCGTTCACTTTAATTTTTCCATAAAAATTATTCATCTTTTACTCACCAGCAACTGCAAGTCCTGCAAACAGGAAAAATGGAATCCAACTTTTCATATTGATTAAAATTTATATAAGATCCTTGTGTGAGCGTTTTTTTTCCTCTCCAAATAAAATTAAATTCTTAAAATATATTTTTAAGGAAATTTTCCAAAAAAAAAAAACAGGAAAACCAAAAAAAAAATTCAAAATGATTTTCGGAAAAAAAAAGAAAAACTTCTTATTTGATTGAAACGAAACAATTGAATGAATTTCAGAAAATTCAATTCGAAACTTATTGAAAATTATTTTTGCGGGATGATAAATTTATAAAGAAAAAAAAATCCTATATGTATAGATTTCCCTTCTCGGGGGGGGATGATTGTGGGGGAAAACTGTATCTCAAAACTTTGACCTTTTTCAGTTTGGCTCGTTTTGCTTGATTTTTTCGTAATTATCAGAATTCAATGAAAAGTTCATATTTTCAAGATAATGTTTTTCTTCTGTTTTTTACATTTCATAATATGTATAACGTCTTGTTTTATAATATTTAGTTGAAGACGAACACCAGTGATGGAATTAGGACAAGAATTCGAAATTGAAATTTTTATATTTGAACGTTCAATTTCTTGGATTTCCGGTTGTTTACTAAAGCCTAAAATTAGAACAGGATAGAAAATTGTATCTAGATTCTGAAATCAAACTGTCATCCAACTGGATTTAAATTATAGTCTGTTATGAATAAAACTTATAAATTCAGGACTTATGGCAAATTTGCGGCGAATTCAACTCAATTGGTAGCGAATTTAATTGTCGCAACTTTTAGTGACATCTCCTTTTTGCAATGTTCACTACGTCAATCTAGATATCGCCTCCACTATATATTCCATTTATAAGATTATTATTCTAGTGTATGACCAATCTAATTACACTTTTTGTGCGTTCTGTGTTTTACTCTGGAATTCTTCATTTCTAATTCTGGAAAATCTTGAAAATACGTCTGTATATTTCTCTGGTAATCCAAGCTGTACAAAAAAATAGATAATTTTTCTAGGTTTTCTTCATATTTTGTTCCTAAATTTAAAGTCTTCTAACCAAGATTTATCCTTTACTTAATCCGCTTCTGAAAAATGGGATATTTTTGTTCATATATGTATTAGAATTGAAATTTTTTAAAACAACGGTTTTTTTAAAAAATATGTAAAGTGTACTTTCTTATACGCATCTACAATATCAGTCTTATCAATAAAATAGAAAAGGAGATAGAAAAATTTCCAACTTCCTGATTAGTATATCGCTTTAAAAGTTAATCAAATAGTATTTCATTATACAATAGACTTCAGTAACAAGTTTTGTTAAAATCGGTCAAATTATTCTGCTCACAATATTAATAAACGAGGAGGCAGCCACTCAATAATAATTATTCTGAAAATGGATGCTTTCATTTTCCCGGAAGGTCAAATTTGATATATTCGAATGAAAATCATAATTGTATAAAATTTACACTTGACCTAATTTTTTCACGAGCCTCTGTGAAGCTTTATCGCCTTGGTCGAAGTGATATTGTAAAATACAACGAATTTTTCAGAATTTTGACTCATTTTTAAAACCCAATTAACGCAATTACTTCTGACTAAATTTTACCATTTTTTTAAAAGCATTCTATGAAATGTCAGCTCTCAAGCACGCTTTAATATAGCTTGATAGCATTAATGAAAGAATATACATACACAATATGTTCATGTCGACCATTTTAAATATTTATTTTGCAACTTTTTTGACATCACATGCGATTTTTTTTCAAATAAATAATCCTAATTTTTCACAAAAAAATGTATTTCAAGTCTCTTGTGACGTAATCTGTATATTCTTTCATTCATCGCTTGATAGGGTTAGAACTACTAAAGTTATGCGACTCTAAAGCAATGTTTTGGAAAAAGAAACCGCGAAATTTGTACGTGACCTAATGTATAATAAAGTATAAACTGAAAGAAACAAATTAAATTAATAATACATATATTAAAAAAAGTAAATAAACAAAATTTTTGAAAAAAAAGTAATTGAAATGATTAAATTTTAATAAAAAATCAATTTTTGATTGACATTTTCTAATAATAGGAGATTGATGATGCCTTATAAAAGTTGAAGAGTTTATCGAGATGGAAAATTTATTTAATATAATGCATTTTTTTTTTTTATTGATATTGAATATATTGGACGAGGCCTCGTAATCAATAAATTTAATTGCATTTTACTTTTTTTTTAAATGAAAAACGCAATTTTAAAAATTTTAGGGACAAGGATTTATCTCAAATTTCTGAAAATATATACAAAAACGTAAATAAAAATCAATAAAAATATAAACTCTCGCGTTTAATTCTAAGAATTTTTTAATTATTTATTATTAATAAATAAATGATAATATTAATTTATTAGTTATTTTTAAAAAATAGGGTGTCAAGTTATGGGTTTTGACGTCATTTTCGATTTTCAAATTTGACTAGTTTTGAGTCTTTTTCTTGTCAAACATCGGCTGAATAAATTTTTTTTTAATGTCCATTTGTTTTAATATTAACATCTAACAAATATTTATTCAGCCGACGAAATATTTAACTAATTTTATGAAGAAAAAAAGATTAAATTTGCATGCTCTCTTTCTTCCCTGCTGGCCTAATCCTTGAATAGTGGAATCCAAATAAATTCGAAGATGTCTCTGAGGACTTTCCTTTATTAAGTCAGTCTCAAGATAATCAGTTGGCTATGGCGTTTGTCTTGACACAAAAACAATAACTAAAAAATTTACTAATAAATAAACATCGTGAAAGAATAAGATTTTTTGTACACTCGAACTATATATCATAACACTTTTAATAACCGTTTTTAGATTAAAATTCAACAATTTTTGTAAATTTTGTATAGATTGTTGCGAAAGTTCTAAACCAATTGAAAATATATTATATTCCTCCTATGAGAGAGAACAGAATGTTGAAATGGTTTGAGTTTTTTTTGTATGTTTTAGATCCTTTTATGATGTATTGGCTCTCATACCCAAATATAAGGATATAAGAAACCTATACTGGACTTAGTAGGAATTTTTATCGACTACTAACTTGAACTTTTTCAAAAAAAAACGTTTTCTTTTTCTTTAAACGCAGCTAATTTTAATTGTGTTTTTTTACTTTTAATAATCCCTTTTTAGTCAAACTATGAAATTAAACTAATAGATATTTTACAAGGCGGTCATTTAAAGTATGCTTTAGCAAAATAAAGTTTTTTTTAAAAAAAAATTTTATATTAAAAGATAAAAATAATAGAAAAATGGGACGAGTATCTCCCTTAAACGGGAAAACATGAGATTATTAATATGTCTTCTGTTGGTAGACTATTGATCTGATTTTTGTCAGTGTAAGGTAGGAATAAAATACATGGTTCTTCAAACAACTTTATTTATTCTTTTTTTAATGAAATCTCACAAAACCCAAACCTCTTAGCAATTGAAAAATTTCAACTAGTAATTTCTTAAAATAGATTTTGCTACCACCTTACCTTTACTTGACTGGGAAACTTGGAGTAACTTCACAAAGTATACTAGACATGATTGACAGATACTAACAAATTACAATTTATCACTGAGTATATATATGTACTAATATGTGTGTATGTGCATACTGATTTTAAAGAATATAAATAATTCGAGTCGAGCTGAAAACTTAAACTTAAATTTAACAATTTTAAAACACCCTATATTTTTGAAAAAATTTTATAGAACAAAATTTAAACATATTTCATTTTCTAAAGAATTGATTTTATTTAATAATACGAAATTTGAATTTTGGACAAGCAAAGTCATTGCTAAATAAATAAGATTTCGTACCCCATCTGCAAAATTGTGATAACCTTTTGGAACCATTCGTATATAATATCTTTAAATTTTAAATAAAATTAATATATATATAAAATTTCTGTAATTAATAACATTTTAAACAAATCAATGAAATTCATTGGAATTTTATTTTATTTTATTTTTTTTAGTTTTTTCTGATAATCAAATTTAATATTTTTTGACGTTGACCGTCAAAAAATATTAAATTTTTGATTATTATGGCGTAATTTTCGAATATCCTTTAAATATGATTTTTATTTTGATAACAAAAATTTTGTCGGAGATACGAGATGCTAACGTTCAAGTATACAACAATGTGTAAGCTAATGAACTGTTTATTAGAAAATGTTTTTCATTCATATAATAAAAAAAAACTTCGTTGTTTTTAACAGTGTTAGCATAACGGTATTGTAACGTAACGCCATAACGAAATATCAGAGTTTTTCGGGGTAAAGGTCGAAGCAGAATGACGGTTCCATGACGCTATACGTTTTCTATTAGACTACACTGAACGCGACGGATCCACGACGGACTTTTTTAATACAAACCGTGAATCCGTCGTGCATCCGTCTATCTATTTTTCGTATAACGTTTTTAAAAAGCACTAATAACGTTATGATTTAACACAGAAAAACCATAAAGTTGTAACAACTGAATTTTAGTTCTCACAACCGTAGTAAAGAAGTTGTTTCAATATTAATTTGGTTTTTCATATGGCTGAAATAACTTATGTGCTATCATATTTTTAAAAATTCGAAACACAAAGTGAAAAACATATTACGTCCTAACACACCAGACTACCGGTTAGGATACGGTCATATTTCCGCTTAACATTAAATACTTCTGATTTCCGGAGAAGTCAATTCTTTCGTTTAGTCCAAGATATGTGTGTGCCAAGTTCTTTTCAAATCCGTGCAAAGGATAAAAAGAATTTGTATCTTTTGCCTAAAGAACCGACTACTTCCGATTATACATATTCATCCTAAATCGAATCAGTTCATTCCTTAATTACAGCCTATCTAATTTGTGCACAATGGAAGGGTCTAAGTACAGGGAGTGCCAAAAGGTATTACTTCCAAAGCCTATCTTTAAATCATATTTGAATATATAATTTCAAATTTTGCATTACGTTTCTGGGTACAGGTACGAGTACGTACCCAAAAACGTAACGAAATAGTCATTTTTCATTGGAACTATTACTATTTTTTTCCAGTATGCCAACACTGGTATTTAATTTTCAAGGAAAATAATAGAAAATTTATATATATATATTTTTTTTTTTATTTCAAAATTATTTTGATAATTTTAATATATGAGGCAATAATAAATATTAATGTCTTTCAAAAATAAAACAATATAAAACTAAAAACAGGAAATTCTGTTTATAATTTAATGTTTTCTATTATCAGTAATAATATATTTTTTTTTTTTTATAATATTTAAGGTAATATTAATATAGTACGAGTATTAACATTTATTTGAAAAAAAAAAAACAAAATTGTTTTAAGAATGTGTTTCATATGTTGTGATTTTTCCATTATCATTGACTGTTGTAGTTGCAGCACGTTGGCTCGTCTCTTTTCCATTCACATTTGCTGATGAAGAAAATGAGGATGATGCTACTCCAAAGAAACCTGGACCAGCACTTCTAGAATCAGTAGAGACACTGTCATCACCAAATCTTGCGTCTATATTTGGTGAATTCTTTGAAGAAGAAAAAAAATAGAAAAACAAATTATGAATATATTTGATTATCTAAAAATTCCATAACTAATTAACTTATTTCTAAAAAGTAACCACCTGGAATGACATTGGAATCAGTGAACTTTTTGAAACTGATTTCTGTAGAATTAATAGGGGAAACTCAATAATTTCAAATGAATGGATTCTTGGTATTACAGAAAGTAGCCGATATAGACTATCACCGATGACATCGCTATGCTAAAATCATCGATGAGAGAACACAGTAAGTAGCCAGTGATACTCTCGTATTTGTGTATTTATGACTTCATTAAAATTGTTGATAATATTATTTCATATTTTGTTTGTAACAAAAGAAGCGAAATTTAAGGAACTTTAAAAACCTTACAGAAAATCCCAGATTCTAGATACTTGATCTTATAATGGCTTTAAAGTGTCTAAAAATCATGAATTCTCTAAGATTTTAATCGATCTAACATCCATTTACTTTCAAAATAATTCGGTTCTGTCGATTTTATGAAATAAGAACTATTAATAAACTATTTCTTCATCTTGAAAAGCTTATCATTTCAAAATAACAAAATAAAAAAAAATTCTTTATGGTTTCTATCAAAAATCTTGAAAATAAAATATTTACTGGATTTTGTGGATTTATATGAGCTGTTTGATGAATTCCACCTGGTCCATATGATGCACTTGAACTGGCATAATTTGGTGCATATCCACCATAACCACTATCATGTCTACCAAAACTTCCGGCGGTCTGATGTTGAAAACCACCTCCGTTTTGTTGTCCAAAACCTCCTCCGTTTTGTTGTCCAAACCCACCTCGGCTTCCTCCCTGTCCAAAACTAGCTTGAGCTTGTTGTTGTTGTTGTTGCAAGGAATTAAAGAAAGCTTGTTGATGTTGCAATTGTTGTTGATAAAGACTATTTTTATACAAAAAAAAAAGAAATAGTAATTATCTATTATTTAAACGAAAAAATCAATTTAATTTTATCAAATTTTTGGTTAAAATAGAAAAAAAGTAAATTTGGTATTTTTGTTTTGTACAAATATTTACTTTTCTGGATACAATGAAGAACTGGCATAAGCAGTGGCTTCAGGACTAGCAAAAGTCATAGATGTAGCACTAAAGTAAATTATTTTAATTAACAAATGTTAGTTAGAAAAAACATTATTTATTTTAGAAATCTAGAAAAAATGTTAATTAGAATATTAAAAGCATAGAAAATTTGAAAATTTAGTAAATTATTAAATATTTATATTTCTCAAACATTTGAACGGTTTATGTCTCGCAACATTCTTAATGTTTCTAGCAACATTCACAAACTTATAAACATTTGACTAACGAACTTGTTCAAAGTGGATTTCATTTAATTTATGTTTTGATTTCGAGGCGAGAAGGTCGTTGTTTTTTTCGTTTTTTTTTTTTTTTTTTTAATATGTAAATTATGTAAAATTTCAGATATTTATGTATATAAAAATGTATTTTATTTAAATTTAAAGAAAAAGGATTCATCAATAACCGGTAAATTAATAAAATAACAAAAAATTTAACCACTTACTCCATTTTGTTTTTGTTTTTTAAGTAAAAATATTTTCAATCACACTTTAATGAATTTATTCTTTCGACTGTGAAAGATTTATTAATTTTTTTAAAAAATTCCTTCTAAGCTTTCTTGCGCTTTAACTTTTAATAAAATAATAAAACAAAATTACAAATAATTCCACTGACCGAATTCGCGCAGACATGAGTCATTCAAAATATGACATAATAATTACCGCCAAATTTGAAATAAATTAAAATAAATAAAAAATTCTTACGCAGCATGATTGTTTTGAAGAGCCTGGAAATAATTATTTAAAGACTGTCTAAATTCTTGTGGATTTAAAAATGGTGGAAATGGAGCTGGAAATTGTTGTCCAAATCCTTGACCAGCTTGATATGAATTTTGTTCGCCATATGGAAAACTGGGACCATATGAATTTTGTCCAGAATAACCACCATAACTATTACTACCAGCACCAGCTGATGAACCAGCAAAACTACCACTCTTTGAACCGGAATTGCTGTAACCTAATCACAAAAGATAAAGAGAAAAAAAAGGAAAAGATATATTTTAATATTTTTATCATTTCATTTCCGATCTGGTGTATATTTCTGGACCCAACAAAACTATCAAATATCAGTAATAATAACTTCTTAAGTAAGGCTAGAAAACTGTGCATAGCTGGGAGAAAGTGTATGCAGTAGTCGGAGCCTTTTTTTATTAATAATATGGCTCAAATCGAACCTGAAGGCGGAAATTAATACAAAATATCATATATATTAGGAATTATATAGGAGCTTTCTTAGTTCATACTTTTACTGAGGGAAAAGTCAGAAAATTATGAATTTGCATTTACCACGCGCAATATTTGGAAGACCGGTTCGTTCTTCCTATAGTCATAGTCCGGTGGAAACTGATTTCAAACAAATTCACGGATCTCAACGAAGCAGTGATAGAATTTAGGTGATTTTGTTTAAAATATAGGAAACATCAATGGACCGGCCCCATTAAAAATTTGATGAATGAGAAGATCACATCTGCAACTTTACACCGCTTTTCCAGAGAGTATAAACTTAACATAATAATACTTCAATAAACACATTCCTTTCAAAATTGATAGTTATTGTTGGATATGGAAATATTACACTGGATCCATTCATTTCAAGCTCAAATCAAATTTTATAAAAATTCCACGAAATCACAAATGTTTCATACTTTTTTTTACCACCTTGTTTCTGTGTTTAACATTCAAATCAAGTAAAATTAGTGTGTTTATGGGAAACACCGTTAAAATAATATAAAAATTTACCTGCTTGTGCAGCTCCTGCTAATAAACAAACAACAGCGATTGTCCACATATTATTTTTGTTCAAACTAAGAAAAAAAAAAAGTAATATAAACAATTAGTTTTGATTTTAAATTATTTTCATTTCAATGAATTTCATTAATTATTCAACAGAAAATTGTTGGCGCACATTATTTTGTAATTTAAATTACAGAAAACGTCTTGACCTCTTCAAAATTGAACTTAAAATCTGTTAAAACTAATTATTTCCGTATTAAAAATGCGTCATTTCTACTTGCACGAATTATGAAAAAAATCTTTGTTTTTAATTTGATGTTTTGTCAAAACAAGAATTATTGGAAAAAATCAATAAATACAGGGAATATCCCAAATGATTCTTTTGTTATCCAACAAATTTATCATGTATTGCGTTGTTTTGGAATAAATTTAGAAATCTAGCTTCGCATAAATTTGCGGTAAATTAGCGGTTTTCGTGTTGTATTGATTTTTAATCTTATAGTAGAAAAAAATATTCAATTAAACAACGATACAGAATGATTTCTACAACCGGCACTAAGGGAAATCATAAAGGTCCAAACAGATTGACGGATTCAGGACGCATTAAAATGTTTAATGAATACTTTATCAATTAAGGTCCACATAGCCGACATCCTACTTCTGAGTATGGGATAACACTATACAAAGATTGGTTAAACAGAAAGGGAGAAATGAATCATCCTTTTTGTCGGCTTCTGCATTTCTGATTTTCCCAACTAATTTTCGATCTGAAGATGAATCCCCTCAAAAACAGATGAACATGTTTATCTGATTTATATGGCACTTCATCTGCGGATGCATACTCTCACAATAATCACACACGATACCGTCGCACACTACCAATTTTTCTAAATTGTGTGGAGAGATTCTGATGTTTTTATTTGATCAATCCTAGCGAAAATTACAAAAGTCCATTTCTTGCTAGTTTTCTGGTTTTTCCCGTCAAAATAGGATGTCGGCTGTGTGGAGGTTGGCCTTTAGACTACACAGAACGCGACGAATCCATAACGGACTATTTTTAATACAATCTGAAAACCGTGAATCCGTCATTCTGTTTTCCGCATAATGAATATTATTTTATGAGAACACTTAAAATAATAATTATGTTGATATAAACACTTTAAAAAAAAACATTGAAAATACTTCAAATTCAAAAAAAAAATTATTTCACTAATTGCATTTTAATATTCTCCAAACAGAATTTCAATGAAATGAGTCTTAAAACATTATTATTATTTATAAAGCGTAAAATAATTAAAATAATATTATTAATAAATTTGCGCGCACATACTTTTCTGTTGTTTAGGTTTTTAATATCGTTGTTTTAAAAATTAAAATAAAAGCTTTTTTTATTTTTAAATAAAAATGATTACTTCTTCTTTAGCACAATCACTAACAATGAATAAAACTTTTCAGGTGGAATCTCATCAACTTATATTAAAATTTACTTCGATTTAAAAATAAAGAAAAATGAGAAAAAATCGCAACTTTAGAACAAGAAAGTCAAACAAAAAACGTGAAAAACTTGATTTTTTTCTTCTTCGTGATGGTTTTCAGTGGTTTAATTACATAGCAATGGAAAAAAAAACATAGAAAAAAATAAGAATTTTCTATTCTACGAGTGTTAAAAGAAGAAAACGAACCAAAAATACACAACACAACACATCAGGTATGTAACTAACTAACTATACGCATGTGTACTTTACTTTAATTATATAATAATATAAAAGTTAGACACTTTTAGAACACCACAAATCTTCATTACAGACCTTATTTCTGTAGATACTTGTTTTCTTATGTAAACTAGTAAGGTCTTAGGTCTTGGGTAATTCAATATTTTTAAAAATATACAACAGAGCAGCAAAACTCGAAATTAAATGGAATGAAAAACTTTAAAAGCCAAAATTTGTGTCTCACTGTCTTTTTTTTTTAATGTAAATAAAAATTTTATATACCATAAATTTCGCGATAAGATCCGGAACGCGTTTTTAAATAACATTTTAATAAATACGAAATTGATTTCATTTATATAATGGCAATTAAACGGCTATCAAACGACAATAATATTATTGTTTTTGTGTGCTTTTTTTTTTTAAAAAAGTATCATTACCTCTAAATGTAATCAATTGAATATAAAAACATGGATATTTAGATCAAGGCTTTCAACAAAATAAGAAATTTCAATCATAATTTTTAAATGCAGTACCATATTTTTACTACTGCTTCTTCTTAAAACGTAAAAACAAACATTAACTGATTAATTATGACCATGAAATTGTAAGACATAATTTCATAGAACTTTAAAGCTCGGATCTTCCTCGATAAACTCGTTTTATTTTCCACAAATGAAATTACTAAGTCATTTTTTAATAATTAATTATACAATTTTTTAAGATAATATGCAAATTATTATCAATATAATAAATAACACAACATTGGCGTACAATAATTAGTTTTTGAAGATTTCAAAGTTCAACGCTTTTTTTGGGAAATCCATCCAGCAAAGGAAAGATATGACTAAAGACAAGATGTGGAAAAAAGTTTGTATTCAATATAAGTAATTTACATTAGGTCTTATTGCAAGAGTTTTAAGCTCCTAAAAGGTCTTTCCATAAGATCGAACTAATGTAGTTTACTCATGTTAAATGAAAGCTGTTTAGAATTTTACATACCTCGGGCCTTATTATGGAATACGATTGTAATCGTAACTTTGACGTAAGGCCTGTTGTTGTTATTGTTTTCTACAAACAACAACACGCCTTACGTTAACGATACGATAACGATCGTATTCCATAATAGGGCCCCTTATCTTTGAGCAAAGATTGTGCAGAGATGATAAGTTATCAGAACTTTAATTCGAGAGCATCTAATGTACGTCTTATGTCACTCATATACTTCGTATCTATACTAAAACCCGTGAAGAGACATTTTCTAACTGTTGGGAAATTGATTTATGAAAGTTTTCGAAATTTTTTAATTAAAAAAATTATTAATTTTTTTCGATACCTTATTCTGTTATGAGCTCATAGGAACCAACAAATTGAGACTATTGAAGCTGTAAATAATTTTAATAAATCATTTAAAATTCTTCGGATCAAATTTTCATGTAATTTTCAAATTTCGAAGTTTTCAAGTGCATACACATTTTCAACGATTTATTTAAATTATTTGTAGCTTGAATGTTGGAACTTTTTTGATCCCTATCTGTTCATAATAGAATAAGCTATTAAAATAATTCATTTTTTAATTAAAAAGTTGTGAAGAATTGAGTTAAAAGTGAGAAAAAATCATGAATCTTACACAAAATTTACAAAAAAATCACCTTTTACAAATAATGAAATTATTTCGATGTTTTGACTATACTTAAAAATTTGAAATTTTTTTTTTTTTTAAAGAACTTTCAGAAGGTGGTTAGGGAAATTTGTTTCAGAGTTCTAATCTATGTATTTCCATTATCTTTGCTAAAAGTATTGCATGCCCCAATATTTAACTATTTACAAAATGTATCTTGAACACGTATCAAAAAAAAAACAGCGTTCGCCACCATTGTGTTTTTAAATCATTAAAAGCTTTCATAGTACTTTCAGAAAACAATATTAAAAAAGCTCTATTTCGAAACGTAAATGCATTTAATTGACCTAATGGAACTTACGGAAATAGCATCTGCCCTTGACAGTTAAATAGGGTTCTCCAATGCTAATGAATTTCAAGTTCGTAATCGAATGAAAAATTAATATTGCACAATATGTTTATTTATTGGATAAGATGCGTCTTATGTAACGAACCGGTTCTTGGCATTAAAATATCTTTATATTTCTCTTAGCTTCTTGTGTATTTTATATTTAGTGTGCTTTGATCTCAAAATAAATTAATATTATTATAAAATATGATATTTTATAATAATTAAAGTCCAAAGAACTTTCGAAAGACATAATTGGAATTCCCTTTCTTTCTAAAGAAAACTTCTAAAAAAAAACCTGTTGATTTTTTTGTAGAAATGATTTTATGATTTTTAATTTATTATTCATATTTCATATATTTTCATATCACTATAAATTTTGCAAATAATGATAATAATTTTTTTGTGTTACCAAGTAGATACCAAATATGGATGTTGGATGACTTTTTAGTGAAGGCTTTTGAGTTCAATAACTCAAGCTTCAAGTAAATATTTCTATAAATTGGATATTTCATAATCAATAGTAGTTTTGGGATTATCTTTAAGCTACGTCAGTCTTTTAGAAATCCAATTAATTGATTTGTTTAGGTAGATTCTGTACAAAAGATAACCTTTAGTCCTTTTTCTCTGAAGACTAGTTGAAAAGTTCAAGAAGTGTGGTGTAAAGATTTTCTTATCCTTTTCATATATAGGTTTTTAACTTCAAATTAAACTGAATAAAGGTTAATTTAATTGGAAAATAGTTTAATTTGATTGGAAACAAATTTAATTTGGTTTCAAAAAAATTTAATTTGAAGTTAAAAACCTATATTTTTTGTAACCAAACCAGGACTTTGGATCGAAGTGTATAGGTTGGATTAGATTGAAGCACCAACAGCAAAAGCAACAGCAAAATTTTTAGAAACCATGCGTTTAAATGGGTTGAATTAGATTACCGACAGCAACAGCAACTTCATTTCTATTTCTAATTTTGCTGTTGCTGTTGCAAGTTGACAACAAGCTTATAATAGAGTGCATGAATCTTGAAAATATGAATTATCGTTTTTTTTTTTGTTTTTTTTTGGTTTTGTTTGATGAATAAAATATAATTTATTTGTTAAATTATAATTTTTTATTGCATTTTTTTTATTTATTCTAAATAATCTATTACTAGTACCGCCCATTGGTCGAAATTCCTAATAAAATGAAAATTAAAATATCGATTGCAATAATTAAAAGTTAAACTTGTAAATTTCAATATGATATTCTTATTCTCACACTTATTTATTTACAAATCCAAGCATCAATGCTTTTTTAAATTGTTTTCTTGAATTTGGTCCAGAAAAATAAACAGCTGTTTTCTAGATAATTCTGTATCAAAAACCTTCTAAAACACTTCAGTTATATCCTTTCCTTCATTACAAAATATATGGCACACAACTGTGTGCCATATATTTTGTTGTTGTTCCCATATAAATATGTGGGAAACTTTTACCTGTCCAACCTGGCTCAACGACCATATATCAACATACTTTTTGTGTTTAAACACTTCTCCTCATCAATAGCTTTCGATTGATATATATATTAAGCCACATCTTTTGTTAGAATACGAATAAAAGGGAGGTAAATTTTTGTGCTTGCCTATTTATATATAGATGAAAAAAGAAGATGGTGTAATTTACCTAAAAACGATAAATTCGTGTATTTAATGACATTATTTCAGTTTATTTTCAAAAATTACTTAGAAGAAAAATCCATTACGATAATGTAATAAAATGTCCTTAAAAATATTTCAAATATTTTTGGCAAAAAACCATATGAATTTTAATCAAAATTTTTTTAACTGAAATTCACTAAATTGTATACATTTTATTGGGGTCGTTATAAAGGCGCCAAATTAATCTTTTCCAAAAAAAAAAAATGTCTAGGAAATAAAAACATTTTAAATGGAAATAATATTGGAAAAAACCTCGCAATTTATGTGCATTCCGTATGCATTTAGTTGCAATAGAGTTGCCGGGTAACCACACGACTCCATTGGACCTTTTTCAAGACGTAATTTCAGTCGGACTGAAAAAAAGTCTAATGGAGACTCGAAAATTTGGACTTTTTTGTCAGTCCGACTGAAATTATGTCTTGAAATAAGTCCAATGGAGTCGTGAGCTAACATGAAAGCAAGCAAACTTATTTTTTAAAACTTGAACTGCCAAATTTTGCTGTTGTTGTTGCTGTCGTTTAATGTGTTTCAAAAAGCAGCATTCACTACGTTCGCTGTTGCTGTTGCTGCTTCGATTTGATTCAGGGGTATTTCCTAACTTTTTCCGGTTTCGTTCCCGCTTCGGTTTTCGTTTTCGTTTGCTCCGGTTACGATTTAGGTTAAAAATCGGTTAATACCGGTGAAATTAGGGGTGGAATCGTGTAACTTGATTTCGATCAAATCGTATCGAAAAAGCATAGGAATTGCAATGTTTTTTCGATACGATTTACTATCAATCGAATCGCACGATTCCATTCCAGATTTGTAATGGTCGATTGGCGAAAAATCAAAGTAAAGACAATTAAATTAATTTATCTAATTCATTAAAATCTTATGTTTGGGCGAGAAACAGCATGACTTCTTGTGTACCATAATCTCCATCAATATATCTCTATGCTTGTAGCTGAATAAAAATTTAATTCGGATACGAGTTTTTTTTATATGTGAATTTTTATAAAAGTTTAATCAATAAAAAAAGAGCCTTGTCAACCATAAAAAACCGGTTGAAAACGATGCAAAATATAATTCCGGTTCGATTCCGATTTCAGAGTTGCCCAAAACGGAAGTTAATTACGGCTTTCGGTTCGGTTCCGTTTCCAAGTTCTGATGTGAACTGAAACAGATGACTAAAAAGAATATTATCGTAAAAAATAAAACTGAAAAATTTATCACCAACATTTTTTTAATACATTTTATACATTTAACAAAAATAACAATAATTACTCTTAAAAATATTATAAATGATTTATATTTTTTGTATATTTTTGATTTTTACGTGAATATGGAATTTTAAAAGTTCTAAAAATCGGATTTTAAATAGATAAATTCTTAGTTTTTTCATTTTATTATCATTAAATATTTATAAAAAATACATATACAGAAAATTTTAGATATAAGCGGCTTTTTTTTTTTTTTTTTAAAGGTGGACCTTTTGATATAAATGATCCTTTCCCAAAAATATACGCACTCCAAACTTTCTCATTAGTTCAACAAAAATTTAGTCTTATTTCGTATTATAGGCGACCTATTTTATGAGCCAATTTTGACGAAAATTCATTCAAGTTGAGTCGCTTATAACGAAAGTTTGCTGTATAAATTGAATTTTATAAAAAAACAATTTACGTTTTATATTAATTAGTTTTAAAACTAAAGTTTTGATTTATTTGATTGAATAAGAATATCTTTCCACCATGATGGTCTTTCAAATGCTCCCGGATTTGTAATGAATTCATTTTCTAAATTCTGATATAATAAACCATCAGAACGACCAATAACTGAATTTAATGCAAAATCTGGTGCTGCAATAGCATCGGCTATCGATACAGCAGAATCTTTTAATAATGCACATTTATTTAAGAGATTCGAACGTATTATATTAACAAAATTTGTGTTTGTTGTAAAATTTCCTTCAAAAAATGTTGTCATATGTTTATCTAGACACCATGAACTATAAATGTTAAATAAAATATATAAGACTTCTCGTAATTCGCTTGTAACATCCGGACGTTTACAACGTTCTTTAAAACTACAAAATGCATGATATTCAGCATAAGCTTTTGTTAAATCTTTAGCAGTATAAACTTGTGCATTATTTCTTGCATCGAATTTATGTGTCCCATTATTTATAGCTGTATTCATTCGATTTGATGTTTTACTCAATAAGTAACACATTAGCCATTCATAAGAATTAATTACAACTAAAAAAAAAGAAAAGAAATAATTGAGATTAGGATTAGTAGTAGAGATTATGTATAGTTTTTTTTGTTGAAAACTTACATTCTATCGAATCGATTGAATATTGTTTAATTAAATTATCAAAATTTCCATTAAGTATTTCATTTTTACGTAATATAAAATTTGCTGTTCCCATTGGACTTTCAACTTGTGTCTCCCATTGTCGAATTAACCAATTTGATGCTTGTTGCCCTAAAACATTATTATCACCTTCATATGTACAACAAGGATCATGATTGTTTCGTAATTCTCCTAAATTTGAAGCTTTTAAATATCCATGACCACCACATGCTTCACGAGCTTCTTGAATTGCATCTCGTGCTGTCCATGTTATTAAAGGTTTTGATGATGATATTAAAGCATGTACCTCAGAAACAGCTTGTGTCTTTGAGAAAAATTAAAACGAAAATAAATAATAATTACTTTTAATTCGTTTAATTAATTTCAATTCTTTACCAATAATTCAAAACCATTCGAATCAGCTTGTGATTTTTGTACAGTTGTTAAATAAGTATTAGTTAATTCTACGACAGCTATTTTTAAAATACATGCAGCAGCTAAATATGGGAAAATACGCCATTGCTACAAAAATAAAATAAAAATATCATTTATATTTTAGATATAACGACAAATAAGATATATTATTCTTACATGTAATTGATATTCAATTATAGGAACTTCTTCTCCATTCCTATCGGGACCAAATTGTTTTCGTATAGCTGCATAACGTACAGCTATAACCGAAGCATTCGATAATGTATTAACTGATTCTTGCATGATACCAACACGTCCAGCAGAAAATGATTCTAAAGCTGCTCCCAAAACTTTTCCCGGTTCACTAAAAACACTTTCATAATTTCCATCTGGTGTAACATCACCAGTTCGATTAAGTAAATTTTCTCGTGGTATCCGATAATTTGAGAACATAACAAAACCATTATCAATACCATTTAAACCAATTTTTTCACCAATATCACCAACCATAACACCAGGATACGGTTGTAATGTGTTCGGATCACGAATTGGTACTAGAAAACCATGTAAACCTTGATTAACACCATCCGGTGTATATAAAATTGCAAATGTTAATGCAATTGTTGCCGTTTTACCTAAATTACCAACCCAACATTTTGCCGCTTCAAAATCTGGTGTATGTATTATAAATTCTTGTGTTTTTGGATCATATTTAGCTGTTGTACGTATACATTTTGTATTACTACCATGTGCAACTTCAGTTATTGCTAAACTTGTTACGATTTCACGATTCCATGCTGCTTTATAATATTTCATATGTCTTTCAGTGCCCATTGCTAATAAGGCATTATTAAATAATCCTACACCAAGTGCAATTTTTATTGATAAACTTGGACAATATTCATGTAGAGCCTCATTAATACTCATTAAATATTTGGTCTTTTTTTGAAAACTATCATTATAAATTCCGGCTAAAACAAAATCTAATTGAGCCATTTTATTCATTTGCATTGCAACTAAACGTTTTTGTTGATCTGTTGATATTGTTATCTTTGGTTTAGCAAAAAGTGGATCATGTTCAAGAGTTTTCCATACTTTATACTGAAAGAAAATTTAAAGAAATATAAATATTAGAATGAATTGGAATTTTTCTGATATGAAAAATTGAAATACCTTTATTCGGAGGGAATTTTCTTCCTCGAAAATAAGCCTTAACTGTTTCCAATCAAATTTAGCTCGATTTCGATAGATGCATAATGGTCCTTTCGGCATATCTGGTATAAATGATGTATCCACTTTTGTTGTTGTCATTTTGATTGTATTAAGAAACTAAATCTGTGTGAGAAATTATTGATTTAAACTTTTAATTGATTTATTTTTTAAAAAGAGAGAAAGATCAATAAATTTTAGAATTTCTGTTTGTGAAGTGTTTTTTTTAAAAAGTCCTTCAAATAAAATTCCCAGAGCTTTTTTTCAAAAGGTTTAAATTCTTAAAGTATTACTTTTCACTATTTTCTAGAAAATTTTTAGTTACTTTATTTCCATTAATTAAAAAGCTTAAAACTCTGAACTATCAAAAAATTTATATGAGATTAACTTATTCACTACAGTTGGGTCATTTCGTAATTAAAATAAACTATTGGGGAATTAATAAAGGGTTCTCTAAGAGACTACAAATAGAATTTATTTCTGTGATGATGAAGAAATGGGCGGATTAAATAAACTAGTTGAAAATAAATTTACTTATAATTGGTTAAATTCAAATATTTAACGAATTGGAGTTTCAGTTTCTAGAAAATCTATACAAAAAAAAAAAAAAAACAAATACTAATTTAAAATTAAATCAATAAATTCGTGTTTGTGTGAAAACGATAAGTTTTTTTTAAATTGGAGACATGAACATGATATCAGAAGAAAAAAAAAACAATTGATATCATCAAAAACCAAAAAAATATGTCTATGTAATTGAAAATTTAATTTGTAATTTAATTCTGTAATTTCTATATACATAGGTTAGTTAGAAAGTTTTATTCATATTCACATTGTAATGAATCTGTACTGGAATATAGTTTCATATAATTGGTTTTAAGAGTATAGAGTCTATAGCAAGGCTGTCCAACCCGCGGCCCGCGGCAAGTATCAATGCGGCCCGAAAATATTTAAAGTTACTGAAGCATGTATATTTTTCTGAGGAATGATTTTTGTGTTGTGTGCGCTCTCGTGCTAAAGAACAGAATGGTTTTATTAATTTCCTCTGTTGATACAAGTGAGACAGAAAATTAATATCTCCACTAATATCATAGACCTTTCTGATATACGTCTTAAAACGTAATTCTGAATTACTGTCCCATTTTATAACCAATATACCATTAGACTCTTCTTCAGATTCGCATTTTGTATTACCGTTCAACGACTGATTTTAACCATTAAATAAGTAAGTAATGAATGTGTATATTTATATGTACTTCAGTGTTTACATTTCAGTGGTTCTTGATTCAAAACCAAGAACACATTCAAACTAATTTAAATCCATGCCCCAAATTTAGTATAAATGATTTGAATGCAAATCATGGATGAATTTCACTTTTTCTTATTGATTTTTTTTTAAAATTAAAGAGTTTAAAAATTGGACAATAATTTTGTGAAACTTCGTTTAATTGGAATGCTCGGGACCAAATATAGAGCGGTAAACTGAATTTTTAGGGTAATAGAAATACAAAAAAATGAAACATTTTTATTTTATCAATCTTTGCATTTATCCTGCAACTATCATTGATGTAACTTGTCCCAGTTCATTAAAGTTCTATGTTTTTTTATGAGCCCTTTTTACAGTATTGATTGTACACATTCGTTTGCATACTAGCCTAGTTAACCACATGTACCGCGCATATAAAAAATTAATTGAGATTTGTATTTGTCCGGATAATTAAAGTGAACTACTTCACATAATTGTATATTTTCCAGTTATTATACGTTTCTGAATATAAAATATTTCGGATAAAAGAATTTAATAATAATAATAATAATAGCACGACTATCATTGATATGTTATTAGGAATTATATATGAGCTGTCTCAGTTTATACTTTTACAGAGGGAAAATTCAAAAATTTGTGCATTGGCATTAACCACGCACAACATTCGGGAGACCGGTTCATTCTTCCCGTAGTTTGTCCGGTGAAAACTGATTTTAAACAAA
Organism: Xylophagus ater; assembly: GCA_963422695.1. Classification (NCBI taxonomy): domain Eukaryota; kingdom Metazoa; phylum Arthropoda; class Insecta; order Diptera; family Xylophagidae; genus Xylophagus; species Xylophagus ater. The sequence continues at coordinate 5,199,226 of OY730484.1, forward strand.
TCCACGAATCTCAATGAACGAATGTTAGAATTTACGTGCATTTTATTGAAAAAATTTGAAGCATCAATGGGGCCCCACTTATACTGTAGTGGACTATATACTAAAATTTTTACGTGCAATACTTTTCGATCAACCTTCGTATATTTATATAGTATGTAGGAATTTACTATTATGGAAACTAATATTCGAAAAGAATTAATTTTGGTATAAGTCGTTAAAGTCTTGACATTTTTATGAAGTATTTTTTGATGATATAACTGAAATGGAAATTAGTAACTGCTTAAACATATGCCGCCATAAGAATGGAATCAAATTCAATAGCCTCTAAAAAAAACGTTTTATTAGAAAATGAGATTGAAATTAGATCATGGTGACGAAGAGAATAATGAATGGAGATCAAGTACTTGGGTATAGACTTTCGAAAATTGTCTTACAACGAAAAAAGAAACTGCAAAATTTTCTGTAAATTTATAAAGTATTAAAAGAATTATAAGAAAAATTTTCCTATCTATATTTAGAAGTGTTTTACTTCCATTTTTTGTTTTTCAAAATTAGTGAAATCAATTTTTTTTTTCTAACAGAAATCAATTATTTTAACAATTTTTGTTGTATAAAAATGATAAGGCAAAAATTATGAAAGATTTGTACTGCTGACTAATTGAGGAAATATATGGTTTAATTGCTTTGTAAAAGGGTGATTCGTAAAACAAACAAAATATGTGGTTGCTTCCATTTTTATTCCATAACAATTCAAAATTAATTTATCATAAAACCTTTTCGAAGATACTTGGTGTAATAATCTCAAATATACTAAAATTTGGGTCTAAATATTTCTTGCTCCGGATATCGTAAACAATATCCGTTCATATTTATATATGGTATTAAGATTATGTAATCTTAATCATAAAATTCTTGCCAAACTCGATTTCGTCGTTTCCACAAAAAAAAAACCAATAAGAAAGAAAAATCGAGGCTAATTCAACGAACTTCTTTTTTTTTTGTGTGTTGCGGTCTCTAAACTTTAAAATTTTGTTTCTATACCCAAAAAAAAAAAATGATTTAACAACTTATGAAGTTTTCGTTTCTAAACATAAATACTCTGACCTAAAAAATGCAAAATTTTTTTTGATTCAGTTCTAAAGAAAAGAAAGGAAAAAATGAAATCATTTTTCTAATCCATTTTCACAACTGTTATTTGTTTTCCTTCTATTTGACGTTTTATAGGTCAGAATTTCTTGTATTGTCGAATAAAAGATGCAAGAAATTCTACATTTTCGGGCAACATTTTCTAGAAAAATGAATACGAACATTTTGAGAATTAAAAAGAATAGAAAATTTTTTAATGTCTTGAAAACTGCTAAAAAAAATGTAGAATATTTTTCGAGAAACGAAATAATGACATTAGTTTTGTACTGAAAAGTTTTTGGGCCATTTTATTTTTTTGAGTGTAGATTTTTAATCATATAAATTTCTATTGTAGAAATACAGATAATATTGTGAAGAACTCTCTATCTGTATACGAAAAAAAGAACTGTTTTTAGTGTTGAAGAAAACTTGCTTTTTGGACCACGTCAAAAAATTGGCTAGATAATTTTTTTTTTGTCATTTCATGATATACTCTGTTAAGATAACACACCTGTTGGCTGTGATATTAGTCACATAAGTTTTACGTATACCAGAATTACCGTACCTGGACCCGCGTGATTATGATATAATATTTAGAAAAGTTTTCTTATCAAAATTTCTATTGATAGGATATTTTTAATTTATCATAAAAAAAAAATTATTAAGCACAGGAAAGGAAAACTTTTTTCAAAATATTATCAAATTTTATGTTAATTAGAATTTTTATCACTTTTAAATATAAAGCAAATGCTTTGGAATATAAATTTAACGATTTTTCGTTTTTTTTTCTCTATTAATGGAATTGTAACTAGTCGGAAGAAAAGTGTCTAATTATAGGCAACGTTCCTCTAAGCTAGACGATTGAGAGACCCGCCCATCTAAAAATTGCCTAGTCTGCATAATTTGTATTTTAAAATTATTATGTAAACATTTGAAGAATGAACTTCTAGAAGAAGATGTAATCAATTGGCAAGCATTTAATCAAAATGCTATAAAAATAATCAAAAATGATATTAACTTCAATCAAGATTGTGTCGTTAAGTTGATAGAAAAATTTAGAAATATTCGTCCTAGGACGGATGACAATCACTGCAAAACAATTCCTTTTCAATAGTAGCCTCAAAAAAATTAAAAAAATTTCTAGGGCCACGATCTCAGAACAAAAATTTAACAGAAATTCGAATATATTTCCATAAATTTGCATCAGCAAATTAAAGAATTGCATACTTTCAGGCGCATATTAAAATACTTTCGTGATGATAGACAGATACTGGAACATTATTTTTACATAAAAAAATAAGTTTATTTAATCAAAATACTTGAAAATTATTATGATGAATATTTTTTTAATAAATGTAAATTTTTTTTCAATGTAAATTTTTTGCTCTCACAAAAAATGTTTTAATTTAAATATTTTGCTATCACATCGTGCTTATAGCTGTCTTTAAAAAAAAAAAAAACTTGTATAGAGCACGTTGGTTAGTTAGAGAATCTTTAGAAAAAATCTTACTAAGGAAAGGTAATATGTTTTACTATCTGTCTCCACACGACATAAATTCAGTCAGAGCAGGTGTTAAGTCTGTTGTTCTGTTCTATGGAGATGAAATGTTATAACAAAATCGACCCACCAACGTTCCCAAATTGCCATTTTCTAACATAACATTTTAATGAATTTATGTCGTGTGGAAATGGGGTGTTTCTATAGTATTATATTGGAAGGGCCTGTACCTGTGCGGACCTTAGTACGTAGGCCTTACTGGACTATTGTACCTTCTAAAAGGTTGGTTGAAAGGTGTTATAGTATTATAGCTGGAAAAGTATTAAAAAATGACATAACTAGGGAAAAAACTTAATAGTTTTAAAATAATTGATATATAAATCAATTTAATCTATAATTTATATTATGATTGTTTTTTATAGTAAATGATGAGAAAGTAAAAAAAAATAATTACTATAATAATACAGTGAACAATTTAAAAATAATAAATTTAGAATCTTTAATTTTAAGAAGGTTTATGAATAATAATTGAGTAATTTTTATTTGATATATTTTCATGGGCATAGGATTAGTATACCTAGATTTCCAAGCCAAATGAGCAGCGTGATGTTGTTGTTGTAGGTGAACTTAAAGAAGAATGGATGAAAAGAAGTTTTATGTGAAAGAAAGAGAAGAATCTATATTGTACCGGGATATCACGGTACAATAATAATCAGTTCAATGCACAGTCGTTGGAAATCTTTATTATTAGTCTATGCTCAAGGAATTCGACATTTGTAAACAACATTTTTCTTAATATCCTTTTTTTTATGTCCAAAAAAAAAGACCATAAAGGACAAAGGTAAAACTTGTTTTTTTTATTTGTTAGTAAAAATTTTTGTACATACCAAATCATAAAATTAAAAAACCATATGCTTTTTTCCTGTCAATATGTTGCTGGTTATCAGTTTATGTTGGTGCCTTGAAGTCTTTATTTTTGTAAATCGCCGGTCTCTCTCCGAATTACACTTCCCGGAAATAAGAAGATATTATTTCTCAATTCAAATATTCTATGTTTCTTTGAAATATTTAATGGAATGGAAAATTCCTTTAAAGCAAAATAACAAATGAAATCACTCAGCATAAACTTTAATTTCTTTAAATTTAGGTAAAAAAAAAAACAATTGACACAAATATGTAATTCAATATTCTTTTGTATTACCAAGAAAAATTCACTTTTTATGCTTTTTAAATTAATTAACTTAAAAAAAAAAACAACTGAAGCAATTGAAAATCTTGTCGATATTGTACAACTTTTCATAAATTCTTTTTATTATAACACACTTTATTAGACGGTCCTAATTATTATAAAAATAAAATTTCAATTTTCTGTTTCATTTTTCCCCAAGTTACATGAAAAAGAAAAAAAAAATTCAAGAAACAAAATCCATGGATACTACGTCATGTCATGTATGCTTAGAGACAGACGTAACGCGTCAAAGCGACTACTATACAATTTTTCAATGAAAATTCTATCAATTTTATGCCTAACAAATTTCTCAGAAACACATCTAGTAGATTCTTTTAACCACATGAAATCTTTGTATATTTTGTTTCATCTATATAGATTATATGACCACATTGCTATGCTATCTTTTTCTAACATAAGATACCCGGCAAAATTTCAATTACGAGTATCATAAAAAAAAACATACATACAATTTCATATTAGTATAAAAGTTATAAAATAAAACTGTTATACAAGATTTTTGAAGAAGTATATTTTGGCGCGTTCTTTAGTTAACCTGTACAAGAAAAAAGGTATACACAATAATAATAGGTAATCAACGTGAATTCCACCTACTAAAACTAGGTATATAAATGATTTATTGATTTTCCTTTTCTTCCTGAGTTATTTCATGTAGTTTTTAGAATGTAGAAAAAAGAAATGAAAATTTCTAAAAGAAAACAATAGTAAAACCAGAGAGTCAAACCGAAATGTTTTCGATTACGGTTTACGGATAACGTTCCTAATTTTGTTCCGAATTTCGCTTTTAATGCCGAGACAAAATGTTTTCGTTTCGTACCACCGTTTGGTCCAGCTTGTTTCAACATGCTCCGTTTACGTGTTAGACACATATAAGTTTCGTTTCGTTTTTGTAATAATATTCAGAAATTGTTCCCATTTTTGGTATACTATAAGTTTATATTTTTCAACTTGTTGACCTGAATTTACTAAATAATTTTGTAAAATTCTATCATTAATCAAAGTAACAATATAATAAATAATATACTATTTTGGGGTTAACGTTTTCCATTGAAATCTCCTGACCTCATTCGTTTCGTTTCGTTTCGATTCGGACAAGTACCGGTTTTCGGTTCCGTTTCGGTTTGATTCTCTGGATTGAAACTTCTATCTAAGATGTATTGCAGTTTCGCTCAAAATTGATATAGAAATTAAAAATCAAGGCTTGCAGACGGCTATATTCGATACCGACTCGTTAAACATCCTGGATCATAAAGTTATCAAGCAAAAATTTGATCATCCAAATTATTGAACTTTGTCATAAAAATATTTATAAAAATTATTTTTGACTGGACTTTTATTGAATCACTTTTATTATCAGTATTGGGTCTTTTTAGTCTAAACATAATATTTATTTTGGTGGAAACAAAAATATTTATTATTCAATTCATTTATCTATTAATAAAAAACAAATGCAAAACGTGCGCTTTTTAATATGATTAAATATGTGCCAAAAAATTAGTCAATAAATTCATATATCAAAGATTACTTTGTAATCTGACCTAATCAATTATTAAAATTTCTTTAGGAATTCGATTTGAGATTGTTGAAAACAAAACTAAATTTCTGATGAAAATGGTTTCAATTTGATGACCCTTGGCACAGGAATCCTTTTCAGTGACTGATACGATAAAAAGCTAAAATTGTTCAGACAGTCCAAAAGCTAAGATTTGTTATTCTCGAGTTATCGTATACTCGAATAACACGAGTATAAAATAGACTTCCGGATTTGTATTTTCGCTGAAAATTTAACCAATGATGCCTGTAATTCCATTATAGTCAAACTAGTCATAGCTCAAAGCTTATCACATTCGGTTTAGCAATTTAGCTGAGAATCTAGTCAGTTTTTTTTTCTTTTTCTTGGTGATGATGTTCTAGTATTATCCCATTCCAACAAAAGTTAAGCCATTTACATTCAAAATATAATCAGTTCATCCCCTTTTTAAAGTCTATGAACCGAATTTGAATAAAATTGAGTAGGACTTTCTTGAGTTATCCTGTTTATAAAAAAAAGTGACCACAGATACACATTAGGAAAATAGTCAATTCGAATTCCGGGATCTCAAAACATATATGTATATCCGTTGAAAATCGGTACTGTGGAATATTTCCACGATTGCAATAATTTTTAACAAACTGAAAGGCTATAAAACAGAAGTGTATTACAATACAAAGCTTATTTTGTGTGGTCAAAATACAGCTTTCTGGATGACTATGTGACTATGATTACTATGTATTTTGTCTGAAATAAATAAAACTACCAAGATTACGATTATAAAAGCTTTTAGATTGAAACAATCTTAAAATATCGTGCTTTCTCCATTTTATTCCCTATGGTAGGTACTACCAGAGGGTATATTACTTTTGTCACTACATTTGAAAGACAGACATCGAAAGCAAGGGTTCAAGGGTATAGTTGGCTAGAGAATCAAAAGTTATTGATGAAATTTACAATGTTAGTTGATTTTCTTCATTAATTTGGTTTGGTATCGTATTTCAACAAAATCGGGCAGGGGGTAGCAAAATTATTAAGAAAAAATCATGGTGACCAGAAACTTTTAACGTTTTTTTATGATTTTTCGGATTTAATTTGATTATTTGTGGAGCAATTTTATTTTAATTAATTACATGTGTTGACTACATAAATAGACAATAATATGTTAAATTTCATTCAAATCGGTCTAAGGATAGTTGAAAAAAAAATCGTAGGGAAAAATAAACTTGTACACAAAGTTTTTCTGAGGTATTTTAAAACTAATTTACCGATTCCAAAATATATTTATTCTATTAGGTCCTAGCCTACCTGTGAAATAGACCGAATTTGAAAAAGACGAAACAAAGTTATGGAGGAAAAGCTTTGAAATATTAGTAGTTTTGATGCTTCTTTCTCAGAGTTTATTCATTGAACTATAAATTTCTTAACTACGAATTTCATGTCTACCATAGGGTAAAATTTTCAGTTACTATATAGTATGTATGTTTCAGTCTCAAAAACGAATCCATTAAATGTGTTATATGATGAGATCTTTCAATTCTTTTGGAAGTTACTAAATTGAATAAAATTTTCCATTCAAATTTACTTGAAAATACGCTTCTAAAATATTGTGTTTACTTTGTACATTAAAAAAAGAAAGCAATAATTTTTAATCCAAATCTAAAATAAAGTAGACTTTGATTTATATAAATTCAATTCGCTTAAACAAAATTACTTTTTGTATGTCGAAAAAAAAAAATTATTTTTAAAATATTTTTTCCCTTTTTATTTTTAATATAAAATTAAATTAATGGCAAATTTTGCTTCACCGTTTTATCAAAATCTCGTCAGTCTAAAAGAACATGGTATACCATTTAAGTATACAACAACATATCAGGATGATTATCAAGATCCTTTTAAAAGAATGAGAAGAATGATGGCACGAGTTCAAAATAAACCAAAAACATTGAAAAAAGATAATATTTCGGTTAAGGATAAAATTCGTCCAAAATCAGCTCAACAAAAAGATTGTAATATTCCATGTTTTTGTGATTGTATTATAGTCAATAATAATCAAATAAATAAAACTGAAAATGAAATATCAGCAGATGGACAAATAAATGGACAACATTTATGTCAAGAAATTACCAATCGGACATCTTCAAAGAAATCACAAAAAAAAGAGAAAACTATTGAAAATAATCCAGAAATTTTGCATCGATACGAAGCAAAAACAAATTTACTAAATGAAAAATGTAAATCAGTTGAATTAGATCAAAATTATGAAACCGAACCACCACCGAAACTCAATCAAGAAAAAGATCAAAAAATTGATGAATTTACAAAAATTTGCCAAGGAGACTTAGAATACGTTGAATGGAATCAGGAACAATTTGAAGATGATAAATCTAATGATTGGCTTACTGATAATGCTCTAGATCATTATTTAATAGATAAAAATAAAAGAAATGAGAACTTTCGTAATGAGGACTACATTTACGATGGAGAGCTCAAATATCCCGCAACTTATGTTTGTTAAAATTCTAAAAAAAAAAAAGAAAAAAAAAATAGAATTTAAATTTGAGTTTGTTTAAATTTTGTCAAAAAAAACTAATTTTATTTTTGTTTCTTAAGTTTGAACATCATTTTTTTGGTAGTATTTTGTATCTTGTTTCAAAATTTTCTAAGCCTCTTCTCTCCAAGGTACAAATTTAAAATCAAAATTTAAAGAAAAATTATATATATAAAAAAAAGAAATTTCAGTACCTGGGCAACAATCTATACGTTTTTCTTACTACTCCACGGGCTCTAAACGTGATGATGTTTTTTAGGTACTTACTCTTGGTTAATGCTTCAGGCTTACGAAAAATTTTCTATGAACTATTTCGAAAATACTATAACTAAATGATATTTAAAACTGAGACAAAAAGAAATTTATTTGTAAATTAAAAAAAAAATAAAATGTTAAATTTAAAATAGATTTTAATAAATATTGTAATTTAAAATGTAAAAAAAATGTTTTGTTAATCTTATTTTCCTTTTCAATTGAAATGAAGAAATTGTGATTGAAAAACTGTGGGAAGTTTACTTTAATCTTCTCAATAAATACTTTTCCTTTTTTGTCCTAATCTGGGCTCATATATTTGGTTTCTCGTTTCGATGTTGTGAAATACCAAATTTCTACTATCTCTACAAAGGCTTTAAAGACTTTTTGTCGATTCAATCAATAAAATCGATAAACCATATGAGATCTGAACAAATTGAATATATTTTGTACACAAGTTAATAATGCCTAATTTCAGTGTCAGAACTTAAATCTAATTTTAGTTACGATGGATTTTGGACTTGAATTTTATTCAAGTTATTGCATTTCACATATAAATCTTAAATAATTTGAATATAGTGAGTTTTTGTTCGTGAATTGAAAAGAAAAAAAAAATGTTTCGTAATTTCTTAAAGAAGTTAATTATTATCTAACTTTTAGAAATACTAAAATATAGAGAAGCCTTTTCATAATGTTTTGATTGCCAAATTGAGTTAAGAAAAATTTAAGTTATCAACATAGGAATCTTATGTTTTTCTTAACCCCACGACTCCATTGGACTTATTTCAAGACTTTTTTTCAGTCCGACTGAAAATAAGTCCAATTTTTAGAGTCTCCACAGGATTTTTTTCAATCCGATTGAGAATAAGTCGTATGGAGTCGTGTGGTAAGACTGCTATTACAGATGCTAACATTTACTTCTAAGTTATCTATCAATTCTACTCACTTTTAATCAGCCATAACCATATTTATAATATTATATACTTTAAAGTAGGACTCATATTGATCAGGTTTTTATCAACTTTTGAGGAACTGAGTGAAAACTGACCATTGTGAATGTAAAAACTGATGGTTTGTCAGTCAAACTCAATAATTATTCAAAATTTTCGTAAGCCATCAGCTTTCTATCAAACACAACTGACAGTAATGAGTGATCAATGTGAGACCTACTTAATACAAGTATAAATGAGTTCCGAACTGCTACTTTCTAGCTCTAAGCTCATTCTGATTTATGCATAACGATATATCGTTGTTGGCATTTTTCGCAACTATACTCAATGACGATATATCATCTTTCGGCACTATAAGGGTTATACCGATCAACTTATGTGTCGAATTAATTTTAAGCTCTCAACATGACTCAGGCATGAATATCAAAATATAATTCTATTTTCTACTTCCATCTTTCATTTTTAGGTGAATTTTGAAGAGATTTAGCGACTAGATTTAGTATATTACAGATTTACGCTCAGAACCCTTTATTTCTGTTTCAAATATAAAAAATACTCAATTATATTAGTTTTTATTATAAATTTTCTTTATTTTATTTATTTTTTTTAAACGAGTTAATTCGTTTTTTTTAATATTTAATAAAAATAACAAAAATATATTTATTTATTTTTATATATAAAAAGAAATATATAACCATATTACGTTTTGTTTTTTTAAAAATTAAATTTGAATTTTATTTAATTTTTACTAATGTTAAAAAATAAAAAAGAATTAATAATATTGGCACAAGTCGAGACAAGAGTTATTTCTGAGGCGTTTCACACACGAAAACTAGTCAAATTGAATGCAAACTATTGCATTCAATTGGGTTAGTTTAGCGTTAGATATGCTCTCATTTATTAAATTATAAGAAAAATAAAACATTTTCAGATTGAAACAAATTGTCATTGAATAAAAAAGAAAATTGTCAGATCGATTTTCAAATATTGATATTATTTTCGACATTAAAGACTAATATTTTATCGGATTTATAATCTATTAACAAAAGATTGAATTCAAATTACTTGTTATTAAATATTTGAATGTCAGGTTTTCTGGTCAAATATTACTAATATGAAATAGAAATCAATCAATTTTGCGATTAAATAGTTTAAGTAGACATAAAATCGATATATTTATACCCAAAATTCGTAACAATGGTTGATTTCTGAAAGTTTCTTTCTTCAATACCGTTTTTGTTTACTTTTTATCGATTTTTGCAAAGAATTCATACTATTAAAAGTATAAACAATTAATATAAATAATATCTAATTGTTTTGTCTGTCATCATCATATTAAAAAAAACTTTAATACACCCCTGAAAATATGCAATATTTTAATTTCTTGATGCAAACTTTTGTTTTTTTTTGTTTTCTCTGAAATTTTATAGTATTCATTTGTCTCTGCTATTAAAAAGAAGGGTAAATCTTTTATAGTAATTTTCCTAATTACAGTTTTTTTCAGGACGGGATATATTACTAGTTTTAGTATAAAAGGGCATAAAGGAAGCTCAAAGCTTAACTTCTGATGACATCGAATAAAAGTTAATAACTTTGAAAAACTTATTAATTTTTTTTTCTTTTTTTTTTGGTTTTAATAAGTGACTAAAAAATAAGAATAGCGATATAATCATTTGTTACTTTATATATCAATGTTAAATTTATCATATTAATTTTGTATTAACATTTATAATTCGGATTCCAATTAATACAATTAAATTTTAATGCCTATGAATTTTCTTAAAACTTATCAGAAAAAAAAATAATAATAACTTCTTCAATATTAAATGTTAATGATTTTAATAATAATTAATTGCTCTCTTTTTTTATTGTTTTAATATTAACAATTGACATTTATAGAATTATTTTCTTTTTACAATTTAGTTATTTCCAAAATATGCCAAAAAAAACATGAATTCTAGGCCAAAAAAATTAGTTATTTTGAAAAGAAAAAAAAATATTAATTTTTATAATACATTCCTTATTTATACTTCTTTTTTTATATTTTTCTTTTTAACAAACTTCTCCTTTTTCTTAAAAACTTCTTTTTTTCGATTCCATTCAGTTTAATTAAATATTTTTTTTTCGTTTCGTTTCTCATTTTTATTTTTAGTATTAAAAAATCAATTAAATTGAAGAATCAAAAAAATTAAAAAATTATAAAAAAAAAATAATAATTTTAAATTATTATTCTTAGTTTTTACAAAAAATAAAAAAAAAAATTAATTAATTAATTATTTCTTCTCTAACCAAATAATTTATCAAAACAAGTATGACAATATGGTTTATCATTTTGTTCTTTAAATGTTCCTTTATTTAATTGTTTTAAACAAAATGCACAAACAAAATGTTCTGGATGGAATTTCTTATACATTGCTGTTATACAACGTCCAGTTATTGGTTTTGAACAGCCAGCACATAATGAACCACGTTTAGCATGATAATGTGTTTCACAATATGGAAGTCCTTCATGATCGAAAAATGAACCACCTTGGAAAGGTTGTCGACAATCCTGAAATCAAAACAAACAAAAAAAATCACATTAGTCACATTAATCATACAAGATAACTTTCTCTATAACTAATTAGAAAATAATAATAATTGAAAAATGCCAAAAAAACAACAATCCTAAATTATTTGATTCTAAACATTTGATTTTTATATCCAAATTTAGTTTTTATTCAATGTTCAAAACTACAGGATCAGAGATCGTAGACATTTGTGTTTAAGGCTTCTAGAAACGAGGTCTAAACCAACTTGACCATTCAACATTGGAGTTATTAATCTGTTAACCTTTCAATTTTCTATGCCAATTATTTGTATTAATTATTTATTCAAAACCTAAACTAAACCAAAACACCTATACCATACTATAAATTCAAAAGGAATTAATTTCATTCGTCTTCGGAACATTGGACCTTTATGCATCATATAACTTCAAGGAACTTTATTCTACGCTAAAATCTTTAGCTTGGTACATATTTTATGGACACCTTTTAACACTGTTCTACGCTATGTGTTACGGGGTAGATTTCCAGGCTTTTAACTAACTTTAGTTTTCTATTCAAATGCCTGTGTTCTTTTACAATCTTTCAATTTGGCTGAAGATGTGTCAATGACGTCTTTTATTTGCGTTAATACAATTTCTTGTAACGTAAATATTTTAGACATATTTATTTGATTAAAATTCTTAGCCAAATTTAAATTAATTTCACTATAAATTTGTATTCAACATGTTTCGGTGTTTTTGTGAATTAATTTAATTTTTGCATTATTTCGATTGTCGTAAATTAAAGACGTTTAACGACGGGACTTGTAGTACTTATGTATAGAGATAGTAAAATTAAGAAAAAAAAATTTGTAAACGTTTTTGTTTTTACATTATTTGTTTATCAACAAAATATATTTGTTGACATTTTTAATTTATATTCAATCATTTTGGTTCGTTTTTTTTTTTGTTTTCACCAAAACGAAAATCTTAATCTTAACGTTTTTAACGAAGACGAAGAAAATGTTTGTTATGAAATTATTACAGAAAATTTTTTTTGGCACCTGTTTTCTGACTGTTCATTGTCACTAAATATGTTTTTATATAAAAAAAAAAAGCTAAAATAAGTTTTTAACGACATGAAAATTTTTATTATTGCATTTTTAGAACATTTTAAATGTGCCAAATCACGGACTATCTCACGGTTTAGTGATAAAATAATAGAATAGGAAAAAAAAAATTCTTTTTTTTTTAATTTATTAGATTCGATAAAATATTATTTAAGATTTTATGAAGTTATTTTTAAGTTTTATATTTATTTTTTTTTCTTTTAAATTACTTTGTTTTTGTCATTGTGAACGTTTTGAAATGAACTAAAAATTTTTCTGAAAACAAAAATCTAATTAAATCAAATTAATTAGGAATTATTGTAGTCGTTTTTCTACGTTTTTCTATGTTATTTTATTTTGACGTTATTTTTTAAAATTGTTCGTAAAACTTGGTATTTTGAAAAAATCCTTTTATGAGGTATTTTCCGAATGGACCTCTTTATTCCATTAGGATTGGTATTAAGAATCGGTAACAGTTTCACACTTGTAGTTCGATGTCGAATTATAGTCATGTAAGCTGAAGTTCAATCCCTGATGAATCCTTAATGAGACGACTAAGCTGGGAGCACGGGTAGCCGCCCAGGTTTAAATAGGCATTAGCCCAGTCATCATTTTTATTCGCCCACAAGAAATATTGCAAAAACTTCTTTTTTGCGAAAATAGTTTGAAAATTTGTCACCATTTTTATTGCGTAAACGCACACGTTTTATAAATACGTGTAGATTTCCACACACTGAAGTCATGTTCATGGCTGCTGGATTGTTTCCTTTTATATGCCGTAGTTAGTAACAGAAATTAAATGTCAATTGGCACTTCTTTGGATTGTTTTTTTTTTTAATTTAAAAGGGTTGCCCACATTGTCCTTTATACCGCCCATAGATTTTAAAAATTAGAGGGAACATTGCTCCGCACAATCTAAAATCTTACATGGATAAACAATAATTAAGTTACATTATAAAATGGCAATACGGCAAAAACGTTATTACAGATCGTTTCCATGTTGTAAATCGAATATTTGTAAAAGTATATGCGAAAATATACAAATTAAAGTTTTCTCCATATTAGAATGTTTGAACATTGAAAACAAACGAAGCGCAAATTGTTCTGCTGTTTTGATATTATTTTTCATGTTAAAATTTTGACTCTGTTCCGGAGGAGCACAAATGGCAAATAAAACACGTTTATTGTTGTTCGTACTTAAATCGAAACTAATTTTCTTTGTTCTTCAATTAGATTTGAAATCACAAATTCTTCAAAAATTTCAATTCATTAAAAATTTTGAATCAATGATTTGAATCAAGATATTAAAAACTATGCCAAATGAATTTGAGAAGAATTAAAATTCCTTTAAAAAAATTCGCAAAGAAACAACAATTTTAATATATAAAATTTTAAATTATTTAAACGTAAAATTAATTGCTCAATTATTTACGAATAAAATCATTTTAAATTTGTTCAAAGAGCATTCACATTCGGAATGACTAAAATTTTATTTAATGAATTTTTAAAAAAAAATTTTAAAATTCTCGAAGAAAAAATATTTGATAATAAAAAAAATTTATATTATTTTATTCAAAAAATCGAATAATTCAATAATATGTAATTAAAAACAGAGAAGGAAAACTCTTTGAAGTTTGGCAAATCTCGTTTATTATTTTATTGCATTTTTTGTTTTTAAATAATCAAATTTTCTTTTGGAACAAAAATTTTCAATTAAAATTTAAAATTTTGTATAAATTTTCATGGCTAATAATATCGATTAGATCATTATTGAAAACTGGAAATTTTGGTAAATTTCGTGTTTACAAGAAAAGAACAATTTTTAGTTGAAATCGATTTTGTTTTTTGGGTTTTTGTAAACAAAAATTTCATTAAAGAAACAAAAATAGATGAACTTCCAAAATATATGAAATAAAAAAAAAATTAAAGGAAACAACTTATATGAACTGCAAAAATTTGAAAAGAAACACGAAAAAGTGATATGTTTATTTCTCAAAAATTTTGCTATCAAATTAGTTCGAAGAAAATATTGTTATTTTTTAGTTTAATAACAATATTTAATAGATTGGAAACTTTTTTCTGTTTTGGTGAAACGTTACTCACTGATTTTAAAAATACATGTTCGAATAATAATTGTGCCCAGCCACTGGATTGGATACAATTTTCTACGTATCCATAAAGAATCCAATCCAGATTGAAACTGGGTTAGAAATGTATAGATACTGCCCAGCCACTGGAAATATCATAATTTTTATAATTTCTGCGTGTACATGAAGAGTTCAATCCAGTTCGAAACTGGGTTAGAAATGCCATGTATACTACCCCACTGGAAGGGTTATGATCTTTACAATTTCTGCGTGCACATGAAGAGTCCAATCCAAGTTCAAATTGGAATAGAAATGTACATATATACTACCCAGTCACTGGAAGTATTATAATCTTTACAATTTCTGCGTATAATGAAGAGTTCAATCCATGTCAAAACTGGGTTAGAAATGCATGTACACTGCTGGTCGAATCCAAAAAAGGTTTAAGTGAAATTACTACGTTTTGATGACTGTGTATGGTTTTCATTTGTTTGGTTATATATTTCTATCTTGTATGTTCTCGACTAGATTC
This sequence comes from Xylophagus ater, assembly GCA_963422695.1. Taxonomy (NCBI): domain Eukaryota; kingdom Metazoa; phylum Arthropoda; class Insecta; order Diptera; family Xylophagidae; genus Xylophagus; species Xylophagus ater. The sequence continues at coordinate 5,214,637 of OY730484.1, forward strand.
TGAATTAATTTGAATTTGAATTAGACATATTAACCCTCTTTACCCATATACGCGGGCCCTAATTTCGACATATTAACTCTCTGTACCCATATACATATGTGGGTCCTAATTTCGACATATTAACCCTTTGTACCCATATACGCGGGTCCTAATTTTGATACAATCTCGACTTGTCAATCTTTCGAAATTTTATGTATACGTAGTATATGTTATACATTTCATAGATACAAATATTATCAATTAAATAAGAAAGTCGTTAAAAATTCAAATGTTTCAATTTTTAAATCCAAAAATCAATTAATTCCATTCGATATCGACTTGTATCATTAATTTTAAAGGTGGCTGAAGTGGAATTATGTAATGTCACAAAATCAGTCATAGACTGTAATATGTCTTTACCCAACTCGAATCAATCGAATTCTGAAAACCTGAAACCTGAAATTTCATAATTAATCTGGTCGGATCAATAAATTTTGCTTGAAACTTTCCAGATATTAGTCTTTAAGATAAAGAATTGATGAGTTTTGATCAGTCACACATCGTTTGACTAATTAATTTGAAGGATTTTTAACGTGTACTCTTTCAAAAAAAAAACCTAAAACTTACTAATTTCGATTAAAATACAATCTATAACCTATTAACTCCTAGATGTGTAAATAATGGAGGATTGGAAAATATCTTACAAAGTTCATTAAACCACACAGACCATACAGGTCTGATATTGACCTGAATCTCCCAACCCTACATAGAAAGGCATTTACATGGACATTAACCCTGTTAACAATGACAATGAATTTATTGACTTAAAGGTCAATAAGAAGGTCCATTAACACAAAATTCATTAGACCTTCACAGAGCGGATACATATATGCAGGCGCAATGTAATCCCGACAAATAAAACAGACATACATTTTCAAGAGCGCAGACAAAACTACGGAACTGCACAATTAGATCGCAGTTTAAATGCATTACACTATTGTATAAAATAGTATATTGTCATGTTTTTTATTTTGTGTTTTGTTTTAATATTTAATTTTTTGTTTTTAATTTTGTTTTTATTTTTTTTTTTTGATTTTTTTTTTGTTGTTTTTTTTTTGTTTTTTTTTTGTTTTTTTTTTTTTTATTTAATTTATTTACAAACAAAATATATTGATTACAAAATAAGAGAGACCTATAAGACCTTAAGACCTATACAATTTTCCATTTCCTCCATTATTTGGATATAATTTTCTTTACTTTTTCTTTTTGTAAATGAATGATAATGAGAATAATAGTTTTTTACGCATTTTTTTTTTTTAACTTTTAAAGTTTTTTAGTTTTTTAGCTGAAAAAGAAATAAACAGTAGGGGCATAATAATTGGGTATCATATTTTTAAGAATTTTTTTTTTTAAGAATTCTTGTTTTTAGTTGCATGTTGTGCTGTTTTTGTTCTTCTTCAAAAGATGATTGCGATTTCGATTTTTAAAAATAATTTTTAGTTATTTCAAAAGAAAAAAAAAATAATATTAAAAACAATTAAAAAAAAAAAATAAATAAGAATATTTAAACGATTTATAATTAACCAAAAAAAAAAAGAAGAAAAAAAACGAATGAATTAAAACATTGAATGTTTACGCGTTTTAATATTTTTCTGATCTTGAAAAGATCAATTTTTTAATTTTTGGTTTTTCTTTTAATTTTCTTTTTTAAAAATTTATTCCTCTTCTTCAACACCAACGCATGTTGGACAAACTGGTTTACCTTCCATGGCATAAAATGATTTGCCTCTAACTGGCTTTTTGCAATCCTATAAAATTATTTTTAAAAAAAAAAATAAAAAATATTTTTTTTTTAAAGATTTCAAAAAATTATGTTAAAAAATTATATATAAAAAAAAAGAAAATTATAAACTTTCTCCCTTTTCCGGAGAAAAAAATTACTTACTCTGCATACGAAACAATCTGGATGCCATTGTGAATTTAATGCTGATATATAATTTTCCATAATTGCACGATTACAACCATTACATTTTGGTGCAAACATATCAAAATAATCATTACGACAATATGGTTTACCATCACGTTCATGAAAACCATCTTCACCAAATTGTTGACCACATTGGGCACAAAAGAAATGTTCTGTATGCCAAGTTTTCTCCAGAGCAGTAACGCATTTCTAGATTTTTTTAAAATAAAAGAATAAAGAGAAATATTCAAGAAAAAATTAAAATTAAAATTAATAATTACATCCAATATAGCACCATTACAATAGGCACAACGTGGACTAAATAAATTATGATAGTCCGGTTCACAATATGGATAACCATCACGTTCAAAGAAATTACGTGTTCCTAATTCTTGATTGCAATGATTGCATGTAAAATGTTCTGGATGCCATGTTTTACCTAATGCTGTAATTACTTGACCAACAATTGGTTTATCACATGCATTACAGCATCCTTTTTGTGTTGTGGTTACACCTTGACGACTCATATCGGCTTGTAAATTACCTAAGAGGTAGTTGGAAGAAAAGTTGATAAAAAAATTTTTTTTTTATAATTAAAAAGAAAAAAAAATCTCTTTAATTCTTTTAATTTCACCTAGCATAGAATCCAGTTGATCACGTTGTTGTCTATCCTCTTGGATAACAGTTGATGTTGTTTCAGTTATTGTTTGTTGTGTTGTCGAATGTTGTATACCTTTATTTGGTTTCGCGTAGTCCGTTACTGTCTGGTGGTGATGAGAGCTCGAGTTGATCTGTGAAGAAAATAAAATTTTTTTTTTTTTGAAAATAAAAAATATGAAAATCTAAAAAAAAAAAAAAATCTAAATTTAGATTTTCTTTTTTTTTCGGAAAATTATTTTTATATTATATTTTCATAAAAATATATGAAAAGGAAAAGTATTATATTATTATTAGCTTCACACTTGCCAATAATTTTTGTTTTTTCGTTTTCATATATTTTAAAGAAAAAAATATTAAAAAACTTTTAAAAATAGCTTTTAAATCTCGCGCGCGCAATTCTTAAATAATATCTGGTAAAATGATATTTTTTTGCTCTCTCTGAATTTTTATGGAAAATTATATATTTTGTTGTTCTACAAATTTTGGTGGCTTGAACACGATCTTCGTTCTTCACACGAGAAATCTTAAATAATTGAAGCTATTATTTTGTGTGGGTTTCCTTTATAAGAATTCTTCCCACACCTCATCCCGGCAATTGGATGTGAAAACACACATGGCGATATTACTTAATGAAAAAGATTATAAATGATTAAAAATAAACATCAGAAGAGATGATATCAACAGAATGAAATTTTCTTCTCTTCTTCGATTTCGTGAAAAATTTTCTTTCTATAATTATAATTTTTCACGTTTCAGAAAGGCAAATTTTTAAAAATTTGTTTTCAAAAGAAAATGCAATTGAAATTAGGTCAAAAGAATTTTCTTATACTTTTTTTGGGATATGAAATTTGAAAGAAATTTTCAAAGGAAATTCTTTTCAATACTTGAAAAAGACGAAACACTTTCAATGTTTTTGTTTAATTATCCAATTTTTTTGAGTAATGAACTTGACTGGAAAACTCAATTTCCTTTTAATTTGAAGAAGAAGAAGAACAAGAAAAAAGTAATCCTTTTTTGAAAAGAGTCCATCCTTTTTTTTGATGAAATTATGATGTAAAAGAAAAAGAAGTATGAAAAAGTAAAAAGTTAATTAAATTGAAAAAAACCGCCGAGTTTTATCCGATTTTCCAAATTCAGAGAAAATAATTCCAGCAACAAAAAAAATTTTATTAATTAATTAAAAAATTAAGAAAATAATTTCTCCATAGAGAAAAAGAAAGAAAAAAAGATTTACGCGAAATTTATGAAAATTTGTTTTTTTTTTTAAAGATGCTAACCGTTTGATAGAAAACTTACAACTGAAGATCACCAAAATGATCTCTGTGCAAAAAATGCTTTTGGGAAAATTCACTAAAACATTGATCCATTTTTAAATGGATTTTCTTTTTTATCTTATTATATCATTGACCATCACAATACCAAAACAAAACATCATCATCGGATCGTCGTCATCATGGGCGGGAAAATTTTTAGCAATTTTCTATATAATTTTTTCTTTTTTGTGGGTGTTGGCTGTATTTTAAAAATTGACTGTTGTTAGGGCTAAGAAAATTTTTTGTTAATTTTTCCAATCTATCTAAATTCTTTAATACATTTATTTTCTATTTCATTCATTCTTGAAGAGTTTTCACGGACGGGAAAAACGAAAATCAATTATTATGATTATTGTTGTTTCTGTTGAAAAAAAAAGAATTTTTCGCGATTTTTTCGTTACAACCTGATCAGATTTTCTTGAAGTGATGTGTGCAGCTTTTAGTTATTTTTGGAAACCAAGAAAGGACACGGCACGCGTTTCTATACAAATCAACATAAAATTTGTATTATAGTTGGTTGTGTTTGTATGAGAAAAGAAATTATTTTATTATTATGAGAAAAATAAGCAAAAAAAAAAGAAACGCCGCCGCTGCGAATAAGAAAATCATGTGTGAAAATAACCATTTTTTTTTTTTTTTTGAATATATTTTCCACCCGAGATATATTACCTAACATGTTTTAAAAGTTTCTTCAATGTATCATCAACAACAAGAACACGAGTTTTGGGTCGGCCGTGTGCAAGATTTTCGTTTTGAGATTAAAAAAGTTTTATAGGCTCGCCAACTATAAGAATATATTTTAATGAAATGGTGGAGGTGAATGCGTTTAGTGGGTAAAATTTTCCCAGTTTGGGGGGAAAGTGTAATATGAAGTTTTCTTCTTCTTTAAATAAATAATCATTTTGTAGAATTTTCTATAGACTTTCTTTTTGGCGAATTTTTCCGGTGGATGGTAGTGAAGAAGATCCACCACACATTGTTTTTCTCATTAAAATATAAGTTTTAAAAAGAAAGAACATTTTCAAAGATTATTTTCGTGTAACAGCTTCTTTTTAACGACCTACTTTCTTTAATTTTTAGATTATCATAATTCATTATTTGTGCTGACAAAAACAATATTTTGTTTAGAGAAGAAAGATTCATCATTTAGTAGGAAGAGGCCTTCGAATTAAAAGTAGTTTTACTTCAAAAAATAAATCAGGAAAACGGTTTTTTTTTTTGGAAAATTTTAAAGAAATTAGCGAAAAATTAGATTTTAAATTTTGTTTTTAATTTAATTCTTCGCATTTTCTTGGTTTTCATGACATTGAAAATTTTGTCCTTTATAATAATTTTATTTAAAGAATTATATTATTAAAAAATATTCTTCAAATCTTATTATAAAAATTTTCTTTTCTTTTTTCGATACTTTTTATATTATTGTGTTTTCTTCTGTTTTTCTATTTAGTCATTTCTATTTTAGTAAAATTGTTATTTTCGAAAATAACTTTTTGTTGACATCGAAAAAATAATACCAAAAACAAGAAAAAAACAAGGATTGTTAATGTTAATTACTTTTAAATTAGAACAATTAGACAAATTTCTATTTGATTGATTAGAACCAAGCGAAAAATCAATTTCTACTATATTGACATTTATGTGAGCAAATTATTCATTCAAAATTATTTTTAAAAAGTTCAGAATTTCCTAGCAAAAAACAAGCTTCAATGCCCAAACCACTATTAAAACTTCTATACATATGTTCAAATCTTTTTCCAAACATTTTTCTAAAAAAAAATATAAAATTATGAGAATTCGTCCCTTTATATAAGTTTGTTTCATCTTGATACGGTATTTTCAGAAAATTCCTTCAAAACGAAGTTTTTATTTAAATTTATATCTCGCTTTATCACTTTTGTCCTTTTTGGCAATGTACTTGATTCAGTCCTTATCACACCAACTGATAATGAATATTCTGTAAATTTCTTCAAAATAACGTTTTCAATTTGCTATTCTGTTTTATTGTTTTCGTTGTTTTTAATACTGTTGTGTAATAGGTTCTCATAATTTTTTTAAAAAAATTGCTTGAAAATTTACTTCAGCCAAAAACCATCATTTCCTTCTGCAGGACCCGTATCCTACCTTAGATCCTGGCGAGAAACAACAGATACCTATCTCTACGTACAAGTAGCCTAATTCCACTAAAATCGGGTAACACGTTTGTGAGTTATTCTAACTACAAATTATGACGATATTATAATATGGAAGAGGAAAGTTCGGAAATCATTTCATTTCATACAAAAAATTCGAATTTTGTTCGGCAGCTACTCGAAGTTGTAATCGGATTTAATTGATTTTCGGACACAATTGTTATTTCATTAAAAAATATTTTGTACAAAATTTCATTGAAATCAGTCCATAAATAACGTTACAATATCCTGTAATTTAAAAATACCAAATACTGAACTTTGGTTCGCCAGCTAACTGAAGTTTTATACTGATCAAACCGAACTTCCGATAAAAAGATCCTCACTCCTCTACTTCTACCAATTTTCGTTCAAATCGCTTTAAAAATACGGCTGAAATTTTTCATGCAACAAACGGACAGACAGACATTAGATAAGAATCTTTGGAGATTTGCAATCATGATTCCAGTAACTTATATACTTTGTATAGAAGTTAAAAATTGGAAATTCAGGTTGATAAATATTTACTTAATAAAATCTTTGAATTCGGTTCATTTTAAAAGAAATATAAAAAGAACTTAATTATTTCGGCCTATTTGCAAATTTTATAAAAACAAAAAAACAAATTTATTAATAATTTTCTAGATTGGCAAAATTTCTTATTTTTCTGTTATTTATTAAATTAAAAAAAAAAAACAGAAAAAGAAAATAGAAATTGTGTATTTTTATAGTTCAAGAAGAAGAATAACGAATCCTAAAAATTAGTAAAATCTATTTTTTGGTGATTTCAATTTTTAAGAAGATAAATCGATTCGGTTGACAGGACTATTTAAATTTGCCAAATCTAATTAATAAACAAAATAAAATGCATCTACAATAATTCTATTTAGTTATCCTGAACATGTTTTGGCATCAATAAAAATGCATATGGCAAACACTAAATAACAGGGGTCGAAACTTTTTTCAACAATAAATTTTCTGTTTGAATTAAATTAAACTTTTATTTCTGAGTTTTACGAGTTTTTTTTAAGAACTAGAATCGCATCATCATGGAACTTTTTCAAAGTTTTCATAAAACTTTTTTTTTCAAACATACATTTCTCATATTTCAATGCTGAGACGTTAAAGACCGGCAACAAGATTTCTGGTGTTTCAAAAAAGGATTCACTTGGGCGATTCTCAGGTGACATAAACATACATATACTCAAAGCAATTCTTTGTCGAGTCTGTGCAACCCATAAAAAAAAGAGTGAATGAAACAAGGTATATTTGTAACTTTTGTGTTATACCTTTGCCTAAAGGAACTTGCCTTCAAAAATATCAACAATAAATCTATAAAAGTATCATTTATAAGTTTCCACAGAACTTTTGTATTAGAAATTTGTTTCAAAAAAGTACTTTTGAAATTGTTAAAGTGGAACTTTTTCGAAAATATTTCATAAAAATTCCGAACTCTGCTAAATAATAATTTTGGTTTTGAATCTTGACCAACAAATTGGAATAGAATTATCAATAAACCATGTCATAAGATGTAATTATTCAAAAAATATGTAAATTATGAATTTATAAAGTATGTTAAAATTAAATTAGATGTTTTGAATGAAGAAAAAAAAACAAAATTCTTACAATTGTGTCTGAGAAAAATAATCTTGAACTTGAAATTGCGATATTTTGCTTTGAAAAACGTGTTTTTTTGATAGCTTTGAATAAAATTCTTTGATTTGATATAGAAAAGCTTTTAGAATCTTAGTTTTTGATACATACACTCGAATCTTTGGAGCGAATCAATGTAGGGAGATATACAAAATTGAATTTAGACCAAAGTTTGGCCCTCCTAGCATTTTTTTTCGTTTGTTTGAAATACATATTTGGTTGGATTAACTTTTGAAATTAGTTCTTATAAATTTAAATTCCCACCTCATACACCAAATTCATTGATACCAAAAATAGATTATCAATAGTTAACAATTCCATAAAATACGATTTTCATTTGTGAAAGAGTGAATAAAAAAAAACCCCTCTCCCCAGTCTAATAATAGATGTCTGTTTGAATTGAAAAATTCTAATTTTAGAATCAGACACTTATTCCATAAAAGAGGTCAAGATCTTATATGATTATAGTGTATAGAACAAGTTCTTATGTCATTGCCAAAAGTATTACGAAAAACGAAAAACACCTCTGTTTTTATTAATCAACAAAAATTAGATTTGATTTTTATAAGTATGAATATTTTTTTTTCACCCACCCACCCACATCTACTTTTTTAAATTCGACACTAATACTAAAAACAAGAAAAATTTATTATTATTGGCCTTGGATCAAAATCAAAATTTTTAAATAATATTTTTCAAGTCGCACTAATTTAGTGTAAACATCCCGCGAAAATTTTGAATTAGTATCGTTCTTATTTGTAAAGAAAAAAAAACGACGAACGAAAGCCAATTCTAAAATAATGTTTTTTCTGTTGAACAACGTAAATTAATTGTAATTATTACAAAATTTGTCAATTAATTATTTCAAAAAATGTTGGAATCGAAAAATTCGTTAAATTCTTATAATGTAAAGTAAAAGAAAATTAAAAAGAAATTTCAAAATCAGATTATTATTGTAAGACTTTTAATCATAGTCCCAGCAAGGTTAACACCTCATTTAATCACAATCATTCCCGAAAATAAATCATTCAGAAAGATTTGTGTGAGGTACCTCAAACCAGATATCAGATATCCGTTCCAAATTGAATCATCATATTTAAAAAATTTCCTATAATTTTTTTAACTTTACGAAAAAGAATTTTCAAAATTTTCAAGAAGTTTAGCATTTTAAGAAAAAGCATCGTAAAAATGCAATCATTAAGAATTCTATATTTTTTTTTATAAATTCAAAATTATGAAAATCATACCGAAATCTAAAAATGTGAAGCTATTAATTGTGACGTTCGGGAAAACTTTTTCGTACTATTAAACAAAACGAAGTTCGAAACAGAACCTACTGACTGAATGAAAGATTAACGTCTCAATACTAGATCAACGGACCTTTTATTCCAAATTTAATAGACTTTACTATAAACCTAAAATTACTAAACAGAGTTCTCAACTTGAATTCTGATGTGGCACCATTTGCAAACCATGTCTCCTTTCTACCTAGTATAAAAGAGACTGTGTGATATAAAAATGCATATATTTACTGTTTTTTTGTATAACTACTATTAATGAAGTGGCATACTCTGGAGATCAAATATGTGACCAAAACAATACAAGCTGAAAATTCTGTGGTCAAAAAAAATATTACTCTCCAAAACTTATTATACGCTATTGAAAAATAGCACATGAACGTATAGGCACATGCTAAAAAATACCAGTTATCAAGTATCATTGAAAGTATAAATAATTAAAAAGTACCCAAAACTAGCGAATAAGCAATTACACCAATCAGAACAAAGTAGTAAAAAAAAAATTCACATGGCAATAAGTGCAAAAGGCTAAATGTATGCAGAATGAAATTTTTTATTGAGCAAATGACATGACGTCAAAAACTCCTAAAATTCTTATTTTTCTAGCATATATGAATTTTAGCATGTATTTGTTTATTTACCTGTCACCTATACGTTCATATGATAGCAGTAGATAGAAAATTGTTTGAACATTTTGCTTCCTTTTGCCTAATTTACATCACCGAGGGATGCAAACTAAACTAGCGATGAAAGCGGGATAAACGGCCGCTTATGCAAAGTCAATTAGTATGAAAAGTACGGCAAACATAGAAGGCAATATTTTGTCAGAAATTTTCTGAGTGCCTGTGAAAGTGTTTGAGGGTATACCGTGTATTTATTTTGTTGATGATATACCTTAAATTGGGCTTTACTCTAGTACATTTCCAGTTGAAATTAGCAAAATGTCGACACGGCAGGAATAGGAAATTGGAGTACTATATAATTTACTCATACTTCGCAGTGAACTTAGCTGTTATTTATACAATAAACATACAGTAACTGAAAATCGTCTATAGCGGATTTTTTGATACCCTATGATAGAAATGGGACAGAAAAACTGTCAAAACTTATAATATTTCAATGTTTCTTCTTCATAACTTTGTTTCCTTCTTTCAAAATTTCCTCTAATTTGCAGATAACCTAAAGCCTAATAGCATAAATCTAATCTGCAAAATTTATTCAAATCGGAGTATCAGTTTTTAAAGTACATCTAAAAAACTTTATGAACAGGCTTATTTGCTCCTATAATTATTTCTTTCGCCATTATCCTTGGACCGATTTTACTGAAATTTCCCATGCTATCGTCTATTTATGTAGTTACCCAATATAATTAATTTACACAAAATTGCTACACAAATTTTCATATTAAATCCTTGGTAGTACCTACCATAGGGCATACAAATACTCAGAAAAGCAGACTTTTTGAGGAGTCCATGAACTTAAAAACTACCGATTCGATATCAATGAAATTTGAGTATTAGATACTTTGGAGTCTGACTCGCATTATAAGATAATATAAATGCAATAATTGGAGCAAGACGAGATCGAGGCTTCGTAGCTCATTTCTAATTTTTCGTTCGTTTTTATTGAAATTTTGGAATTACGCATTTAGTGTCCGACTTACATCTTAATATATGAAATCATCCCCTAACCAAAGTGAAGAAGAAGCAAGCTTTCTTATTTCTAGCCAAATTTCCCATTTTCTGTTCAATTTTGATTTGTCGAGTCCCGAGCTCTTCAACTAATATGAATATAAGAAATTAAATTTTTGGGGTGTTAATATCGATTTTTCCCAAATTTTTTTTGTCATATTAACGAACAAAAACGAAATAATTTTTGATATTCTACAAATGCAGTGTGACTTGAAATTTTCGTCATCAAAAGAATCAATTAAAAACAAAACGAATTTTTACTTTCGTATTTATTTATAAATTCATTAAAGAGGAAATGTTATTTAATAAGTTCATCCTTTTGTTGTCAGCTGGTTGGTTACTAATGAATCTTTCAAGTTTAAAAAATTTAAATCTGTTAACGAGAATGTATTTTTTGGAAATCAAAAGATTAAAACTCCACCTAAATGAGTGGAGTTTTAAACAATGAATGCAGGAATCATTCCTATTAAATATGCACACTTGGAATTGTTTTGTATACCAGAATGTTATGTGAAACCCCAAGAATCATTCCCCATCGCCTTGTCCAATCTATGGCACAATTTGAATGTAATGAATATTAATTTTTTCTTTTAATGAAATATTAAAAAAGACGACTTTAAAATCAGTCAATTCGCTGGAAACTGCATTATTTTCAAAGTATTCTTATATGCTTTGTTGCATACCGTTTGTAATGTATGTTGGCGGTTTGCTAAAGTTAGGTTTTCAAAACTTATGTGCCTTGCTAAAATAGGTTCTACTGATCAAGTTTCTTTCGCCACCCATATAAAAGCTTACTTTTTGTGAAATAAATTTACCAATTTTAATACCGATTGAATTTCATCTTCGATTTGAGAAACTTATTAATTTCGCAAAATTATGTCGTAAATTGGTCTATTGGTCTATTTAGCACTGTAGAGGTTGGAAATCGCAATTAATTTCGACTATTATCACAACATTGAAATTCATTTCAATCAGATTTGATTTCTACATGAGCTCATGCTCATTTATTTTCCTTTTCTTTCTACACTTACCTTAAAATCGGATAATGATGCCATTAAATCGTCCAATTCTTTTGTAGCTGAAGATGCATACAATGCCGGAGTAGAATTGGCATTTGAATAAGAATCTTTTTGTTGAATGATTTGTTCTTCAATACTTGTTACTATAAAACAAATAAAAAAACCATTTAATATGATTTGAAAAAAAAAAAAAATTCGATAAATAAAATACCTGGAACACCTTCAGGACCAGTAAGTTTTTCTGTTTTCGTTTCTCGTACAGTAATTGTAACATGTCGACCTGGTGTTGGAGTCATTGCATGTCCTGGTGGTGGAGTCATTGCATGTCCTGGTGGTGGTGTTCTAAAAAATTATTTAAAAAAAACACAGATTAATATTATTTTGATTAAAAGAAAAAACATCAAAATTATTTACCCATTCGGGACGGCATATATTGGTGGATTAGAAGAATTATGTGCATTTGTCAATTCATCTAAAAGGCTATCAACAGTTGGACGATTTGTTGATTCATTAATAACAGTATTACTATAAGTAGAAGTTGTTGGATTTATTTTATTATTATTATATCCTTCGGTTGAAATTTTATGATCTAAAAATTCGAAATGAAAAAAAAAAATTAATTCATATTTTCATTTAGAGTTGAGATTAGAAACTTTTACCTCTCCTTTCCAAATTGCTATTATTATATCTAGCATTACTTAAATCTTGTAATAATGAATCTAATTCGGATAAATTTCCAGCATTTTGTACTTGTTGCTGTTGTTGTTGTTGTGGTGCTTGAGAACGTGGCAGAGATTTTGGCAAAGAACCCTGATTGTGATATTGATATGATTGACTAGTAACATCACCAATATTACTTCCATTAAAACCAGGTGATACAGCTGATCGTGTTTCATTGACAACTCTTTGTGTTTGATGTTGATAAGTTGGCTAAAATTTGTAACAAAAAAAGAAATAACAAGAATTTAGTCGAGTAATTATTTTTTTAAATTATAAAAGAGGGTTTAGGCACGTCCAAACGAAGAGAGTGAGGAAGAACAAAACACGTTCCCTATGAATGTTCACTTGTTGTTTATGCTTCGCACTGAATGGAAGCTAGTGCTTGCACAATTCTGTTAGTTTTCGTTCACTGATTATTCTAAAGCATAGTACAGATACGGCTACATGTCCGTCAACCAGGATGAAAAAACTGAATTTTAAGCGTCTGTAGGCTGGTTGGCAAACGGTTGACCGACATATCGAAAAAATCAAAACTTTTTGATTTTCAAGGGGTGTCTCTTCAAGTCTGCCGACGTGTTTAACGTGTGTACATAGGTTTTGTGAAAGACGGAGTTGTAATATTCACATCCATATAAATTGAGAATGAAAAATGTCGATGATTTATGAATACTTTGTCGCACTGGTGATTTTTCTAAAATTATGTTCATATAATGGGTGTCCCGATAAGAAGTGCAAAATTTAATTTACGTAACGAAGTTTGTGTATATCTCGGGTATTCTGCATCTTATAAAGACGACCCATACCTCGACGAGTCTATGGGTTTCAGGCTGTAGATATGTCGATCGACATGTATATAAGGGTCTTAAATGAGTAGAACATTAAATACTTATTCTCTTGTTCCTTTGGTTTGAAAGCACCTTTAGAAAGAAGTCAATCCTTAACAATTTGATCTAAAAAATGTATTAGAAACAATCTAAATTGTAAGAATTCTTGACATACAAGCTGGCTGTAATCATGAAAATCTTTTAAATTAGTACTTTTATCGAGCTTTGAGAGCCTCTATAGTATAGATTATATACTATAGAAGATCAATAAAAGTCTTATTTCATATTTTATACTAATAATCTTTATAACAAAAAAAAAAAAACATTGTTTTGAGGTTTTTATATATGTATATAAAAAAAATTGACCGAGTTTTTTTTTATATATGTGAAAAATTCAAATATAGAAAACAAGAAGTTTCGAATTTTGGCAAAGATCCAACGAACAAGTGTGATGCGTGAATTTTGGTGTCGAGCGCAACATCTATAGTCAATATGGACACAAAAAATTGTACATACGTCAGAATAAAAATTTTATTGTACACGTTTTAAAAAGAAAATAAATAGAAAAGAAAATGTTTTTTTTAGATTTTCAAAACATATTCCATTCGATTAAGTTTCTTTGAAATTATTGATTAAAAAAAAAATCAATTTTATAATTGTTACTATTCTTATTTGGACATTGTTTTTAAAAAAAACCCATATTACTATCCTTACCGATTGTGAAGTTGCTTTTGATCGAACACTTCCATATCCTGGTGTACCACTGTAACTATTATGGACGGTAGCGGTAGTTGTTACGTGCTGATTTTGTCCAGGAACACTGTTCTGTAAATCGGCAAGAAGTGCATCTAAAATGTATATATAAAAAAAGAAGGCATTGTAGTACAAAAATATTTTAAAAATTATTAATTTGTTGATATTTTTAATATAAGACAAATCAAATTGAATATAACCGTTGGTATTCTCCATTTTTAGATTGAATTAGGCTCCGTTCATTGCCTCTTTTAATGGCAAACTCTGACTAAATAATGAAGTCGATTTAATTTCATTTTTGGGGTGAATATTGCCCAAAAAAAACCTTAATAATTATCATAATACAAACAAGATATAAAATTATATCAAGCGAATCTTAATCAAATAAATATTAAAGGTGATAGCTTTAATAAAAATATGATTAAATCTTTGAAAATTCATAAATAACGAAAATTATTTAATATTTTTTACGTGAAATATTTGAATTAATTTGAATAATATCAGAGATTTTAGTTCAGAATAGTTTCCAATTTGTTTAAATAGACATGAATTTTTCCTATTCAAATAAAGTAGAAGACATTTGAAAATACCATTTCTCTGGTACTACCCTAAAGTAGTTATTAGTACTTCCTCAAGTATATACTTGAATATGAAGAATATAAAGAACAACAACTGTAAAAATATAAATTTTGCAAGTAAAACCTAACCTAGAAATATACTTATGTACTAGTAATGTATCCCGTCTTAGAAACGATGAGAAGATAAGATTAAGATTAAATCACTACAAATAGTAGTTGCTCATCTTTTCAATGGTAGACAATAAATAATTATAAAATATCACAGGCCCTTCGTGTCAGACCAAAAAAAACTTTCAGAAATTCTAGCATGTTTCTATAAATTTGTATCATGAAATTAAAAAATTGCATATTTTTAGGCACACATTAAAATTATTTTTGATGATGACAGAGATACTGAGAAATATATCTTGTATAATTTCAAATATTCAAACGTTTGACATTTAAGGTTGGAAAATTTTGCGTTACTACTTATAAGAATTTGTTGAAGTACCTAAAAATATATAATGTTTATTTTCATTCTACTTGCAAGTACTTAAAACTGCCAAATAGAAAGTTCCTATTTTATCATTAAAATGTCAATCAACCCAAAAGAATAAATTATTTAATATTGGTTAAATTTTCAATAATTTTTTCATTAATCCGACATCATTGAATCATTATTAATTCGTTATTATCAAATTTATTGAAGTATGTACATATAGAAGAACATATGTTGTCCACATATATCATTCCAAAAGAAATTTAATCCAATCATAATCTATTATAGTTTGACCTCTGATATATATATAAAGTACTTAATTTATCACTCATCATGTTCATTTTTATTACCATTCTAAAGTGGACACTTTACAAAAGAATTTATAAACAATTATGACAAAAAATGTGTTATATAGAATTTATTATAAATTTTACATGTAGTATATTATTTCAGTTAACTCTTTCTAATGAAGCAATGAACCCGAAAGATACACGAGTACTATAGAAATATGAATAATGTATGGAACACACTTTGTAATCTCTTGTTAAGTATTGTACTACTACCCCATGATAAGAAGCAAACATTTTTATTCTCTTTTTCATTTATTAAGGCGATAGATTAAAACTTGTCTCCTACCCCACTTATGGGAACATTAAGTATGTTAGAAAACTGATGTCTCATACGAAATTTAACATATTAAAGTTTGTCTTTTTTATTTTGATTGGCTCAAGTTTACAAGCATTGGCAAAATGTCATTAGGTTGCTAATGTTCTTATTTATCTCCATCAAGTTTTGTCTTGGTCAATTGACTCGTTTAAGTCTTCTTGAATGATTGAAGTTAAACATTATTACGCGCATTCTTAGGAACCGACTTTCATCGCACGGACTATGGTAAATTTTTAATCAATTTCCAGAATGTTGCGGAAATTGAATAAAAACTAATGGTTTTAATTATGTTAGCGCAGCGATTGGGGTATATTTTTTATTAATTTTCTTTCTTTGCTAATACCGCCCTTATCACCAACACAAATGATGATAATACTTTACTATACATGCGACGTTTCGTCTATTCGTTATTTTGTGAATGATATTATGTGTTGCTTGTAAAATATCTGAAGAACCTAGAATTGTGCTACATATTGTATTTGAGAGACTTATCACTAATTTCTGATAGTTTATGAATTACATGTTCGATAATTATACACGTTCATTTGACAAAAACATTTCTTGAGGTGTATTCATACCATCTGTTTTGTTAATTAGTCGAAAAACGCATAAAATTTATCACTTATCTTAGTACAAATGTGTCCCCTATGAGTACGATCTAACTGTGTGGACTTTTTTCATAAAACTTATACAAAAACAGATAGACTGAAGGAATCTTTAGTTACTTTTTACCACGTTTTTATTAACTCGCTTTCTTGTTTATTTGTTTGTCAAATCTTGCAATCGATTTTTACCTAACTTCCCGACTAGCTAGACATTTGAAACTTTAAGAATAGCTCAGAACACGATGACAATGCATTCTTTTAATACTTGTAGTCATCTTTAAGCAAAATTGAATATATTTTCAGTAAATTTATTCTGATAGTCTAGTAGTTTTAATGAAAAAATTTACTTGTAACTAAACTGTTATACTATATACTTAATTTTCCTTCTTATTCTAGTGTACATCAGACATTACTTTTAATAGAAATCTTGCATATAAACAGAAATGCATACGCGAATTTTAATAATAAACAAAAAAAATTAATTTTAATAAAACGGATCAAACTCTATTCGAATATATTTTATATATAAAGTGACCCATTAATCCATTGAAACTAAAACGAATACTTACTAATATATTTTTCATATTTGCCAACTTTAAAACATTGTTCGGGACGCGAAATCTTTGTATCTGTTGCCATATTTTATTTGCTTTTTTTTATAATGGTTAAAAACAATTTAATATAAATTTACACTTTTTAAATATTAAACTCTTTCTTTTTAAATTTATAAGTTTTTTATTCGAATTTTTATCACTTTTTTCTATCTAATTAAATATTGAAAAAAAGAAAAACATGGAACGGTTAATCAAATTTGATTTAAATATCATTGATATCGGCCTACACTATCGAAAATTCTAAATCTAAGTGACGTAACTGTTCGTGGGATGTTTTCTTTTTAGCTGTTTCGATTGATTTTCTTTTGGGCAAAAAAAAAAAAAAAAGAATTTTTACTAATATTAAAATTGATACCAAAATTTGGTATATTTCAAAATGAGTTTAATTCAAAAATTAAAGAAAATTGAAATTTTTACAACCAAAATAAATACACTCAACCGTCCCCATAACACGGTTTTCGTATTATTATTAAACCGTAGTTTCTATATAAGACGATAGTCTTATAATACGATACCTTCTAGTTTCTTATAACGCGATTTCCATATAACACGATACGAACTAATTGCGTTATAAGAAGATTGAGTGTAATCCGTTCAAATGAAAACAAACTATTTTTTACAAAGAAAACATCATAAAAACGAATAAATTGTGATTCTCTCAATGAACACGATTTAAATTTTTCACAATTTTCCATGAGTTACTGACATATTCTTTTTAACCCTTTTTTTATATTACCGGTAAATTCACTGTACTTGAAAATTAAAAATTTGATAAATTCAAAAGAAAAACTATTAGAAAATTCTCACTTGTTTTTCTATTGAATTAAATGTTTATAAACAAAGTTGCTGTACGTCGTGTGTGAAAAACTTTTTATTGTGCAACTTATCTTTTTTTTTGTAAAAGGAAAACAGTGAAAATGTCGTTTATTTTTATATTTAAAAAAAAAAAAAAAAAACACTTGTATATTTTTATATTTTAAAAACATCAATGATTCACATTGAAAGAGAAAATCTTCTTCGTTTTTCTTTTAAAAATAGAAACGCATCACAAAAATAAGAAAAGAAAAAAAAATCTGATTTATTAAAAATATTATTAAAAATATTAAAAACAAAAAAATTATTTCAAATAAATCACAAAGTTTTGAAGAAGAAATCACTCTCAAAAATTAATCTTTAAATTTTTTTTTAGTTCATATAATCAACAAAACCGAGTTCGAAAAGGTTAAAAATATCGCTTTTTTTAAATTTTTTTAATCTATTTTTTTTTAATTATAAAAAATTTTTAAGTAATGACAAATTTTCTTTATTTGATTTATAAATTAAAATACTTTTTAATGTGACATCACTTTTTTTGGACCACACTTTGATGAATTCTCATCAATAATTAAAACACAAAAAAACGTATTTAATTAATTAATAAAAATGTACTAGAATACACCATTAAAATAGTAAGATCACTATAAAACTGATCAGTGCCAAATTTGTGTCGTCTATGTACTACAATTTTCCTTCTTTTTTGTTTTTCAACAAGATGGCAAAAAAAAAGAAAAATCTTGACGTTTTCTTAGAAGAGAAAATTTTTTCTTGTCAGTTTAACAAAAAATATTATAACGATGATCATGTTGTATAGTACAGACGAGATGATGTCGGACTAGACGACTCTAAACTGGTTGTTGGGATTTTTAACCATTCAATAGAAAATTTAGATTACAATAATATATTGTTGAGTGTGACAATTTTAAATGCCGCCACATATTTTTATTTCATTCAAAAAAACCAAAAAATGATCTTCAAAAGACCGCGATCGATTGATGATCTTATATTTTTATTGAATTAAAAAAAAAAAAAGAGGGAATTTACAACTCATTAAATGTGGTTCATTAATTTTCATATGTGGAAATCTGCGGGTAGAAATGAAAAAAATGTTCCCCAAATATTATTATTAAAAAAAAATAAAAAAATAAATTTTTAATAAAGAATTTATGTTTTAAAAATTATTGAATATGTATTTTTTCGGGGAAAAAACATGTAGTAACTTAAAATCGGCCAATAGCCGATTTTTTGATGCCCTATGGTAGAAATGGCACAGAAAAACTATCAAAACTAACATTATTTCAAGCTTTTTTCTTTATAACTTTGTTCCTTCTTCTCAAAACTTCTTCCAATTTGTAGGTAACCTAGATCCTGATAGCATAAGTGCAATCTGTAGATTTTATTCAAATCAGTGTATTAGTTTTTGAAGTACATCAAAAAAAACTTTATAAAGAGGGTTATTTTCTCCTAAGATTATTTCTTTCTCCACTGTCCTTGGACCGATTTGACTCAAATTTAACATGGTATCATCTATTTATGTTAGCCTATATAATTAATTGAAACAAATCCGATTCACAAATTTTCCAATTAAATCCGAAAAACCATAAACAAAAAAACGACAAAACTTTCTGGTCACCCTTGGTTTTTCCTTTATAACTTCGCTCCCCCTAGATCGATTTAGCTCAAATGCAATACCAAACCAAGTTAAGAAATAAGCAACTCACATTGTAAATTTCATCGAAATCGCATAACGCGTTTTTGAGTTATCTTGTATACGGACGGACGGACGGGCGGATGGACATGCATAAATCGATATAACTTTTGATTCCTGACACAACCATACCCTTGAAACCTTTCTACGGCGATTATTTCGAAGTGTTACAAATGGAGTGACAAAACTAATATACCCTCTGGTAATACCTACCATAGGGCATAAAAACATGTTTCTTGATTTTTTTTATAGCATAATGAAAACAAACAAACCATTTTTTCATCATTGTAATATTTTTCTGACAAGGCCCAAAATTCTAATAATAGAATATATCTGAATATATTTTTGCTAGATTATAACTTTTAGATTTTTACAATTCAAGGTGTTCTAGGTTTTTCTTGTTGGTGGGAAATATTATAAAAACATAATTTACCTTCAAATTTTCCTTTTAAATAATATGAATCTTTTCTTCTTCTTTTTTTTTTTTAGCTATTTCATAGAAAATCGATTATCTAAAAATCGAATTAAAAAAAATTCTAAATTATGATCTTTGAAAATGACTCAGGCAGTAATTTGAAAATAAAGGATTTTAAAATATTGAAGTGGAAAAGGGTACGCGAAGACTGTCGATTATCGAAATCCCAGATATCTGGAAACTGGAAGAAGCTAAAAAGGTATGTTGAATAATTTACATTAAAATTCTTAATCATATTATTCTATTTTAATCAATTTATGCATAAAAAATCCATGTAATGTTGTAAACACAACTTTGAAAAGTTAGAATAAGATTATAGCTGTGTTTTTTTTTTTGGCAAAATAAGCACGATTATCATATATGTTATACGAGTTTATTTAAGGAATGTATAATATCGCTGTCTAGTTTAACGACAGTTATTTAGTATACTCTATTAAAATATAGATGGCACAAATCGAACCTTTTTTTTGGTTGCAATATTTGAAATTGAAGAAAATTCGTTTGAATTTTGAATCTTACCTAATTTTGGTATTTTTTTTACTATTTTTATTGGTTTTTATTTTACTTGGTTAAAATAATACCGCAAATAACCGTCTCGGAAAATATCATTTGTTTTAATTTCAATATTTGTCTAAAGAAAAATAAATTTATTTTGTCTAACCTCAAAAGACATGACTGAAGTTGGTTCGTGTTGAAAGCGAAATGTCTCCTAATAGTAAAGTATATCATGTAAATTAAATCAGTAGGATACTGTTTATTAATTCAAATAATTGGTATTGAATGATTTGCAAATTATTATAGAAATACCTAACTGCTGTATTTAATTTATAGAAAATACAAATTTATAACTTAATTATTATGGTACTACGGATTCAAATCCTGAATCTTCAACTACTGCTATTTTTATCATAAAAATTAATCAACTTTTCCAATAACAAACAATTATTTGGATATTTATTTGAAAAAAGCATAAAAATCTTCTCAAGTTTTCTAAAATTTCACGTTTTTATTAACTGGCTTTCTTGTTTGTTTGCCCAGTACAAATCTTGTAGTCGATTTTTAACTAACCTCCCGACTAGCTAGTTATTTGAAACTTTTAGCTCAGAACACGATGACAATGCATTCTTTTAATACTTTTAGCCATTTTTAAGCAAAACTGAATTCATTTTCAGTAAATTCTGTTTTGTATGGAAAGTATACATAGAATTGTCAAGTTTATATGATGCAGCAGAAAATTTAAGAACGTGGTAAAAAATTTTTTTTATCTTGTAATTAATAGATATTTGTTTAATTTATTAGGAAAGATAATAAGTTCGCATTTTGTAATCCAAAAAGTATTCTTCTAGAAAGGTTTCAGACAATAAAACTTCTTGCTCGAAGTAATAACAGTATTACATAAATTACAATTCGAAATTTAAAATTTGATATTTTTTAGTTACCTTTCCCAATCGTTGGATATATTTTCTTGGTTTCGGATTTAATTTTTAAAAGTTTTCTAAAAAACCCAAATATATGAGATTTTGCTTTTAAAAAAAATACATACCTCAAAAGGCCTTAAAATAAATTCTTTCCGTAAGAAATATTCTAGAAATACTTTTTTTTAAATAAGAGAAATCAAAGTGGGTTTGATGACATTCAAGAAAATCATATTTCTAGACAAATAATAATAATATAAAGAAAACATAAATTGGTTTAGATTTAGAAGAATAAAAAAAAAAGTATTTATGAGAAAAAAATGCCCACAAGCACTAAAAAACGCCTCCACTCAATTGCGAGTTTTGGTTAAACTTGTCTTATGACTACTTTTTTTTTGCTTTTAATGGTAAACTTTTTTTCTAAACCGAAAATCTTTAACTTACCAGAAAACATTGTTCCTTAAAGGTAAAAGAATTAAAAACTTTTTTCACAAATCACAAAACTCTTAAGGATTTCTTTCCCTTTTTTCAGAAACTTAATCTATTTTTTTCTCACGATTTTATTAAAAACTAAAAATAAAACTTTTCTCATAAAAATTGCGTTTAAAAATATTATATTCAATTACTTTCCGATCAGTCTAAGGTGGTGCTTACGATACTACTAAAATCAATTTTTTTTTTCCGAAGGCAATTCAATTACGTTCCGCTGGAATTCCTCCAGATTTTTTTTTTTTAAAGAAACGATCGAGTATGTATTTTAGAAAATAATTAAAATTTTCATACATGAGAATTTTGAATAATTTTTAGCAATAATAATTGCGTCAGCATTATTTTACGCTAAACAAAAATTTGTTTCAATATGCATTTTTTTTTTTTTGGATTGTTTATGTTTTAAATAAACTTGTTTTAAATTGTTATTAATTAATATTAATTAATAATTATAACAAATTGCGTTTGAATCATTTTTCATTAATAATTTTTAATTTTTGGTGTGTGTCGGAAATTAAATAAATAATAATGAATGTTATATTATTTATTTTTATGCCCTATGGTTAAGGGTACTACCAAAGGGTATGTTAATTTTGTCACTAAATCTGTAATGAATACTAAATAATCATCGAAGATGTGTAAAGAATTTAAAATTGTATCGATTTATATGAACGATAACTCAAAAACGCGTTGCTCAATTTCAATGAAATTCAACTTGATATTCCATTTTAGCAAAATCATTCAATGGAGAAGGAAGTTATGAGCCAAAAATTAGGGTGACTACAAACTTTTTCCCTGCCGTTGGTTGGGGATTGATGATTAAAATTTTTTTGACGTTTTTATATGTTAGCCCCCAACAACTCCCACTGAGTGGAGACATATATGTATGTATATTTTCAGTTCGCCTATCCTGATTGAACATACCAAGTTTCATGAAAATCCGGCTACTATATTAACCGAATTAGGGGAGTTTTCATACATACACTCCATGACACTTGATTAGCAAGAAGACCTCCGTTCGCCTTGAAAGCCTGAAATAAACTGATGATGCTAATCAAGTGTCTCGGTGCAAGTAGCCGAAAAAGACAAAAATGGGAATTTCCACTCAAGCATGGGTTATTCTCACATCTGGGTCATCAGGTAGAACAGAATAATGGGCAACGAATGTTACGGAAAAAGTTTCTAAGAATATGCACCATTATGGCATTAATGACGTTAAGCATTAAAATGATGTTAATCAAGTGTCACGGAGTGTATATTTTTTTTAATAAGAGAATATGTACCCTGAAATAGATTTATTTACTCGTTAAAAAGTACTTGTATGGTAAGGGGCCGCGTGTACCTAGAGTACTAGACTATCAAATTTATTTTTCTAAGAAAATATTGATGGAAATTAAGGTTTCTTTTCTTTTTGGATAGAAAATACATATACGAGAAACTTAAAAAATATAGAACCATTGATTTTTAAAATCTATTTTTTATTTTTATAAAATGGACGATCCTGGAAGGCTCAAACTCGCTGCAAATTCCTTAACTTCGTCAATTCTACGGGGTGTAAATTATATTCTTAAAACTTCCAACTTTTAGAAAGTACAAAATCTATTTATCTATCTATTATATGAAACCCAATAAGAGAGATCTAAAATTAAGCCTAAGGGTTTTTTTTTTAAGGCACCTACATTAATTCAACAGTCTCAGAGGAAAAAAAACACATTTCCTATACAAACTAATAGTTCCACTAAATTTTGTTTCATTTCTAAAATAAATCGAAACAAAAAACCGTAAAAGCAATTAATTAAAAAATTTCGGTTATTTCTTGTTTTTTTAATGGCGCCCAAATAAAATGTTTCTTATTCGACATTTGGATGAAATATTTATTTGATAGTTTCTTGTCGGTGAGATTATGTCATAATATTTATGTTTATTAATTAACCTCATTATAATATTTTTGTGACGATGAAAATGATGAAGAAAAAAACAAAATTTATTATTTGTTTTTCCGCCCGACAGGTAAAAAATGTTTCACAACATTTCTATTTATATAAACATTAATGATGTCAGACAGAGCAATAAACAAAAACAAATTTTTTTGAATCTAAACAATTTGAATAAAGCTTTTTTTTATTTACTAGAAAAAAGAAAAAGCTTATTTTTTTGTATGCAAATTACATTTGCTAGTAAAGATTCAAACCATTTCCAAGAAAGAGGTTTTTTATTGTAGAAAAATTTGAAATTTTTAAGCAATTGTTTATATTTTAAAAGGATGATGAATTAAATAAATTTAATAATTAAAAAATTTGTATACTAACTTCAAAATAGATAATTCAAGTTACTAAAAAAAAAAAAGTAGCAATAAAATTCATTGAAAAATTTCCTCGTCCAAAAGCAGAAAATCTAGTTTCTATCCAGGTCTGACGTAGAATTACTAAATTTCTTATGTTTCTTCTAAACTCGTTTAAAATTAGTCGCGGGGGTTGCGTTGCAATTCTTTTTTTTGTCAATTAAAAACTTATATCCTTTTACTTACATCCTGGTAGAATTCCTTTTTGTCTTACAGTACAACGATATGGTTGTCGTGCGTAAGGATCAAGTTTTCCATACATCGTTCGATCCATCTTTAATCACTATTCACAATTTTCTTATCACCAATAATTTTTTATTTTATATAAATAAATAAATATTCAATTTAATTAAAAACAAACTCAAAAACAGGTCTTGTCTTTCTATTAATTTTATTTTAAATAATTTATTTTTTCTTGGGTGTTGTTTGGGTGGTTTTATTAGCCGCACTGTTTTCTTTTTTTCGTCTTGTTATTCGTAATATATTTATTTTTTTTTTTTAATCAACCATTTTAAAACTAAAGATTTTTAAACGTAATAAAATTTCGGCTTTTTTTTTGTTTAAAAAAAAAAAAAAAAAAAATGATCTCTTCAGTTCTGTTTTATGTGAGAAAAAGCTTCAAGTGTTTTAAAATGGAAAATGAATATTAACTAATTTTCTTTTTTTCCAAAATAACATTTTTTTTTTTATCAAAAGAAAAACACAAATATGAATTTTAAAACAAAAAAAAATTTAAAAAAAAAACGACGTGAGAGAATTTTTTGTCACATATTTTCATTAAGACACCGATTCTTGTTGACGTGTGAATAGTGGCGGGTAAAATAGGTAGCAGGGAAAGAAAAAAAAACCGTTATAACCAAATCCCACCTACAACATAATGAATTTTCTTTTAATGTGGAAAATTCGTTGAGATCAAGAAAAAATAACAGAGGAGGTGGACATATTGATGAGCAATATTTAAAAAGAAAAAAAGAAGTTTTTTTTTTCATATATGTATTTTTTTTTTTTTTTACTTACTTTGACCCGTGAAAATGAGATTAGAAGACGGATATACAGTAGCGTAGTAGATTAGTATTTTTGTATTTGGGATCTGTGTTAATATTGTCTGAGATGATGACAAAAATCAATCAATGATATAAGAGATGATGTCAAAAATCAGTATTCGAAAAGAGCAGTATCTGTTCGACTGGTTCAGAATAAAAATATCTGTGATTAAGAGAACAATTTCAAAAATTGAATTTGTAATTTTATTGCTAAAATTCTCCTTTTTTTTAGCTGTGAAAGTGAAAGTGAAAACCGTTTTCGTTTCAATACAAAACTGTAAACAAAAATGTTTCAGTTTTTGGTAATTCAAAGCAACAATATCAAAAAGTGTTTCATTTTCACAGAGTGAATATACTGACTGTGATAAAGAACAGATAAAAATCACAGTTCTTTTCAAAGAACAATCACAATCTGTGCTTTGAAAATCATAGTCTGAATTAGAATATTTTTTAGAAGCCAATTTATTAGATCCTTGTAATTATTTCAAACAGTTTGAATTTAATCCGAGAGTCACAGAACAAGACTTTTGCCACAGACAATAATGTTGCTTTTTGTACTTCCATATAACATTGTTTTCAAAATCAATTTTAATAGTAAGGCACGCATTCAAATTACAGATGCTTTATAAAAACAAAAAAGTGTTAGGAATAGGGTTTCGTTATTGTATGAAAATTAGAAGCACTCGTTTCAAATTTTCTGTTAAATTAGTTATGCCACCAATAAGACGATTTCTTAATCTCTGAGCTCTTCTTACACGGACATTCGACACCAGTATTAACTATTCCTTCAGTAAAAAACCATCAGGAAACTGAAAAATCAATTTTCCATCAAAATATAGTTACGCCAGTGATCTTGTAAAGATTTTTTATGAATTATTTTTTTCTAAACTTAAAAAAAAAAAACGCGGAAAAATATATCTTTCTTAAAAATAGATTTCGGTTCTGAAATGAATATTCAAGAGACTCCGCGAGGGTTGCCATTAGTTAATATTAAGGTACATTAATTTCACCGCGAACATAAAATTACTATTTTCATAAAAGATGAAAGCAAGCAGAAAGATTCTTTTTTTTTGTCGCGAAAGAGATTGGTCCTACACGGTTTTCTATTCTAAAGAATCAAATGTAATTTATTTTTTAAATTTAGAATGCTTTTGGCAAAATCTTTATTTTTATTTTTGAAATTATAACTATTTTAAGATTTTTTTTTGTCAAAAACAAATTTATAACATTTTATAAAATAAAAATAAATCATGATGCTTTTCTTTTCTTTCGGTTTTTTTATGAATGTGAATTTTTAAAATGAAAAGACTAGACAAAATCTCAATTAATACAAATTCAACAAAAAAAACGATGTAAAAATTGAATTTAATTGGTTCTAATGAAATGAATTTTTGTTTTTTTTAAGAAAGTCTACGTTCTTGTAGGGATTTTTATTCATTTCGAATCATTGCCAAACTTTTAGTACTATTATTAAATCATATAAATCAAGGTTTATCCCTGAATTAAGTGTTTATTTCTGTATAGAGCAGCAATTACATCTCGATTTACAACGAACAGTGTGAATAACCATACAAAATATGTAGAATAAAAAATTATCACTAATAATTACAAGATAAAAAGAACTTTTTATATACCACATTTTTAAAGTATTAAGAAGTATATACATACTCTTTTCCGAACTAACTTTCCATACCAAACAAAATTTACTGAAAATGAAGTCAATTTTGCTTAAAGGTGGCTAAAAGTATTAAAAGAATGCATTGTCATCGTGTTCTGAGCTATTCTAAAAGTTTCAAATGTCTAGCTAGTCGGAAAGTTAGTTAAAAATCGATTGTAAGATTTGTATTGGACAAACAAACAAGTAAGCAAGGTAATAAAAACGTGGTAGAAAGGTAGACGATTAAGACGGCCGGCCGATTAATCGATCGATTCATTTATTCAATTGGTTAGCCAATTAATCAATTGTTTTAAAATTAAACGACATTTGTTTTTCGATTTTAAAAATTATTATCAGGTTTGTGAATGAGTTTTTACGATTTTTTGACATTAGATGACGTAAGTCACACCATATGTAATAGGTGTAAACCGGCATTACCTGTATTTAAAAGGTCCTATGACAAACTTCAAAACGTACTATATAACATTTAGTCAAAGTGTAAATAAGATTGTACTTTATTCGATTGAAAATGGAAATAAACAGCATTTGCGGACTATACAATTATTCGGCATGCTTAGATCATAGCCCATATACTATACAATTGTTTTATACAACTGGAAAATTGGCCGTTTTAAGCCCATCTTCTTTAGTACCCGAAGAAAACATGATAGACTTTTGATTTTTATAATTTTCTCTAACAATAAAATAAAAATTAATAAATTGAATGAAATCACGAAAAAAAAATTGATTTATTTTATTACGCAATAAAATTATTATTTGAAAAATATTCGAATCAATAAATCAATCAATTAATTTATATTATTGTTATATAATGTAATAATTTTAATGTGTTCTTTCCAACCATATGGGTTAGTCAATCATCATCTGACATTGTACTCGTCAAGGATGTAAACTGCTTCTCTCCTATCAAGCGTGTGATATTGATCCATTTCTTAAGAATAGTCAGAAAATTTAAAAATAAACATTTTTTTTCAAAAACCACATGTTTGATTGTTTATAATATCGTTGATTCGAAAATTTTACGAATTCTTTCTGATTAATTTGAAGAATATGCTCAGAAATTAATGTATTTAAAATTGTACTAAACTATTGCATATGTGACCACCGTGTGAATGAAATCTTTGCGATGATAAAAAACAAGACATCTTGATTTTCTTAAATAACGACTTAATTCGGACCATTTTCTTGTTATAAGAAGCTGATAGAGTTGAGAAATGAATTTGGCTAGAAGAGTGTCAGTTTTATCTATTTTATTGTTTATATCCAAGATAAAAATTTTAATCTTTAATGAAAGAATTTTCTACTAAATAAAAGTAATTTCATCGTTGTTTTTGGAACAGAAGTGGAGTTTTGTAAGGCAATTGTTTATTGTCGTTTTTCATATATTTTGTAAAGCAATTTGCCGATTAAAAAGGGATAAATTCAGCTGAGCTGTTGCTTTTAGATAATGTTTAAGTGATATTCTAAATATAAATTTGCAAAAATCGTATAATTAAATAGCTGGTGCCTGCAGTATTGGTATTGTTTATGTTTTATATTTGTACCCTTCGGCAACTCCCTGCTTTTTAAAATGACCAAAATGATAATCACTCAGCACGTTTATGCACATATCGAACCGGTACGGATTGCACCATTTTAATAGGATTTATTTTAATAAGGACCCAATCAAACCGAACTCTTGTTTGGTTCGAGCATAAACATACTGACTTATCGCCTTATAGAATTCCATAGCAAAAGCTTGATAAGTTTTAAACTATATATAAACGATATGCGCTTATATTTTATTCAACAAGGTGTGATCAAAAAGTTTCAGGACAAATTTAAAGATATTTGGTACCTTTATTAGATATTCTGGCTAGAAAAACACACGATATCACATTGATAATTTATTAAAAAGAAAAGAAAATGTTTTCCTCGTATAGTTGGGCTTGAACCCAAATTCTTTTCCAGTCAATCGTCCTAACTAATCGAACTATGACTTCTCAACAAAAAAAAAAATACCATTCTTATTTACGAGTATTGTTTAATTTAATAGAGACAACAATATTCCTGTAAATAATAACACATTTGATTGTCAAATATTATGGTTTTCTACCAGCTCCACCAGATCTACCTGGATTTGTGGGTGCCTGAGTTCATTGAGGGTTTTCAAGAATGGCTTTAAAAATTCACAGAACTGCATTGAATACTAAATTCTTATGTCATAAATATATGATATCGACCATAAAAGTATTAAATATTTTTTTGTTTACTAGTCTACCAAACTTGAATAACTAATAAATTCTAATTGACACAAAATATACAAAAATTAATCATTTTGTATTCAATTCACAACTTTATGAACTCAGGTTTTTTTTTAACAAAATTTATTAACACTAAAGAAAATCATTATCGAAAATTATGTAAAATTTTCACTTGTTTTTATAAAAAAAAATTAGTAAAAAAATCACTTTAAAAACATAAACAATTTTATTATGTAATTAAAATTGAAAGATTATTAAACGTTTTTAAAATGAATGTTTTTAACACTTAATTTTATATGTTTTCTTTCATATTTTTTCTTCATTAATAAATATTTAAATATTTTTCTTGTGTAGTAAGTAAAAATTTCGAAATAAGTTTTAAACAACTTGTTTTTAGAAAGAAGAAAAAAAAAATTTCACACGACTATGTGACAAAAAACAACAGAAAAAAACCTCACAGTAAACAAATATATTTTGTACCACGAGAATATTTCTTTTAATGTCCACACGACGACTATCCAAAATTCACTGAATGGCGACCGATAAAAGTCTTCCATCAAAAAAAAAACAAAACAAAACACAGGAAAAAACAAATATTTAATACAATTTGTTTGTATCTAGTTTCTAATTTTTACGAATTAAATATAAAAAAAAATTATATATATCATTGGAACACATGACGGGGGAAAAAGACTTTTAGAATAGTCTAAAAAGTAAAACCAACAATAAAGAAAATCCCGAGAAAAATCAATCTTATTTCTTCCGAGTCCAGCGGATATCTATTTTTATTTGTCGAGAATCGGTTTTTAAGAATGAAATTATTGGAACTACGATATTTCCATTACAACAAAAACCCTTAATAATAATAGAAAAAATATTTGTAATTACATAAAAATATGAAGGCCTAAATAAAACAAAGCTTTTTGTGTAATTACCATAAAAGGTGATGAAAGAAAAAAAAACTCTCGACGACGACTGTCTTTAATCAAGTGTTTTTCTTTGTAGAACAATATTTAAGAATTTGTTTTTAAAATTTCGAAATTATGAAACAATTTTTAATTAAGATTTAACAAAGATTTTTTTATCTCACTTTTAAAATGGAACATTTTTTTTTTAATTTTCTTAAAAAATTTCCTAGAAACTAGTTAATATAGTTTTTAAAAGGATACTTTTAATGAATTAATAGAAACAGAACCGCCCTGTGCGAGTATTAATTGGTCATATTTATATTTCCTTAACTCGATTTGATATTCCATTGGTTGAACGTGAGGAAAAACCAGGGTGGCCATAAAGTTTAGTCGGTTTTAATTGGAAAATTTGTGCAGTAATTCTATTTTTTAATGATTTTAAGTCAGTATATGTTTATAACCTTACTTTGTACCAAAATCTAACCAAATTTAGTTATTCATTATCAAGTTTTCATGCAGAAACAACGCACCACACAATCGTAAAATAACCCACTTAGGGTTTGGAATTTCAGCTGAAAATTTATACAACTGTTCCTATAATAACATCATCCACCTTGTATACTAAATTTCATTATAATCAGTCTGGCACAATCATATTTTGTTTCACTTCTAGTGAAAATCTAATCAGCTAGTCATTTTAGTCAAATTTTGTTTAAATTGGTCATGTGGTTCTTGAGTTACCGTCCTCACAAAAATTGAAAAAATGTCTGTTCTAGTTATACATTTACAGCTAAAATTTAATCAGTTCATCTCCTTGTTACAGCATATCTTTGAATAAAATTTAGTCAAGATTTTTCAAAGTGATCATTCACATACACATACACATCTTGGGAAAAATAGTCTATTCGGATTCCGGAAACAGTAAAACATGTATTTCCGTTTTTATATCTAATTAAGGTCTAAAAAGATTTAAAAAAAACGTTTGGCTCCTAGCTAGACTTGATCCAAAATTCGTCTCCAATCAATGATGGAACTAATGGAATTATACTTGTCAAGAAAACATTTGTTTATCTTTAGTTTTGTAGACAATATTTACGTTGACATCGTCTATTTTCTAGAAAATTATTATAATTCGTAGAATTTATTTTTTAAACTTAAAGTTTTACAACTGTTTTTCAAATTCAGAAGTGGGATTATCCTTATTATCTTAGAAAAACCGATGGTATTGATTTATTTTCATTACGACCTCCAATAAAACAACTGAACAAGATTGAATTAATGTTTCCATCTATTTTTTTTTGTCCTTTTAAATGACCAGGGACGTTTCCATTATGTCAGCGTGTGTCAAGCATTAGTCCAAGCCTAAAATTTCAAAAGACTTATAGTATCTTCTGAGAAAATTAATGCAAATAAAATATAAGTTGTCGTTAATTTTTAAACTTTAACGTCCAAAATTCCTGAGATTTTACTGTTTTTCTAACTCAAATTTTGTATTCAAAGAGCTTAAGAAGAAAAACTTTAGAACAAATTTCTCCATAGCATCTTTTCAAGTACATATAATTTTTAATTAATATTTCTGAGAAAACTATTCTTATGAAAAGATCTACATACGGTTTTTAAAAACCGCATATAACTTGTCCAAATGTTAACATTTGGCTTTTTTTATATTCCATCGGAACCATAAAAATTACATTTGATAAACAAAAATAGTGTTTTCTTTTTTATAGGCTTTAATAGTTTAATTGAAATCGGTTTTTGTTGTTGACACAGTTTTAACTCAGCTGTGGACGACAACAATCCATGATGTAATCTAATGTTTGCATAAAGTTTTCTTTTTCTTTTTTATTGAGATTAATTATTATTTTATATAATAATGATGAGTAAGTAAAAAAGAAAATGCATATAAATGGAATATGTTCATGATTCCATTTTAAGTGGAAAAAATAAACAAAATTTATATTTTTATATGGGTTTGATCAATAATTTTTGGGTTCGTTAAGAAAAATGGCGTGTAATTTTCGAATTAAAAGGAAATACGATATTATCTGAAAATCGATTTTTATATATTTTTAATGAATTTCTATTATGAACTTAAAAAAAAATTGAAGAAAATTTAACTGCATTTTATTTATTTTTGAAAGCAAATTAAAAACAGATAAATAAATTTTGATTGCTTTTAATTTTTCAAAATCGAATTTTGAGAAGAAAAGAAAATAATTATATCTGGGCTAATCGAATTTATAGCTTGTAGTAAAAATGATATATTAAAAAGAAAAGAGGGGTTGTCATTCTCTTCTTCAATGAAGCTACTAGTAACACCCGTTTCGGGTCTATCTTTGACACAAACGAAATATAACTAATATGGTAATTGTTAAGTAAATACACTTGGTCTCAGGGAATTCAAGAATTTTTTAAAATTTTCATTTTTAATTTCTATACGAAGTATATAAGTTACTGGAATTATGATCTCCACGTTTTATAAGATTCTAAATAGTTTGCAATCATTTTTATCCAATGTCTGTTTGTCGTCTGTCTGTGTCCGTCTGTCGTGTATAAGATTGCGGCCGTATTTTTGAAGGAATTTCCATGAAAATTGGTAAGAGTGGTTTTTTCCTCGCGAGAACCATTCTATCAGAATTTGGGTTTGATCGGACTAAAACTTCGGGTAGCCGCCGAACAAAAGTTTGCGCACTATAGCTTGTTTTTTTGCTAAAACTGTTTAATAAAATTTGTTTTATCAAATTTGTCTAATAAGAAAAACCAAATCAATTTATTCATCAAGTTTAATCAATTTCAATAAAATATTAAATAATAAATAAATTGTGATCGTTTTCCACTCATACATACAAAAAGTGTGCGAATAGTAACTAAAATTACTTTTCGAACTTATCAACTTTATCATATAATTCACAGATGTTTATGCGACTCCTGTTCGTAATGAATTGTGTAACAGTCATTTAAGTTATTATTCGGGCCTATATATAACATTTACTAAAGGTAGACAATGTAGAAAACTTTGATCTTATTCAATTACAACAACCTATAGGTTATCACAGTGACCTAGCCTAGCTAGATAAAACCAAAATGGAATTATATAAGTCGATTGAAACTAAATCGTATTAAAAAAACATTGTCAATTCTTATGATTTTTCGATTCGATTTCATACAAATCGAATTACATTATTCCATTCCAAAACTTCTTCATTTAATTCTTGATTTTACCTTCAAATTTCCTGATATAAATATCTTCTTTTTTTTTAGAATAATTGTAAATCCTTTTTAGTGCCGCTTCGAAAAATTTAATTAGAAAATGTAGTTCGAAATGATTCTTTACTTCTTCAGCAATAGTTGTTGATTAGTGAGTTCCTAAATTGTATCGAATTTATCCTTTTATTCGACTACCAATTAGATATTATTCATGTATCATTGGAAGTACAAAAATATTTGAAGAAAATAATAAAGGTTTTGCACTCCTAAGACCTGATGAACTTTGAAGGCGTTCTACTACCTACTACTACGGCCAGTGTCACTAACCAAAGTGTATCTTTATTGATAAACGACCGTCCATTAATGTCATCGACAGTTTATACTTTTTAATTATTACATTCCGTAACTCGGAAATCTAAAAAAAAACCGTCTTGAATTTGACTACTAAGCGTATAGCCAAATTGCTTCGAGTGCAAGCGGATTAAAGAGCAAAAAAAACTAGATGGATATACAAATCCATCTGGTTTGTGAATTAAAAAGTTTCCAATGGAATTCTGTAAAGAGACAGGCGACAATCAAGTGTCGCTTTCATACATCAGGAAACAGAATTTGTCGCTTGAAAATGATAATTTTTGGGCAAGAGCCATTGACCTGTCACTTTCAAATAATATTTGGATAATATTCGAATTAATCGCCTTACTTTGAAGACCTAGCTATTGAAAATGACTAAAGCTATAGTCCCTGTCGTTCTTACAGAATTCCACTGCTGATTTTGACGTGAAAAAGAATCAAGGGATTCACAAATCTCTTTCAAGGAAACAACATCAATAAAACTTATTCCATAACGAGGTAGTTGATCAAGTTTTACAGATGTCGTTTTTAGATTTTTAATTTTTAGGGTCACAAAAAGCCGGTAAATATTTAAATATAAGCTGATAAGAAGAAAAAACACCAAAAACGTTGTCATTTGGTAGTTAAAAAATATTCTTCTTGTTGTTATTTATATTCGCAAACAAATCAGTATCGTTCGTTTTAAGAATATTAATTTTTAAGGTAGATAAAATTCCATATCATAGATTTGATGATTTCTTGCTTATCACCATTAAAACAGATAAATAAAATTCCTTATAAATAAAAAAAAGAAAAACAGCTTGAAGCAACTCCATATATCCCAAAGTCGTTTCAAGATTTCTCTGATTTGGTTTCTTAATCAAACGGAACTATAGCAAGTATTTTATAAGTTTAGTTTTTTTCTTTCCTTTTCTTTATGATGACTCAAAGATATTTCTGTGTCACTGTGAAAATAGTATGATAAAGATTTTCTCATATTAGTAACCGCACCTTTTCATAAAAATTTCGTAGAAATCACAAACCGAACAACGATAAAGTCGTCTTGTTTTTTTTTCTTTTTCTTGAGATTGTGCGCTTTTTTTTGCCTCTTTTTGGATTAGCGATGATACAAACTGGTTTTTTTTTTTGAAATTCATGTATATGATTCGATTGTAAAATGTTACCTACAAGGAATTATGGATATATGTGATTATTATTTCTTTAATTTTATTTAAACAAATAAAAAAATAAACAAATTTTTAAGGAATTTGCAAGAAAAACAAAAATTGTATGAAAAAAAACCCATTTGACAGATCATAAGAAAAAATGTTGCTAGCAACATTTTATGTATATAGTTCTTATTTTCATTTTCACCTAAGCTAATCTATAAAATATATGAAAAAAATAGATTTTTTTTATATTTTTAAATATAGATTTGTCTTATAATAAATAATCAATTATTATATTTGAAGGAAAATTAATAAAAACACTTACCTAAATCATCCATGTTGCTAAAGTAAAATGAATACACTTACAAATGTTGATTTCGACAAAAGA
This sequence comes from Xylophagus ater, assembly GCA_963422695.1. Classification (NCBI taxonomy): domain Eukaryota; kingdom Metazoa; phylum Arthropoda; class Insecta; order Diptera; family Xylophagidae; genus Xylophagus; species Xylophagus ater. The sequence goes on from OY730484.1 coordinate 5,249,829, forward strand.
AGAAACAAAAAAACTTGTTTTCACTTTTTTCAAGTGTTTTTTTTTAAATAAATTTTTATTTTTGATTAACTTTCACTCCAATTAATATTATTTAATTTGATTTAAATATAATTTCTTATTTCTATTCAAGAATTTAATGAATTTCCGTGAACGGCTTTTCTTTTTTTTTACTTAAATTCTGATGCGGAACAGTCACGCACACGACGAGCTAAGAGTACAAATTTTATTGCATTCTTGTTTTTTTTTTTCTGTAACAAAAGTTTACATTCCGAAGCATTTTGACGTTTCATTTTTTTAATTCGTCGATAATGTAGTCCGGAAATGGTGAATAAACAAGAAGATAACGGAGAAAAAGTTGGAATACAAGAGGATTTTGACATTTTTTTAATGTCAATAAAATATTATAACCAATGACTTAAATACTACTGGACTAGGATTCGCTTACTCGCTCATGGCTAAAATTTACCTCAGGACGCAGAAACCTTTTTTTTTACCCTAAATTTTAAAAACACCAAATAAAATTCACATTAAATTTTAAACACCGAAAAATTCAAATTAAAAATTATTTAAAATTTTTTTGTATATGAATTATTAATAAAAATGCAAAATAAATTATGAAAACCAAAAGATTATTAATTTTTTGCCCGTTCACAATCCCTGGTTAGTTCCAAATTCTGCAACTATCTGCATTTTTCGATAGTGTCCATAGATATATATATTACTAGATTACTCGAAGCAATAAATTCCTTCAGAAGCGAATGGCACATTTTCGGACTTCTCTTTCCCGCGCCGAGTAGACAATACTGCCAATATCAGAAATGGTTGACTTTTTTGTCACGAAGCGAAAAACAATATAGCGGGAATTATTCAATTTTTTGAATTTGAATTTTGTTCAATTTATTTTATTTGCAATAACATTTTTTTTACATTTTCGGATTGTAAAATTGTGATAATTATTTTGAATATATATTATTCCAATATAAATAAATATTTTTGAAAACCTAATTTTTTTAAAATTTATTTTATTTAAAAATTCAGTGTTTGACCCTTTCCTGTCGATTTCATTCCTGTGTTTCTTTATTTTTCTCTGCAGTTGATCGCCCAATTTGTAACTGAAAGTATAATATTGGAAAACATTTTAATAAATTAAAGTATTTTAGAGATTATGTGAGTTTCCACTTCACCCAAGAGCGAAGTATGGATAAATATAAACTACCCAAAATTAGCGAAGCAACCATAACACAAATTAAAACAAAAATAAAAATAAAAATAAAAATAAAAAGAAAATTGAAGTGAAAATCTTCTCGTAACTTGAAATCGAACGTTTCTCTGCCATACAAAAATTTAGTTCGAAATTTTAAGGGAAATTTTTTGAATTGTAATTTTTTGGGAATTCATTTTACTTACCTGAATAGCAAAACTTCATTGTATGACGAAGTTTTATTATTCCAAAAACAACCTTTTACAGCACACCGCATAGACATTTTTTTAAAATATTTAATATAAAATAAAATTTCGATACACGTTTAATTTAAAAACAAACTTTGGTAAAAATATTGACTTCACTTTGCAAACGAAATTTTTAAATTTGGCGACAACACATCTGTGATTTTGATCATATTAAGTTGGCAGACCTGAACAATTCGACACTATCAATGACTTAAATACTACTGGACTAGGATTCGCTTACTCGCTCATGGCTAAAATTTACCTCAGGACGCAGAAACCTTTTTTTTTACCCTAAATTTTAAAAACACCAAATAAAATTCACATTAAATTTTAAACACCGAAAAATTCAAATTAAAATTTATTTAAAATTTTTTTGTATATGAATTATTAATAAAAATGCAAAATAAATTATGAAAACCAAAAGATTATTAATTTTTTGCCCGTTCACAATCCCTGGTTAGTTCCAAATTCTGCAACTATCTGCATTTTTCGATAGTGTCGAATTGTTCAGGTCTGCCAACTTAATATGATCAAAATCACAGATGTGTTGTCGCCAAATTTAAAAATTTCGTTTGCAAAGTGAAGTCAATATTTTTACCAAAGTTTGTTTTTAAATTAAACGTGTATCGAAATTTTATTTTATATTAAATATTTTAAAAAAATGTCTATGCGGTGTGCTGTAAAAGGTTGTTTTTGGAATAATAAAACTTCGTCATACAATGAAGTTTTGCTATTCAGGTAAGTAAAATGAATTCCCAAAAAATTACAATTCAAAAAATTTCCCTTAAAATTTCGAACTAAATTTTTGTATGGCAGAGAAACGTTCGATTTCAAGTTACGAGAAGATTTTCACTTCAATTTTCTTTTTATTTTTATTTTTATTTTTATTTTTGTTTTAATTTGTGTTATGGTTGCTTCGCTAATTTTGGGTAGTTTATATTTATCCATACTTCGCTCTTGGGTGAAGTGGAAACTCACATAATCTCTAAAATACTTTAATTTATTAAAATGTTTTCCAATATTATACTTTCAGTTACAAATTGGGCGATCAACTGCAGAGAAAAATAAAGAAACACAGGAATGAAATCGACAGGAAAGGGTCAAACACTGAATTTTTAAATAAAATAAATTTTAAAAAAATTAGGTTTTCAAAAATATTTATTTATATTGGAATAATATATATTCAAAATAATTATCACAATTTTACAATCCGAAAATGTAAAAAAAATGTTATTGCAAATAAAATAAATTGAACAAAATTCAAATTCAAAAAATTGAATAATTCCCGCTATATTGTTTTTCGCTTCGTGACAAAAAAGTCAACCATTTCTGATATTGGCAGTATTGTCTACTCGGCGCGGGAAAGAGAAGTCCGAAAATGTGCCATTCGCTTCTGAAGGAATTTATTGCTTCGAGTAATCTAGTAATATATATATCTATGATTATAACCTAAAAAATAGTTTTTCTTAATCAGCGAAATTCCTTTTGAGGTTACAAGAATCATTAAACAACTATCGAAATAATAAGGGAAACTTACGTGGTGGTTAAAGTAGAAAAAACCATGTTAGTCTATATTTTATGTAGAATACTTATTTCTAATCCTCCAAGCAACCCAAGCCAAAAACGATATAGTGATTATCACCGACATGTATATTCTAATGCGTTGTGCCACACACCTAAGTGATGGTGATTTATTGATGTAGAGATACTATCAACTGACTTTTTGCAGTTGATGTTTCTCTTTTGAAGTATTCAGTTGTCAAATTGTAAAAAAAATGGTCGAATTTATCTTGAAATTAGTTAAAAGTGTTGAAAAACGAAGATGTTTATGGGATCCTCAATGCAAGGATTATTCCAGACGAAACAAATTGGAAAAGGCATGGCAAGAAGTTTCAAAGGAAGTCGAAAAACCAGGTATGTATGTTTGTTATTAAAAGATCTAAACAAATATTTACTTATGTATATATTTTCGGCAATTTTATTATATACAATAATTCCGGTGCCATGGTAATGTATGTTCTGGTTTAAAAAAATCGATTTCTGTTAATTACGGGCTTTTGATAAGCCTCTTTCCGCGCTTGGTAGATGAATGACTATTATTTCATTATCTCCTTGGAAAACTTCTCTTTCCGTAACCGTACAAAATATTGCAATACGCATGCCCCTTTAGTTATCGAGTGTAGAGTTTCTTCTTTGCACTAAATCGGTGTTTCAGAAATCTTGAATTTTGAAGTCATAACAATACTATCAGAGCATCAGCAGTTGCTACCAAAACAACCGAATTGTACACTTTTTAGTTGTAGTGCATTGAACCGCCTTTAGCAAATATAAATATCTATTTTTTTAAAACACGTATTTCATATATATTAACTTTCAGATAAGATTTGCAGAGAGAAATGGAAAAATGTTCGTACTGGTTTCATGCGAACTTTAAAAGAGGGCCCCCCAAATGGATCCGGTGGGCCCAATAAAAACAAGGTTTACTATTTGTACGATGCAATGCAGTTCTTATTACCATATGCCACAAGGGCGGCAGAGCAAACTGGCAATTTAACAAATTTTTCAGAAAAGAAAATCCTAAGGACTACAGAAAGTGACTCAATAGTTCACGAAGATGGAACAGATAATGAATCCTCTTCTGGTTCCTCCACAAGAGAGGATTGTTTTTTGGAAGAAGTCAACACGGCTAAGCGTTTTAAAAGGGTCCCACCAAAAGTTATAGAAAAAAAGATGGATGCGGATACAGAAATATTGAACTACATGAAAGAAAGAAGACAGGAAAATTTACAATCGAAAGAAGAAGCGGATTTAATGTCATTTTTTAAGGGGATAACAGCTGACGTTTTGTCTCTGTCTTCAGCAAACCAAAGATATTTTAAAAGGAAATTAACAGAGCTTATAGACGTTTTACACACACAAGAAAGTTCCGAGCCAAACACATTGTATTTAGGCTCAAACACTTCTTCGTGTATGGATTTTACTTCCACTGTCCAAGAAATGAAAGAAGAATTGAATGAAGATGTAAATATTTTGCCAAATGAAAATGCTACTAGAAATAAATAAATGAATACTGGAATTGTCTTTCGAAAGTGTGTGTGTGTTTTTTTTCCTAACTTTTATCGTAATATTTCCACCAGAATAGCAAATTGACTCTTTTGTCATTCTATAAAATAGTTTAAATTTTTCACGATCTTGTCGCAATTCTCTTGCATCAACTGCAGTACTATGCATTATGCTTTTAATTATAAAGAGATGAACCTAAATACTTTCGTTTCATAAATTGTCTCCTTTGTCGCATTTTCAACGCTGATAACAAAAGAAATTCTTCTTTCTTGTCCAAGTCTATTTTAAGAACTAAAATCAAGTAGATGTTTTGTGTTAAATATGGCATAAACTGTTAATTAGTTTCCAGGTGATTTCTTAAATCAAGAGATCACTCAATCACCACATCGTCCATGTAAACTCGGACCGACTTCAATCCGATTTGAGTTGATCCGATCACAAAACTTTTTCTGATGGACTTGAAATTTGCATGTTAACCCAGATCGACTTCGACTCGACTTGAAAATTTAAAAGAGGTGAAACATAACCGAAAAAATAAAAATTTGTTTGCTAGCGTCTATGAAATTGACGTTGATTTAAAGTCGATTTCAAGTCAATCTTTCAATCCCGTAAAGCTAAAAAACGCGGGCTGAGTTTCAAATCAATCCTGAAGTCGCCATGTAAACCAAGTAATTGCATCATTAAATTATTTAAGTTAAGTTAAGCTCACGATATTTAGACAATTGTTTGTTTTATCAGCCATACATAGTGCTATCAATTACATTTGAACATTTCTGTCTTTAAGAAGTGAAAAAAAGGTATTTTTATCTTCAAATTTACAGTTTTCAACATTTTTTTTTTACCCAGTTTTTAAACTAAAATATAGTTCTTTATTTCGACTTACACAGTTTTCGGATAACATGGAATGTATCCCCTATTTTACTATAGGAAATTTATCTTTTTTCAGACGTTTCTTTTCTTTCTACACGAATTTCTGAGGAACGTATTTACCGTATAAAAAAAGAGTCGAGTGTAGTAGGTGAATAAATTTAAACAACAAATAAAAAAAAATATCGTTCTATAAAAATTATTTTATTTTTAGAAAATATTTCTAAAAGCTTGAATTAGGTTTTGAATTCCCCTTTCCAAATTTCTACGTCCAGGATACATATAAACTGTATATCCAATATATTAGGACTAGCTGCAAAAAAAAAGAAAAATATTTTTATTAATAATTTTTTAAATATGAAAAAAAAAATACCTGTATTAGAGCTGAAAATATTCCGAAACTACCTAAAATCAATGGTCTCCAAACGAGAACATCTGAAAGTTTGTATAAACATCCTTCTTGATGGACGTATGGTTCATTTTTAGTACAATTATTATGACCAATAAATAATTCATTGCAACATGATTTTGGTAAATTATTTGTTGGCCAATCATTCTGATTGTAAATGCCACAACAATTTAACTGGGAAAATAATAATATAATCTATTATTATCTTTATTATATAACTTAAAATAATATGATCTTACGTTTTTTTGCATAACATCCCACCTAGCCTGTGATACTGGTATATCTTCATAATGTTGAATAATAGCTTTATCGAATTCCTTTTCAATAATATCATTTAGTTGAACATATTCAACATAACAAATATAAGCTGCATAAAGGTCCAAAAGGAAGATTACTATAAATGCTGATATCATAAATAAATTTCCTTGTCTCTCACCCTTGAATCTTGAATATGAATATTTCATACCAAATATTCCAGTGCAGAAAAAGATTTTCATTGCTTTTGAAGTATTTTTATCTAAATGAAATAAAATGTTGGTAAATTTTTTTAAATCAAAGTAAATAAATAGATATAACGATACATACCAATGATACCAGTTAAATATTTTGTGGCTGGCAATTTTAAAAGAATGAGGATTCCTAAAATACTTGTCACCTATTTCAAAAATGGATTTAAACAATTTTGTACTTTCAATAATATAACTAAATTGTTTTTTTTTTTTTACTTACTCCGAAAATTGAATTATAAAACAACTCTTGGCAATCTCTTCCATCTCGTCCATATCCAAATTCTCGATTTCTTCTACGGCTGCCTTTAAAAATTAATAAAAGACCAATTAGTTATAATTTATTCTCGTATGGAAATAACAGAAAGGCGTATTTCCATGGAAGGTTTTTTTTTAAAGGCAAACCGTACGGAATCTACGCTGAACAGATTCCAGCTTTAGACCTTGTAGTACGGAGACCACATTTGAGTGCTACACTCATGTATAGGCCTAATCAGGGTAGTAAAAAGGGCTGTAGTAATGTAGGGATAATCAAATTTTTTAACCAATTTTCAATAAAGTCAATATTCAAATATGTAGGTGAAAATCCAGTTTAATGTCACAGATCACACCGAGATTTAGTAATATTGCTTACTCTACGAAGTGGTGCAACATCTCATACCATACAGGTATGGAGAAATGTTACGTTTCCTGACAATTATCAACGTTAAGCGCTAGATTATTGTTATCATACCAAGTAGCATAGTTAATAAAGTCCTCCTGCAGATACTGAGAATCCGTTTGTTATTTCTTTATAAATTGTCATATCATCAACAAATTTGGAAATTTTCATTTCATTTATTCTTAAATGCACAAACAATTAAAATTGATCTGTGATCGTGGATACAAAATTTCGGAATCAAAATTTATATTTGTCCAAAAATAAATATAAGTAAATTTGATAATTTCTTATCTTATTTATATTCATTCTTTTAGAAAGATTGTAAAAAAAAAAGCATATAGAAACCTAAAATCGGTATATAGCCGTTTTTTAATTGATGGGACTCGTGGTTAACAAATCTATAGTTCAATGAATAAACGCTAAAAAACACAAACAACCAAAACTAATAATATTTTTAAGTTTTTTGTTTGTAACTACATTCCCTCTTCATCGAAATTACCTATGAATATAACCTGTGAGTATTAATAGCGTAAATCTATTCTGCAAATTTTATTCCAATCGCCATATCAGCTTACTATTTTCAGAATAGATTTATGCTATTAGGGCCTAGGCTAGCTACGAATTAGAACAAATTTGACAAATAAGAAACAAAGTTATGAAGAAAAAGCCTTGAAATACTATTAAAAAAAAAGGGATTAGTTCCATATCCTTCAACCCTGTAAAAAATCTTAAAGTAAAAGTAACATAAATATAAAATTATAGCAGTTTACCCAAAAAATTTAATTTAATAAAAATATTTTTCTTTAAAATTTCAATCAAATAACTTTTTTTAATCGTCCTAAATCAAATGAAATCGTGTAAAAACAGAATCAATTTTTTTTTCTAGACCGTGCTAAATCAAAACCGTGTAAAAGAAGATCGTGTAAAAACAGAATTGGGTGTATTTTATTAAATAACTTTAAAATTCACTAAAATTTATTTATTATAATTTCTTTTTAAAGCAGAAAACTAATTCTAGGATATTTATTTTTACTTAGTTTTTATGATATCAATTTATTAAGTGAAAAATATTTTAATTAGAAAGAAAAGTGCAATTTAAAGAGAAATAATAATTTGAATAATTACCATCCCGATTCATGTTCCTGTTGTTCATATTTGTAGGATTTAATTTTTCACTCACAAATTTTCAGAAGTATTATAATTTCTTACTTAGTTCAATGACAACACGCCTTTGTTAATACACGACAAAATTTTTTCATTCTCATTACGGCATTCGCTATCACTTATCCGGGTACTTTCCCGAAAAATTCTGATCTTTCCAATTGTCGATAATGTAGTTCGAAAAGTTGAATAATAAATGAGAAAAGGTGAGAAATTCTTTGAATTTGCAATAAAACAAAATTGTATAGAAAAGATTTTATTTTAATTAATTTATAATTGTTTTTGAAGTTTAAATTAAAGTCTAATTAAAAAATATTATTTTGTTTAGTATAGATTTTTTTGTTTCTTTCATTTTCAAAAGAGATCCTGGATAAGAGCTTAGCGGATCGCGTTTAGTTTTCCTCGTCAGTGCAACAGTTTTGTTACTCTTCTATCTTATACGACTATCGAAATAAACTGATAATAAAAATTTTCAACGACGATGCATTAAGCAAGCCATCAACACTCTAATAAGTTTGTCAAAGTTGAAGTCACATCTCCAAAAAGTTAAAATATTTTAATCTTTTTCCAACCAGTTTGTAAAATTTGGTCTAGCAAACTGGCCCATAGACTGTCCAAATTTTATAGCAACCTAAATAGTTTATTATAGGTTTTTCTCTTTTTTTCAAATTAAAGCCTCTTCGATGTGTTCTTAAATTTTATCTACAACAGGACTAAACACGTTGCCCATACGAGTTTGGACATTTAGGCACAGTGCACAGTATAAGTATACAGTAAAATGACAATCTAAGAAGATGTGAAAACTGATGAGAGATCTTGCTTTTATTTTTAGAATTTTGCATTTTGTTACAGTCCTGATTTTTATTTACAAAACCACATGTCTGGATTTTCTCAATAAAAATATATATAAATTCAAACCGCCTTCTCTTTAGCTACCATTTTTTTTTAAATTACATCATTTTAGTGCAGCAGAGATAAATATAAAATTTCCCCAATTAAATCAGATGCTAAAATATGTTACACTGTCTCTTTTATACTGGGATCTAGGCATACTAAGTCTACCGGTTTATTTCAAATATTAAATCAACAATCTTTTTACAATCCTAAAAATGCTATTAATTTAAACAGGATCTAATAAATACCTTTTGATTTGAAACCTTAAATTATATATAAGTACGTGCATATTTGATATTCTAGTACTTGCACGTACTTAATGTGTAGCTACTACTTTTCTTGTATTAAGATTATTGTACTTTTGAAGATATATGCCAGCCATATTAAGTGAGCCCCTTCAAGCTATTTTAAAATCTTAAATTGGAGAAGCTTTCAATTAATTAAAACCCATTTTTTGTTTGGTGTATAAATTTTATATATATATATATTATTTTTCATTTGTTTTTCATTACAATTGTGTATAAACTATGAAAAATACGAATAATAAAAAACTACTTCCACAAAACAAAAAAGAAAAAAAATGTTTTCTTGTTCAAAAATCTTACAAACTAATTTGTAAAATGAAAACAAAAAAGGAAAAGGAACATTTCATATCAGTTTTTGTTTCTTCGCTAATGAAATGAATTTTTTTAATGGTTTTTTTAAAATCTTTTCTTTTGTTTTTCTGTTTCAATTTACATTTTGATATTTATTTTAAACAAATTTTTATCACAAATACAGGACGAAAACTATCGAGTGAAAATATTTTCTTAGGTCTCAGGACACATACTGAATCAGGAGTTTCTTCAGAAAAAAGAAACTTTTTTTTTTCATTTCCTTGTTTTTGTAGATCATATCAAAAATGATTTTAATTTAATTTAATATCTTCTTCAAAAACTATGAAAATATATTTCCCCGAAGAAGAATTTAATTCCAAATCGGCTTTATTGGCAAATATTAACTTCTCGTAATGCAATAATTTCCATCTAGGCCAGGGCTTCCCAGACTTTTAACAACGCGACCCTTTTAAAAAAAAATTTCATAGAGCCTGTCAAGAGAATATTCATAAAATGTTGGCTGTGTTTCTTTATTTATTCTAGAATCGAAATAGAAAGACTAGAATTTATTCTATTAACATACTTATTACTTATTCGGTTCTATACCATATGAAAAACGTTAGAAATCCACCAACCAAAAATATCCTTTAAATGTCACAAAATAGGAAAATTTTGCCTTCCAATTAATGATCATCCCACTCCCTTAATGACGTTTGCTATAACTCTGAGAGCTTAGTATAACTCTAACATAGGAAAGTTCTGTCCGTTTGTCAAGTGAAAGGAAATTATACATTTTTCATACATTTTATAATATTTCTTGTACAATATAATTTCCGTCTTTACTTATGACCTCTTGAATCCAAGGGCTCGATTTTGTTCATGCAAATTATTCTCACTTAACTCATGAAGCGCAACCTCAATCTGAAATATTTTGTTTCCGAATATGGTTTGTTGAGTTAGGCGATTCCGTAATCTTCAATGATGATCTTATCTTCATCATTATTGGACACAATTTTCCACTCTACCTGGTTGCTTTTTTCCTGAAGAAAATCTCCTGAATTTTGTACACCTGAGACCTTAAAAACATTTTGTTATTTGCAGCACAATAAAGAACAATAAAAATGTGAACAGTGTGAATTATATATATTTTGTTTTTTTTTTATTTGGCAAAAAACTATTTAAAAATAATTTTCCGTTAAAAAGGTAACTGATTTTTCAAAATAACAACAACAAAAAAAAATGACTTCATTAAATTAAAAAAAAAAAAGAAAAGAAAATTCAAATCTTAAATAATACCATTTTTCACACTGGTTTTTTATATAATCTCAAAACTAATCTAATTTTAGTCTAAAAAGAAAAGAAAGTGTTTTAAGCTTTTTATACAAAAAAAAAAAAACGAAACAAATAATTTGCTAACATTTAAAAAATTCTCTTTGCAATTAAAAATATTTGTGTTTTCTTTTCGCTTTTTAATAACAGAAGAAAAAAAAGAAATGGTAATACAATGAACTTTCTTATTAACCGATTTTCCGGAATTTATTCACAACAAGTCTTACATGATGATCCAATTAAGAGGGACTTTGTGTCCAATATTCTTTTTTTTAAAAAGAAAATGGGTCAGTAATCAAACCACCCTCAAATTAGAGGCGATTTATTTCTAGTTTTTTTTATCCCTCCTTCACAAGCAAAATAGTTAATTCTAGATTGACCTGCTATATTGGATTAATTGGTCTCGGAACAATTCCCAGTCACGTTAGTGTCGGTTAAAAAGCAATTTCACAACACTACTTAATTCTATTATATAAATGAACGACTTTTTATAATTTATTCTTTCGCTTTTTAGTTTAGAAAATTGAAACCTGAACAAAAAAAAGGGAAAGAAAATCTTCCAGTTTTTTTTTTTTTTTATCTTGGAATTATGAAAAACTATTTTCCAGATAGAATAGTTCGCCTTATTTTTTTTAAAATGAATTATTTTTTCTTACATATTTATTTTTGTATATATTTAAAAAAGAAAAAATAGTCTTTCTATAACTTCGTTTAATTACATGGCAACTTAAAAATTGACGACTTGAGAGATCGACTTGAAACTCAATCCGAGTTTTTCTTTTTAGCTTTACCAGATTGAAAGATTGACTTCGAATTGACTTCAAAATCAACTTCAAATTAGGGTACATGCTTTGCAGCTTCAATTTAAATTTTCAACTCGATCAGAGAAAAATTTTTTGTGACTCAAAAATCGAATTCAAATCGATCCAGGGGTGGAATCGTGTAACTTGATTTCGATCAAATCGTATCGAAAAAGTATAGGAATTGCAATGTATTTGCAATACGATTTACTATCAATCGAATTACAAGATTCCACTCCTAGGCACGTATTTGATTTCTCGACTCGATTGATCGAATCGACTTTGTCTTTCTATTCTCTCGACAAAGACACTTTTGTCGATCCGAGATCAATCGAATCGAGGAACTAAATATTGGCCCAGTACAGGTTTATATGCACGATTTTTAGCTTCTGAAGTCGACTTCCTTCCAAGTAGATGATGTAAACGAAGTATATAATGTTGTGTCTTGTTTTTCTCAGTTTCGTTTGAACAATTTTTGTCTTTATTTTGTTTTTTATTTTAGCGAAATTTACTTAAACACCTAAATTTCTGTTTCTTTTAAATAGTAATAATAATAATAATAATATAAAAATGTTTTTTTTTGTGTAAAAAGAATTTGATTTTTGCTTTTTTTTGAATCATTGAAAAACATCAAGAAAATTCGAAAATATGAAATATTTAGTTTCTTAGTTTTTTTTTAAACAGTTTCATAATTTTGCCGGAATGATCGATACAAACAGCAAGCATAGAATATTGTTAGCAGCTGGAAAAAAAGATTTATTGTATTTGGATATATTTCTTTTCTTTCTTTTAAAAATTACCTGTATTACAGCAACAGTTATTCCAACACCACCTAAAATTAATACATTCGAATCGAGTAGAGTTAAAAGTTTATTTAAACATCCATCTTTATGAACATACGACGGTTCATCTTTAGTACAATTATTTTGACCAATTGGCAATTCATTACAACATGATTTTGGTAAATTATTTGTTGGCCAATCATCTGCTTTATTAATACCACAACAATTTAACTAAATATATAAAAGAAAAATGTTTGGATATCATTTTTATATCATAAAAAATCACGTTAATATGATCTTTAGAATATCTGTTTTATCAAAAATGTCCTCCACTCAGATAGTGTGAATTCATTGGTAACATTTTCATACAAAGATATATGACAAAACTTCTACCAAAGATCCCTATAGTAGTACTACTATCTACTATCTTAATTTTTGACACAAAATTTAGCGAGAAAATTATAAAAAAAAACAGATAATCTTAAAGTATTTTAATAATATTCTTACATCAGTTTGCATTACATCCCAAGCATCTCGATAAACTTTTGAATTATCATATTGTTGCATAGTTTTATTGAATTCCGTTTCAATAATACCCTTTAGTTCACCATGTTTAACATAACCAGCAATACCGGCACCAAGTTCCGCTAAGAATATGATTACAATCAATATACTGAATGTTAATATCATACATGAATTTTCTTTTACAGCACCACAACATCCTAAAAATCCAATTATGAATACAACAATTCCGACAATAATCAAAATAATTGGTGCTGTCCAAACATTTTCACCTAAATATAAGAAAATTTGGTTATTTTTTTTATTGTTTTATTAGAATTAAATCTATTTTTGCGCTAGATTTGATTGTGAAATGTTAAAATTTTAGTTAGTTACCAACAAAATTCGAATAGTGATGATAGTTTGATTGAACAATTGCACCAACGGTTAAGATTAGAAGGCCTGATAGCTAGTTTAAAAGCATTATTATTATTATTATTATTGTTTTCTTGATTAAAATTATTGATTAACAATTTTGTTGTTTGTGGCTACTACTTACTGCGAATAATAAATTACAAAAGAAAACCAGATATTTCATACAAGATATTCCTCCTTGAGCCATTCTGAAATCTTGAAAATTTAGATTAAATTAAAATCATTTCAAACATGGGATTATCAAAAGATCATTTTGTTTTTATTGATAAAATGGGTGATCTCTTTCTTTCTTTTTTATTTCCATTACTAATTAAATATTCAAAGGCAGAAATAAACCTACATCAAAGAATAATCTTGTGTTCGCGTATTTTTAATCAAATTTGTAACAAGAGAATAGAATCAAAAACAATAAAGAAATTCCTTTTTTAAATTCAAGATAATAATTCTGCAACAAAATTTCATGTCATGGTGGTAAACAAATTATCAGAAATGTTTTAATTTTCACCCGAAATAAAAAAAAGATAAATAAATTTCATTGAAATTGAGATGATTGTGTCTACATTACTTTTTTTTTTGCATATGAACGACAAATAAATGAAATTAAAGGGCGCTTTTCTACGTTCACAGATTGATTGCTAAACGATGGATATTTCTTACTGCGTCATTTTTAAACAAGAAAACATGGTAAAAAGTGTTTAAAAGAACTGCAAATTAGTATTTCATCATCATAGTTTGGTTAAATCTTTGTAATTTGAGATCGAATTTATCGTAATCTGTGTACAAATAACAGAAAAGGCCTACACTGGGATCGTGTTTTTGTCTCATATTACTTTCAGATTACATTTAATTCAATTCCTAGAATTCAGGCAAATTCAAGAATTTATATTTACTTGCTAAAACCCACGTTTTTGGTGGGTGCTTAAAATTCATTATGTGATAACTTTTGAGTTACTTACTGGAGTGAAATCGTGTAACTGAATTTGTCACAAATCTCTTATCGAAAAAGCATGCAATCGAATTCTCGATTCGATTTAGTCTTAAACGACTTGCATGACTCTACTTTAGTATAGACCTTAGTATAAGTAATTATAAAGCATCTCAGCCATGCATAAATATGAATACACAAACACAGTAAACCGTGAGTGATAATGTAATTTACATGTGTTTTTTTTCAATGCAATTGTTGTTACTTTAATGTAATTGGTTGATTTTTTTTTATTCCCTAGTTTTTGATGATTATGCTTTGGTATGGGCATAACATCATACTCTTTTGTTTTTATAACTTGCTCATTCTAATAAACCTTATAAAAGTGTAGGTAGGTAGGTAGGTAGAGTAGGGGCACTGCGTACAACACCAGGCACCTTATGGGCCCATTGTGATCCCTACGAGACCAAAAGTGTAGTGTATAGAAAAAAAAAAGCATTTTAAACTACACGAAAGATGATTTTCCGTTTGTTAGAGATATATTAGCAGGATATTTTGTTTCTCATACAAAACTAGATAACATGATGATCACCACTATATCTTGATGGTCGCTAATTTTAAACGATTGAAGCCTTAGTTTTCTAGATTTCGAAGACAATAACTCGTCGTTCAATCAAGAGGGACTGATTTTTTTAAAATCAGCTTCATTTTAACACTTTGTTTGACCGGTCACGAGTTAACTAACCCAGGTGTTTGCACCCAGGGAAAAAATAAAATATTGCAAGAACTTTGTTCATCATGTTTAAGTCATGTTCAGTTCATTTTTTAAAAAAATAGGTACTTTTTTAAGGGTTAGTTGGGTATAGTATTACAAAAACTCAGCCATGTCGGAACGTAACGGTGAAGAATTTTTCAATGAATTACATGCGGATGTTTTTCAAATACATATTAAGATAAAGTTTTTAGGGTGTTCTCGTACTGCAACCTTCAAGATCTATTGTACTCCTATTCTTTAGTGAAGTAGTTAGGTTAACTTCCCATTCTAGAGCACCCGCCCCCAGAACTATTTCTCTTTGGAATTTTAGTATCCGGAGTGGGTCAAGAGATTGTATCTCAATTGGGAAGAAGCAGTATGCCCTCAGGTGTTTTCTCCTTCTACGGTAGTGCTTCACAGTTGGACAGATTATGCATTGGAATCTCTTCGTCCCTTTCACAGAATTATGTAAAAGACATGTTAAAAGTTTCATTTCAATTCATTATTTCTAAATAAAGTTTATTGAAGTTTCTATTTAGATTATTTAAATTACAAATTTAATTACGGAATAATAGCCGGTGACATGAGATAGTTTAAAATTGGCGGTCAACAAAGTGTTAATAGTCTTTAAAAATAATGATAATTGTTTTTTTTTTCTCTAATTTCTGACCAAAAACACGTTTGATTAACATCCTGCACTTTTTATTCTAGATTTGTTTTTACACGTAAGGGAAAAAACCGATTAGAAGAAGATGACGTGTATTATTTATTATTTAATAAAAGAAAAATACTTTTGCAAAACTCGAGAGTCCGTAAAAAAAACCTATTAAAAATTCATATTTTTTGATTCAATTTGAAATTCATGCAATTATAGAATTGTGTGTTATGAAATTCAATGGCGTACGCCGGACTAAATAACATCGTAAGTTCATATTAATTACACTAAAGTTACGATATTAAGTATTTTTGGAAAAAAGGAAATTTGATTTTCCATGATTTTCTTCATATTTTCATCATAATTACAGTTTTCTACGCCGCCAATGTGAATTTTACTTTGTCAAGAAATTTATTTATAAATTTTATAATCAAATGATTTAAACGCAAAACCACCCAAAAAAAAAAGAAAAACTAGTTTACTTGTTGATTAGGTGTATTTTTCTGTTTTTTGGGGAATCGCTGTTGTCTCCCATTCAAGCACTCCTGCCTGGTTCCGTACTTTTCTTGATTTTTTTTTATCTTCAATTGAATTTGTAAATGCGCAGTTATTTTTATTCGAAATAAAAAAAAAATCGAACAAAATGGGGCTCTTTTGTTTAACACTTTTCTATACTTTTTTTTTTTTTGCTTTTCTGCCCCCGGCAAGGGTCAATTATAATCTTGTTTTTCGTGTTTATTATTTTTAATTTCTTTTATTTATCTTAATTGATTAATTATCATGAATCATAAAGAAATATTTTTGAAAAAGTTGTATTTTTTTTTTTGGCATTTATTTCTTAAATTCAAATAAATCTCTTCGGGAAATATTTTAAAAGAAATAAAAAGAAAATTCTTTCACACGAATTTTAATTAAAAATTTAACATATTTTCAAATTGAGGTCAATTAGAAATGGTGAAAAATCAATTTTTGTCTTTTTTTTTTTGTCATGTATTTTTCTGTCTCTAAAGTAATTTCACTAAAAAAAAACATTTCATTTTTTGGTTTGTTTTCTTTGTTATGACTTACCTGTTTTTTTTCCAAATCAATTTTTTATTTTATTATTAATTAATTTCACAATATTTTTTTTGATAATAAAAATCCTTTTTCCGTTATCAACACTTCGATGTTTTTCTTGAAAATGAATTTTTTCCTTTCCAATCCGCGCGGAAACCAAGAATCGAATGACAAAGAAGAAGAAGAAAAGCAGCAGCGCAACAAACGTAAAAATTATCAAAACAAACAAAAGGGAAAAGAACAAAATGACAAAATTTTGTGTAAATCAAAATGTAAAGAAAGAGAAAGAGAATTTATAATTGGGCCTATTCTAGATTTTTACTTGAGAAAATTAATTAATTATTTATTTTATTATTGCTGTAAATCTAAAGATAACAAATTACATTAAAAATTTGTTATAAAAAGTCTTTCTCAAAAAATCGAGGGTTTATGTGAAAAAAAGTCCAATTTTCTTTTGTTCAGAGCGCCCTATTGAAAATAAGTCCTATGGTCCCTCATCCCCAACCCACCGATACCTATGTCTGCGGTAGAATTCTACCCAAAAAACACCGTGTGTAATCCGGCACATGGAGTCGTACTGTTACAACCGATCTTATTCTTGAACTGCGACTTTAAGATCTATAGTACCCCCTTATCTTTGGTGCAGTCGTCCCATTCTAAAGCGTCTCCTCCAGACCTATTTCTCTTAGGAATTTTATTATCCGGAATGGATCAAGAGATTGTATCTAATTTGGGGGGAGGTAGTATGCCCCAAAGTATTTCTTTTTCCTGCGGAATAATGCTTCGCATTCAGAGAGAACGTGCATTGGAGTCTCTTCCTCACCCTCGCAGCTACTGTCTAGTGCAAGTCCTAGTTTTTTTTAGGTGTGCTTTGAGTCTGCAGTGTCTTGTTAGTATTCCTGTCAGTACTCTCATATTCTTCCTGTTTATGTTGATTAAGGCTTTGAATCTCTTTGGGTTGTATTCCCGCATGAGATCTTTGGCCTGCCTTTGTCCTGGTTGTTGTTTCCAGCCACCTCTTCTTTTGCTAAAATAATTTGGATTATGTGTGATCCGCCATGGGTTTTCTTTCGATAGAGAGCTATAATGCTTAATTCACCGACATTAATTGATTACTTTTTTTTTTATTTATTGTTCGTTAATCTTGATAGTTTTTAAAATGTAAACCATATTTTCGTACATGCTAGATATGCTAGAATAGCCCCAAAAACACATGCAATTATACAGCACTGCACATTTCAACATTCATGTCAACATTCATGCTGTGACGTGCAAATGTGCAGTTATGCAGAAAGAAAATCGAATACGATATATTTTCTTACACGAAAAGAATATGAAGTGTGAAAGAGAAAGATAATAATGGCGATAGATGAATCATTCTAATTCGTTTTTTTAAAGAGAATTCGAAAACGAATTGTGTAAAAAGCTAAGTAAATAAAGAAAATGTCACATTTTCCGAGATCATTGAACTAAAAAAATAAAACCATAAATTCTTTACATAAAATGAAAAAGAAATTAGAAATTTCTAATTATAGATTTTCTTATGTTTTTATAATTAATAAAAAATTTAAATGAAACTCTGTCATATAGATGGCATTATTATCATTATCTAATTTAGTCGAGATTCATTCTTTTTTGTGATCACTACCGCTCTAAATTAGATACTTTGTACTTTTTTGTCGTGTGTATGCCAAATGAATGCTAATATTTATTAATTTAGTATCTGTCAAAAAAGAATTAGCATTGATTTTAGTTATTTTAGCCATTGTAAGAGTAAAGTGTATTTAAAACGATTTTTTTAATCAATAAATTATTAATAGTGATTACTTTAAAATGGAAAAACGAGTTTATTCTGGAAGATGTAAGTAAAATTTTTTTTTTTATATAATTTAGTATTTTAATTAATCTGTTTTATACGTTTTTTAGGGTCTTTGGAAACTGTAAAAACATTTATAGAAGTGCGAATACGTAACGATTGGATGTTTAAACAGAAAATGTATAATTCAAGAGCATGTTGGGAGTAAGTGCTTTTTTTATTATTATTATTTATAAAGTTCATGGTATAATTATTATAAGGTATACTTGACAATCTGTTCTATATTGGAATTTGTTTGAATTTAAATTTTAAAAAAATATAGTGCTTGTGTTTTCCCGAACATTTTATGTTCTCGAGATTTGAGAATTCCCAAAATTACTAATTTGTATATTGGGATTTAATAACGAAAACGAAAATCAATCCAAAATTAAATTATTTACTACTAAGAAAGCCCGTTATACAATGGGACCCCAAAGATCATAACTGGCTACACCAGACATGTCAAAGTTACCGGCCTTTCATCTAAAATCTGCGGCCCGTTGATTCTATAATTCTAATAGTGCAAAAGTCAAGAAAAGTAATATATAAAATAATATGAAATATAAAAATGTTTTTACTTGTGGCCCATCAAATTTCTATTCTTAACTATTTGGCCCAGCTGGCATTTTGAGTTTGACATGTCTGGGCTACAGAATCACCCACTGTCCGTCATGTGTTTTGTAAAATGCTACACTATTACACTGTCGATTTTTTTGTCAGTTTTTTTTGTATGGCAGTGATATCCGCGAAGTCTAAAACCCTTGCCAATGTCTACTGACAAAGCACTAGTAAATGAAAATTAAATGAAAGTGGAATTCTCACAAAAACCAAAACAAAAAATTTGGGATTTTGAATAACTCCAAAACGGCTTGACTGATCTTTTAAAAACTACCTCATTTTTTAAAATTGGATCGATATATACTACGCATATACCAAATTTGGTTGAAATCGGTTGAGTCGTTTCCAAGTATAAGAATGGCATGTATTAAGATTTGTATTTCTTTTATATCATAATTACCAACAGTTTTTATTAAAATGGTTTTTCAATATACGTACTTTGCGTTTGGACACAAAAATAGTGAATCTTTTATAGTATTTTCAAATTCGAAGTTATCTTGCCGGTTGTCTCATAAATATTTAATAAAAACACATACAGATAGCTTGAGAAAATAGTCAATTCTGATTCATTCCGGAGATCCCAAAGTAGGTATTTCTTTCGAATTTTTGAACGATTAAAATACTTTCTTATACTTTATTTTTTAAGGTCTAATAAAGTAAAAATGACTAACAACACTTTTAGACGATCAAGATTTAAATTCTCTAATAATTTTCCTCGGAAATACTAAAATATAAAGATTAAAAATTGTCAAGAATCGGAAAACGAAGTTTTCGTGCAAATTTCAAGCATAATCGTTACATTTGTACAAATTTCTCACGAAATATCAAAAATTGTGAATATCTAAAATGTCATAGCATATCTTGTTTTACTTACCTAATATAAAATATTTAATAATTCCTACAGAGTAATTGGTCAAGAATGTGATATTGATGTTGAATGGCGTAAAATCAAGAAGAAATGGGAAAATTTACGAAATAAATATCGAGTAAATAATATTAAATGATTATTATTGAATACTATTTAAAAAATCTCTTGTTTACACAGCATATCTTAGAAAATCCAAAATTATCAGATCCACTTGATGATGCTAATGATGATGATGATACAACTAATTGGCCACATTTTGAAGCTTTACATAATTTCTTCCAAGGAAAACCAAATGGAATACCAATAAATTGTAAATCTAAACGAATTGTAAAAGAATCACCGATGCCAATGATAACAGCGGTAGAATCAATTAATTTACCAAAAACAAAAGTAACACCAATAAAACAAGAACGATCTTCACCATTACGAATAGATATTTCCGATGAACAAAATGTTCCGACTGGTAGAGTTTTAAAAAGAAAAAAAACATTAGAAGATAAAGACTTAGAACTAACGAGAAAGTTACAAAAGAAAATTATTAAATGTGCTGATGTCTTCTTAACATTCATGGAAACCCATTTTAATATAACACCGCCATCAGATTCAGATTTTGAATCAGATTCTGAAACATGAATTATTATGATTGTAATAAAGTAATTGTATATACATATATTTAAAAGTCTTTTATTTTTAAGTATTACTAATCGAAATCGAAAATTCCTTATCATCATTTGGTACTCCTTGAAAGATCGAGGAGTCGTGATTGGATCGAAATTTGGACTCGCTTGTATCAGAGTGTTAATGATGAAGGTATTCGAAAATAAAGGTATCTGTTTCACTGCTCCAGAATAAAAATATTTGTGAACAAAAAAGTCTTTGTCTAGAGCAGTGTTTCCCAACCTTTTTGTGCCATGCCCCATCTTAGCCACCTTTTTTGTGCCATGCCCCATCTTAGCCTTTCTAAAATTCTTATGTCCCCCCCCCCCCCTATCTAACATACATAATTTTTAATATTAAAAAATTGAATTGTTTACTTAAGAAACTAAATTTGGCACCGAAATCTACCATCGAATTTAAATGACCCGGAGCGAAAGTGTTAAACTCGTGTCATGTCCATTTTCGAATTGCCCCCCTTAACAATCAAATTGCCCCCTGTGGGGCGTGGGCCCCACATTAGGAAACACTGGTCTAGAGAATACAAGAGAAAGACTTGTCAATCCGATTAATTGAGTCGAGAAACCAAATATTGGCCCAGTATTTCATGCTCTGCTGTTAAACTCTTACATAATGTCAACATGTGCAAAGTCGTCGTTAGCTGCAATTTCTGTATTACTGAAAAGCCCCATAGCCATCAAAACGCAGTAAATTCAATCAATCAAATTTGGACTTGATCTGGGTATACATGCATTTCAACCCAGTTTCGAACTATTTTGGACTCTACATGTCATGTGTGGTAGCTTATAATTATTTCCTTCATCGATAACCGCGATAGTATCATGCTTAGGTCTTTTATTTTTTTTAATAGTTTATTCCTATTCTCTCTTCAGACATCAAATTGCGTTTCTTCGCCATATCTCTAGGTAGCATATTCAAAACCACTCCTCCTGTCTCTATCTACTTAATCCGATGCAAGTTTATAAATCGGACAATACTTTCGATACGGAGTAAGTAATTAAGACATCCATTTAAAATACCAACTCATATAAAAAAAAAGAAATCGTTGTCACAAGTACTATAATTAAAGCAATTCCAACAAATAATATAATGCATATTTCATAAAACAATGTGCATAACAAAATTATGGAATCCATGAAGTAAATCCTGTGTCGACATATTCATAGATTTTTATCAACACATTTATAAAACTACTAAATGGAAAACACGAAGGAATTCTATCATCTCTCAACATTTCTATTTAACCACACCAATCCTTATGAAGCCGACACTAGGACTGAGCTATGCCTTTAGTTATGTATATATATCTTTCAAGGATGAATTAAATTAAGTACAGACAGGAAGTGGAATTTGCACTTTGCGTGTTACCTTCTCAGATTTATGAAATATCCAATATATACAATAGTATATCACAAAAACACACAAAGTGGGTGGAAAAATAGTATATAAAATGTGTCTGACTATACAAAACTAAAAACCATAAAGGAAAATGACCTATAATAGTGTTGTGTTTTGCTCTTCTTTTCCACGTTAAAGATAATTAATTTGGAAAAGTGTAGTAAAGCTTTCTAATATCATTGAGTATAATAAACATGCAATGAGAAAAGAAAAAAACAACCCGAAAGAAGAAAATTTTTACTTTATTTGGAAAAATGAAACGCAGATTTTCTTTTTTTAGTTTTAGACAGTGTCGGATTATTGGTAATCTCGGGCCCTGGGCTAGAAATTGTTAAAAGGCCCCTTTCTTCGAAAAACTTCCTTTGTCAATTATTAGTTTTCTTTTCATTTTCGTGGCTAGATTATGATTGTGGATGCGAACGTAGGTTTTTTCTCCTATAGAAAATAATTTAAATTTGGGACTGTGATAGAAAAGCATCAAGTATCTAAAATGCGCTTTGTTTGCTTCCATTTTCAAAAGGGTCATGGCAGGGATCAATTTATATCCAATAATTTTTTTCTTCAATTCTGGCCTTCCAAAATATATATTCAAGTCATACTATATGTTTTCAACAATGTGAGATATGTTCTAACGTCATCATTTGGAAGTCGACACGAAGTTTGTGGAGACTCCATAGCTAGACACAATTTGATTTTGTAAATTGAATTGTCAAAAATATGTAAATGCCTTATAAGTTTCATGTTATATGGGGGTCGACTGTATATGTATGTATGATGCATGAATCTTGCAAGCTGTGTCTTGCTACATATTGCGTGTATACAATGTTTTGCATTTTATTACAATTGCATTTAGTTCTGGTCCAGTTGGCAAATAGTTCGGGCGTGTTTTTTTATAAATCGGTAATTTTAGGATATTTTCCTTTTTGTTGTGAATTTTGTGAAAAACGAAACAAAATTGTTGACGTAATATTTTTTATATACAGTATTTCTATTCATAGTGTTTTGTTTTTGGATGAATTGAAAAAACAAATATTTCATTGATTTAAAAAGAAAAATGAGAAGAGAAATGGTAAATGGTAAATTTTGTTGTCCGCCTAGAAATTACTAGAAATTTGTTGGTGAAAAAAAATTATCCTGATGGATTTTGTCGTTATTTTCTTAACAAAATAATTTTTCGATATGAATCTTATTTCAGGGTGTTGTTAGAAAAACTATTCAAAATGGTAAATAATTCCGGAAATCCTTACATTTGATGATAATTTTCTTGTTCAAATTTGATTTGTACACGAAAATTTACGTTTATCATCATTTTTGTGTAATTTGTAGAAATGGAAGTGATTTTTTTTTTTATATCTAAATATCGAAACATTTTTTTGTAATATTAAAAAAAGAAATATCAAATTTTATATCGAATAAAAATATGGAAAGGAAATACAGAGTGGTATAAAAATTATATGATCAATATTTTTCTTAAAGCCGATTCAACTTAAATCTGCATTTTCAATTTAAACTTTAAATAAGAATTAATTCTGAAAATTGTTTCCCTAAATAAAAACTTCCATCTAGATTTCAAAAAGATAAAGGTATTTTCAAGACTCAAGCATTTGAATTTGTAATCATGCTTCAAATCATGTCTTCAACTGTTCTAGCCTTTGAATTTTATAAAATCTGATCTACTGAATATCTTAAATTATAATTTTTCTGCAAATCACCCTTTGAAATATAGAACATACTATAAATCCTGCAATGGAATTCTGTCACTTTTTGTTATCATTTTTGCCATTTTCAAAAATGGTTTCTTCAAAGTTCAGCTATTAAGGAGTATCTCACTATATTCTCCATTCTTTTCAAATACCTATAAAAAATTAAAATTGTTTCTTTGCTTCTATGTCTTTATGTTGCTCCTTTATTTAAGTTCTTGAATGATTAGTGTTCATTTTATTTGAGAATTCTTTGACAGACAACTTTTACTTTTTCACTGATGCAGCTTAGTGTCATTTACCCTGAATTCCACTTTTCGGTTTCTCGATTACTGCCTGTTTATCAAGGATTTTTTTTAGAGTTCTTGAAATTGTCCATCAAGTCGTTTTCACTTGCTAAGCGACGTGGTTATTCGGTATTTTTCATATAAAAATGTAAGATGTTTTTGCTTAGGTATATATATTCGTAAATTAGATAAGTTAGTGCAAGGTCTAACGGTTAATTTCAATTCCTAGTTAGTACCAAAAATCATACAATAATGCGAGTTTCCAATTTGGGCACGTCTGCAAGCGCCTCATTATTAATAGTATTTGTTAAAATGACTCTGTGTGTAGTACGCAATCCCACAAACGAAATATAATGAGAAACACTCCTTACTTAGAATATCACCTAAACATTATTAGTGGAAACTTGCCTGTCGTAATTAATTAATTTTTAGTCAAAGACCTAATTAGTTTAATTTAAGATTTTTTTCTTCTCTGTTTTCTGCTTTTTACTAACAGAAAATAAAGAACAATCCAGTTTGCTTTCTCACACTGATTGAACTTGATATAAATTTATTTCTATACTCTTGACTAAATTTTCAATAGTTTCTTGAGATTCGAATGTATTTTTTATACAGCTTTTGTAGCACCCTATCTCAATATTGACTCGCCACAAATATTTGTTGACTCATAAAAATAAAATATCAAGATATATATTGTAGTATTATGGAAATTTTCTTATTTCTTACAATTTATATCGTTTAAAATAACTAAAAGTAATAAAAAAAAAAAAAATGTTAGCTCTTCCAGCAAATATAGTCACACTCCCTAATTATAGTTTTGACATTCACATTTTCAAGGAAAAAGCTACGGAAAATTGAAAAACTGGACGCACAAAAAAAAAAAGAAATATCGATTCCCGTAAATTGTCTTCACACGTTAAACAATTCATCACACTATTGGGGGTCTCTCTTGAAATCTTATCTTATGGTCTATTCTTGAAATTTACTTCATAAAAACTTCTTTATTATATAATATTGCAAATAATGCAAATTTTATTCTTGATTACGCAAAAAAAAGGAAAGAAAAACAAAATTGTGATATTGTCCTTTTTATAAAGTGAATAATTTACATAATATTTAATATACAAAAAGAAAACTGCATCCTTTTTAAAACATATAGTCCGAGAAAGTTGATAGAAATTATAATGAAGAAAAATTTATGTATAACATGCTCTCTTTGGGAAATTTTCAATGTTTATTACATATTCTGGATTTTAGTTTTTTCTTTTTTCCAAAGAAAAATTACCTATGCTAAGCATTTCCGACCTGTTTCGAAAATACAGGATGGGCACTAAAAAACGGAATTGATATAAAATAAAAATACATGGTTTTTATGTGTGAAAAACCACATCCCTCAAATGACCACCGTTTTCCTGCTCACAAGCACACGATCTTTCCACAGAATTTTCCATGATCGTAAACGGTCGTAAACGTCGTATTATGACTTGAATGTTTTCCTTAAGTTCTTAAATTGTTCGAGGTTTATTTACGTAAACTCGTTCTTGCAAGTTGTTCAAAAAGTTCTTGTTATTTCTGACTAGGAGATACTCTGACAATAAAATGTTGCCGGTATTTTCTCCGAGTTTGAATAATTTATCTTTCACTGGAATAGAAAAGCTCAAAACGAAGTATGACTAATTATAAAGTACCCAAGGCTAGCGGCCAGAATAAAGTACAAAAAAACACATTGCAATAAGTGTAAAAGAGCACGGGCAGCAGTTTTCAAAGATAAAATCTATCAGGAAGAGGGAGAATGAAATTTTTACTTTATATAGTTACTTATTCTTTGACAAGAAAGTTTTCAAAATGAACAAGTTGTGATTTTTTCAAACCTTTCAGTCTTTCAGTGACCACCCTGTAGAAGGATAAGAACGGGAAATTATTCAAAATTCAATGAAATGCCTACATTAATGTCATATCTTCTAAAATATTGAACTTTGCAGATGTGTTTGAATTTTCTGTACATTAAATTATTTATTAAAAAAATTCACTTCCTCAGAATATGACGAAAATTCCAAAGAAATATTTTATTCTATATCGTATCGAAGAAAATCTGAAGGAAATTTTTTAAAATTTAAATTTTTGTGGGAATATAGTTTGCATACCTAACAAAAAAAGAAAAAGAAATTCAGATTTTGAAGAGATTTTTCATGATCTTAGTATGTCAACTAACTTTCTTATGTACAGCTTTTTTAAGTTGACTTGATTTTAGTATATTACATGTTTGTAGTGAAAGATGGGAGAAATGGGCCCAGCCGATTTTGGGCCATATTCATTCCCATATTTAAATGATTGGAAAGTAGTTTCTTAACCCATTCACTATCAACTCAAATTTTGTGAGTTTATTCGTATTGCCAAGTCTGATATGAGTATAAGTGTTTGCGTTGACCTAAGTGCCAATAAGTATTGATATCTTCAGAGGTGCATAAAATCAAACACGAGTATACTCGTGGCTAGCAGTGGGAATACCACAAGATTTGCAAATTCAAAACAATTCTGAATACCCCTGCCAACCACAAGTATTATTTTGGTCAATATTTTTTTTAATGCTAAATCACAGCATATTAAAACAACATATACTAATAAAATTTATGCTAAAAACAATAAGAGGATATGTTACTTGGGTAGTTTAACAACAGCTCGTTTATGCGTGAACCAAACCAGTTCGCCGGGATTTGGTCCGTATCAAAATAAGCCACAATAAACATAGAATCGGGCCGGATTGGCATGCCCATAAACGTAGGTACAACCCATACAGATCGAATATTATTGGTTATTGGTTATTACAAGTATTGCAATAAATAATTTTCCTAGTACTAGGCTATTTGGTCTGTTAAGGAATAATACTATATTTATATGATTCCCAGGGTTTCTTTTTTAGAATTAATAAAATGCCTTTAAAAGGTTTATTCCACAGTCTTCCAGGAGATAAATAAATCAACTTTTCCAGCCAAGTATCAAGTGTGTCACTCAGAGACGGATTTACATTAGTGATGTTGCTACTACTATAAAACATTTCAAGAACAGTCTTTTTTTGTGTAGATAAAAGTATAGAAATTTCCTTTTTATATACGTTTTACATCAATCTGTTGTTAACATTACAGAAATGTAAACTCTTCTCCTTTTTTATACGTTTTTAATCAGATAGTCGATATTTATTATTATGCTTGAAATCCTGTTTGTTCTTTTGTTTTCTTTTTCTTTTTTTTTTAGGCTAAATTATGTGACCACATACTGTTTCATATAAAATCTAGAAAATTTTAACGTCATCCCCAGAGAACCTCATTATATAGATTTGAGCTGTTTTGTCTCTAGATTAACATTATAAGGATGCTCTTGGGTTTGTAAAGTGATATATTACATATGCGGTATATTATTATAAATGATAAGAATTCATGCGGATTATAAAATATAATATATATAAGTATGTGACATTCTGTTTTTTTCGTTTTGTCTTTCTTTCATATTAGAATTATGACATTTCTTTGTTATGTTATGGAATTCTTTGAACGCGAAATTTTGTTACTAGAGAAAATATATGTCCATATTAAAATTTCTGTTCAAAATTGACGTGTATATGTTCGAAAAGAAAATTTGAAAATCTGAATATAGGGAAGGAGGAGTTAATGGATAATAATCCATATAAATTTGTCATAACTTTTCTTCGAATGGGAAGATTCATTATAAATGTTAAGAAGTCTCCTGAATAAAATACGATCATATATGTTATATAGTCTCTAAAATCATAAGAGTACAATTTATTTTATTTTATTTAGAGAAAAGAAAAACAAAAAAAAACAACAGACAGGGGCTTTGGTTCACAAGGAATCTGTATGTCAGAAAAACCATTATATATTTGCCGATGGTTTTTGTCAAATCGTTGAAGACGTACATAAATTCAAATGTTCACCCTTAATTTGGAAAGGAAGAAAATCGCTGAAAGTTTATCTGAAAAAAGGCTCGTTTTTTCATGCTATCCACGAATCGACCCATTTTTTGCATTGATCATACGAAGTGAACTTCTGCTCGGACAGGGCATGAGTCATGGATCGGAAGAGGTAGTAATCGGAAGTAGCAATGTCTGGAGAATACGGCGGGTGCGGTAGGACTTCCCATTTAAACGTTTCCAAGTAGGTTTTGACCGGTTTTGCAACATGTGGACGAGCATTGTCGTGCTGCAATATCACTTTGTCGTGTCTATCGTAATACATCATTGGAATATACATGATGTGGTATTTCATTGTCGTAGTTGATATCTTATTAAATTCCTTGTTAAATTTAAAATTTAGTTCAAACTGCAAATGTAATCAGTTTGAATTTTCTTTGCGAGAACCTTTGAAATTCTTGAAATTTCAAAATTTATATCCAAAAAGAAAAGATGAAATTTTTCAAAATTTTAGTTTTTCCCGCATATTTGATTTTAACTTGACTCAAATAAATTTGTACTCCAATAAAAAAGTTTTTTTTTTTCCATAAAATTTAGCAACACTTTTTTGGAAACATAAAACTTAAAATGTCTTATTTTATCAAAAGTTTTCATGTATTATATTCTTTTTCATATTAGTTCCACATATGAGCTAAGCGAAAAAAAAAGAAAAAATCTAATATGTTCTATGGAAGTTCTTTTAACGTGAACTTTTAATAAATTCCCTGCCAAAAAGTTTCCATTTATCATTCATCATTCTGTCGTTTTTTCGTTTTTTCGTTTATAAATATAAGAAAAGTATTTACATTGGATTTTTTGATGCAAAAATATTGCATATTCATTGCCATGAGAAGAGATTTTTTTTTTCTAGACTTTAGAGGTTTCATATACAACGAATATTAATATTAACATCATTGTACATATATGTATAACATATATCTGCAAATATTCCCGAACAAAAAAGAAGGAGTAAAAAAAAAATCACTGCAAATATTCAAATACATAAATTCTAATGCAAATAAAGGGTTTCCCAAAGCAGAATTATATACCAATTTTACCATAGTTTCTTAAGCCAAGAACAACGCTTTCAGATTACTCGTATTATACTTTTTAAAATGGGCATACAAAATCATCTTCAAATGGAAGTGTTAATTAACTAAATTTTTGCATTTTGGGGGCGAAGAAAATCCTTAAGTTATTCGACAACAATCATTTTAACCACAAAAATACACTTTTTAGTCCTTTTTTAATGTCTGCTGTAACAGTAGAAGAGAATTCTTATAAAATGATGATTATTAATTTTTTGTGGTAACAACTTAACGGAATCGATGTTTCTGAATGCTAGTTTTGAACAAGATGGTACTACGTCCCATGCAACACGCGAAAAAATTGAGTAAACGAGTTATTTCTCGAAATTCTGATGACTTGATTATGATTTGACACCGTTAGGCTTCTTTCTGTAGGACAATCTGAAACGTAAAGTTTAAAAAAAACATCCCTGCTGCCATTTCGGAAAAATTTAAGTTGTAATGTGTGAAAAAGTCATTAAACATATGTGGCGTTTACATGACAACGTCAAAATTGACTTGAGATCGACTTGAAACTCAAACCGGGTTTTTTTGAAAATCAGATTCATTTTGACAGACGGTTGCAAACAAATTTTCATTTTCTCATTCAGGGTTTGGCCTCTGTTCATATTCCATTTTAAATTTTCAAGTCTATTTGAAGTCAATGTGTTTCTACATCAGCCTCGTAACCAGAACTCAATATTAGAATGAGCACAAATGTGCTCTTATCACAGCCCACCCTAGCTCTATTCTTGTTACAGGCCTGGTTTACATGCAAATTTCAAGTCGATCAGAAAAAATTTTTGTGACCGGATTAACTCAAGTCGGATTGATTTGTCGATCTGGGTTTACATGGACAATTTTTAAATTGAAGTCGACTTCAAGTAGATTATGTAAACGCGATAATAGTTGTGGTGTACAATTTGAGGTAATAAGGTAATAATTGTGCTTTAATACAAAATAAAGCAACTAAAAATATTCCAGATCATTACATTCTTATAGTCCATTTTGGATAACCCTTTACCGTATTCAACTATGTAGGTATCAAAAAATGAACACTAATTGATTTATGGAAATAGTTCGACAAGGTTTTATTTGCACTTGTTAAAACTGATGTTATAATTCCTGCATCGCTTTTCTATACTGCTATACTCCATAGAAATTCGAAATTAAATTCATTCTATTTGTATTTCAATGAAAATTTAGTATGACGGGCCTCTAAAAAAAAAGAAGTAGGTTATGCAAAAATATTCTTTTTTATGTAAACTTTCATTGATGTTACTGCAGCTGTCCACTTCCATTAATTGGAATACAACTAATCATAAAAGAATGATTCAGATTGTTATATATTATATGTACAGGGTGGGTCTTCAAAAGATTCGATCGAAAGAATGTTATTGAAGTGTTTTATATTCAAAATAAATTGGCATACATACTGAATTGTTAGTATTTTACTATTGAGTTGGCATAAGTAAATCATGATTTACCTTTAAATTGATTAAATGTGTTTTATTTAAAGTTCGGAACTAGTTGGATCTTGATGGGTACCACTTTAATACATACCTAAAATCGGTTGCAAACAATTTTATTGATTCATGTAATATATTGATACTACTGAAGGTCTCTCAATAAACGTTTCCATCTCATTACCAAGCTAAATACTAAAATGCTAATATTTAAATATTTTATTTTTTCAATTCATTTGCTTCTCAAATTTTGATTTAAAGTCACATAAAATACATTGTATACATTTATATAATATATAATTTTCATTTCTCAATGAATTTATTAAGTTTTTTTCTTGTCTAACTTTATGAATCCTTTATTTTTTTTCCTCTAAACGTATATAGGCATCATTAAAAATCATAAAAAGTTCTGGCAATGAATAGGTATATTCGGGATACCTTTAACAAGATTTACACGTAAAAATAATGATATCTTTAGTGTCTGATTTCGCTTTTTGTTTTCATTATATCCTTTTCTAAAAAAAAAAAAATATTATAAAGGATGATGGGGAATTTTTGGTGTGCCATTTAAAAAGTACACCATGAAAACAAAAAACATATACAAGAAGAGAAAAACATATCCTTCCTCCGAAAATGAATGGAAACTGGATACCTATGTATATACTTTATATTCTTAGAAGAAAATTATGAATGTCCTTTACATTTTCATAACCATCATTATCTTGTTATTTTCAGTGTTTTCTTTTTTCTTTTTTTTATATAGAAGTTTTTCACGAAATTATAGGTGAATATGATTTATGAGAATTATAAAAAGAAAAGTGTTTTAATAACGCGTTTTTTTTTTGTTTTTTTATTTTATGAAAAATAACAACTTTGTGAAAAGTATTTTATTTCTGTCATTAAAATAATATTAGTATTCTTGGTTTTCATTAAAAAAAAACATGAGAATAATAGATTTTAAAGACAATTTCTCTTGTCTAGAAGAATGTTTATGTCTTCAATAAAAAAAATCGAAATTTTAAGGGATACTAAACCCTCGGAGATGGTATTACTAAAATGAACGGATCTTACTAAAATCTCTTGAAAGGGATCTCAATGTTTCAATGGTCCATTTTTTTCGTATGTTGGCCTGTAGAGATATGATATTTTGATGGGAAATGTAACCGGCTCAAATAATATCCAGTTCGCAGATGCCATTTTTTTTTGCTTTCCGACGAAGTGTCTTAAGCAGTTTTATGATATTATTTTCGAGATATTTGTCCTGAAAACTTGAGTTAGCTCTTCCTTGGATTTTGATATTTTGATGGGGAAATGTGTTAGGTTATATTCCAAGAAATATCAATCTCTTTAAACCTAAAATAGTTACTTATTCAAATTAAATGCGTGCAAATATTTTTTTTTATAAATTTTCAAACTTCCATAAAGTATTAGAATACGTAAAAACATATATGTGTATAAACGTATAGCATACACGTAGTCCTAGTTTGCCATATTAGCAGTGTATTCATTTTCAAACGAATTGAATTAAATTTTTTAAATATAGAAAAAAAATAATTAATTTAATTATTTCATGCATCAATTAATATGAAAAGATTTAAATCACGAAAAGGAATCAGGAATTATTAAATTGAATATCCTTCAAAAAGGGATTCATACAAAAGATTATACAAATTTGTATGAATTGAATTAATTATCCAAGTGGGATTGTTATTATCTTTTTTGTCCATATTATATTAAATCTTTTACAATATTAAATATGAGCATGTATATCCTATAAAATCTGGACGACAATATTTTAATTGAATTTCAAAATAAATCGAATGAAAATTTCACTCGATTAATAATTGATATATATGTGATCAATCATTTTAAAATTAATTTCTATATACTCTGATAAAACATATATACTATATACCTAATAATTCTTTACGTAATAATAATTGTGTGTTTGTCTGTCATCAACAAAGATATATGTATGCGCCTGCAAATATGCAATTTTTTAATTTCCTGTTACAAAATTATGGAACCACATTTTTGGTTTGAGACTGTGGTTGTATGAAATTTGAAAATTCTTTCATCTCTATTTACTATATTACAAAGAAGAGCAACGCTTTTTTACAATGATTTCCTTAATCAGATTTTTATTATTTTTGGTTCGTCCTACGACAGGATATATGTATATTATAGTAGATATGGTATATATGTGTCTGTGCAATTTAAAATGATTTAATAAATAAATCTGAAAATGCAATTATCTGATTCCTATTATTATGAATGAATCCAGTTTTATTCTACATAAATGATTTCAAGAGTTTCCATAATGGTTCTATAGAGAGATAGGAAAGAAAAGAAATCGTGCTATCCTTCACAAAATATTGACAAGTTTTAAATCGAAAAAGTTTAAACGACTGAATTATAACTATTTTCATTTTAAAACTCAATTCATGCATATTCCGAACATTGGATTGCAAAAAAAAAAGGAAAAACTTTTTTTCTATTTTCCGATAACCAAAAAATATACGAGTATTTATATAACTCCTAAAGGGATAAGTAAAAGAATATGAATTTTCTGTATAGTATTAGTAGTCTGGGATCGAATCGAATTGAATTACTCAACAAGCAAAAAAAGACGAAAAATTTTTTTTCCTTACACATTTTAATATATGTGCAGAATAAGGATATTCAAGTTAACATAAAGCTATAAGGGTTATCAAAAGAAATGATTCCGCATATACATATGTACATATGTGTATAGTTTTATAGAAAACTAGACCATATAGTACTTCCTGATTTAGTATTGCGGATTTTTCTTCCTTTTCGTGTACTATAAGTAGATGAAAGCTTAAAGGATAATATAATCCTTTCCTCTTTTTAAAAACGGCAAAAAAAGAAAAAAAAACAGCCGTGATCTCTTGTTGACGTTAGATTTTCATTCGAAAGGATTTTTCTTGGCCCAAAAAAAATAAGATATTACAAAGATCTTTTTTGATGATGAGATGATGATGATGATGATAGTATTCCCTGATAAAGAAAAGATATAATAGGTTTTATAGTGGAATATTTCAAAGATAAAATATCAATAGATTTGAAAGATATACAAAAGGTATTCGAAAAAATAGTATATTGTATATTTTAGAATATGACAAAAAAAGTAGTGCGAAGATTTTTCTTGTGATATTTAAGAAATACTATATCGGAAATAAAGGATAGATTTTATGAAATTGA
This sequence comes from Xylophagus ater, assembly GCA_963422695.1. Lineage (NCBI taxonomy): Eukaryota > Metazoa > Arthropoda > Insecta > Diptera > Xylophagidae > Xylophagus > Xylophagus ater. The sequence goes on from OY730484.1 coordinate 5,283,795, forward strand.
ATAAATCTATAAGTTAGGGACTAGCTCAAAATGGCCTCTTCTTGTTTCTCTAAAAGGGAGAAGAAATAAATGAAAATATCCGAATATCTTATTTGATTTTTAGAAAATATTTATAGGTCATTACAAAAGCTTCAAGATAGAATTCACCAAAAGGATTATGGTCTCTATTATATAAACCTTATACATATTAGTTGTCCAAAAACCTAACCAAATGTAATTTGGTGTAAATCCAACAAGTATAAGAACATAGATTTACGGTTCTAACATATATACAACATGAACATTATTTTGTGAACTAATAAAGTTACCCCTAAAAATAGTTTTATTATAAAAGGTCAGAAATATAAACCAATTTCGAACAAATCGAAAATATAAATAAAATGGAAAAACCCTTTTCTTTTTTTACTTTTTTTTTTTTTTTTTTAAAGTGGACCTAACTCATTATTTTTACTAAAATACAAATATCCTTTAGCACATGAAAAACATATATATATACGCGTTTTATAGGTGATCGTACATATAAAAATATAAATTAAGAATATTTGGGTAAGAATTTTGAGAAATGAGCCAAGTATTTCATCTTAAGAAAAGTGAAATTTATGTGACATTACATACAACACGTTATATGTTTTCAACTTTTCTTATCCCCATAACCAATGTTTCCTAACTTTTCTAAAGGAATTTATGCAATAAACACTAAAACTTTATATAACGAAAAAGGATAGAAAGTCTTTAATCAAACAACCAAGAAGAAATATAAGGCAAATGGCTATACCTTCTTGATTAATGAGTATAATCTATATATATATATATATCTGTATATAGATTTTTCTCTAGACCTAAATTTTCTTAAATAACAACAAAAATTCATAGAAAATGATTTTAAAATTTTCTTCTTAAATTTTAAAAGGAAAATTATTTTGATCATTTCTATTGATAAAATGTTGATAAACATTTCTAAAATAGAATTTGTTTCTCTCATTTTATATAAAAATACAATTAATTGTGTATAAAAATGATTATTTCACCTGTGAAATATATTGATTTCATTAATGTTGTATAATTATGAAATTTGTTATATAAACTTTTCCAAATAAGTCATTGTCTTTTTTATAAGCAATTAAAATAAGCTGACGTTTCGTTAATTAAAGTAATCTATATATATTCGTTATATATTAGGATTATTTTTGTCTCACAAAACTGGTCAAACCGATTAATATTCAGTCGAGTTTGTTTTTGTTACCAGAGACTATATCACAAAAATTATGCTGACGATGGTTTTACTATAATATACTTTCTCAAAGAATACCTATTCATATATCCCAATTTATTTGAACATATTGTCTTCGTGAAATGCATGTAACTTATCATATTACAAAAGTTATCCTATACATAACCTTTATAACCTTTAGTGCAAGGACCTTTACATGATACCACTATACAGATACCCTTCGATGGCATTCGTAGTTTACACTGTGTTATAACAACATAAAAAATTCGATATTTTATCTTGTCTTTGGTCTGCTCTTGAAACGACAAAGAAAAAAAAAAAAGTAGAAAATATTAAATTGAACTTGTAACTTAGAAGTTAGAAATTGGTCACTGTTATTTGTCACGAAGATTTATGAAACTCTAGTCTTAGATTTAGTGTTTCTTGTTTTTGTATATGTGTAAGGAAGTAGGGAAGCAAAAAGCTTTGGTTAATATTAATTTGATTAATAAGCGATATTAAAACAGTGGTGTAGTGTGAACAGTTTTCAAAGGGTTCAGTTATGCAGTGAATTTCGATTTTCAGCTCCTAACTTTTAAGTAACCCCACAGGATTTTGGTGGCCAATCTTTATTTTCATTTAACGACAAAACATCTTTTTAAAACTTAGTGTGAAACAAATCGATTATTGATTGACTACTGTGAGATGTTCTGCTCTGTCGCGTTCATCTTCAAAAATTTATTGACTAATGATTCCTTCAGTCCATATAACATACCAAACAGTAACTTTTTGAGGATGTAATGTAGTTATAATGCAACAATTTTGATTATTAACATAATGCGTTTTTTCACAAGTTGCTCCAGACCAGAGTAAAATTTTACATTGAATACAAAAACAACTTACACCAGCTTTTGCTTGAACCAAACAATTTCTGATTTTTTTTTTGTCAATAAATGGCTCTGATTTGTGTTTTTTGATACTTCAATGTTGTCCTCCTGATGATTCTGACAAGTTTTTGTTTGAACATATGAAAAGCTTTGATCAGAGCAATGTGTAAAAACGCATCTTTACTCATGTGACATCGAACATCCGATAAATATTTCGTGGATAACCAATTATCTACGTTTTTTCAGATACCACACTCATACTTGATTCTTATTTCTGACTGACTCTATTCGCGTACGTGACCAATCCTTTTTATGTCATTTATAAATTTAATATGGTCTTTAATATTGTCTCACCACTTATCAAGTGTTTCAAATGTATGATTCGTTTCTTTGTGATAAGGTTTGCAGCTATATATTTTGTCATCAATTATCTTTTAAGTGGCATATAAAATTTTCCTTAGATCTACGTTCAATTTGTTACTTTAATTTCTACACTTTGATTTCTAAGGCCATACTATATTCTTCATATTTTCTATTATATTCCACCTAAAAACCCTAAGAAAATTCCACAAAAATCACACCGAAAGAGCTTTCAACTCTCCTTCAATTCATATATATATATGAAAAATTAAATATGATTTATCAAAAGAAAAATATCACATCATAAATAGTGGATGTCATATTATACAATATAATTTTCTAGAAAATGGATTTCCGTGTCAGCAGTTTTTATCCTTTTATTTGTTGTTGTTCTGATTTTACTTTTTCCTTTAAAAAAAAAAAAATTCTTTTTTTTTCTTCTTTTTCAATATAATATATTTGTCTGGAAACTCATTTTCCATATATCCATATGACAATATCTCTTTTTAGATTTGCATGTCCTTACAAAAAAAAGAAAAAAAAATATGAAATAAGGAAAACCACTTTTCTTGTATGAATATCCTTTTCTTTTTTTTCTTCTCCTGCTTTTCACCTAGTATATTTTTTTTTATATCATTTTCTTTTTTTTTCCATATCATCCTTTTCTTCTTTTTTTATTATATATGGCCTTGAAAACTCATCATAAAAAAAATTTTCCAAAAAGAAATGAGCGGAAAGAAATGTTATAAAGATGGAAAACTTGTTGATATGCGCCGGAGCTTTTCAAGAAAAATCCCACAGCAAAAAAGAAAAGAAACCACATTATTTACTGTGTCAAGAAAAACAAAGGGTTTCTCGACATTAGTATTTTGTTAAAATAAAATGTTATTTTCTTATTAGTTTATTATTTAAAAAAAATATATATATATATGTATTTACTATAGTCATATAATTCCTTAAAAAGAGAAGGAAAAATTCCTTCCTGTTGACAAAAATAAATCCTTTCGATTATATACTTTTCGATAACATTTAATAGGCCATTGCTCTTCTCTCAAAAAATCTTCTTTTTCAACGCAAAAAATAAAAGAAAATTATGCATAATTCTTACATTTTCACTGTGATTTACTTTGTACGAGTATCTATGGTGTATACACATATGATATTTATGTATCCATGTACCAAAAAAAAAAAAGCCCGACTATCATCTTCCTTTTTAACGGTTCCATAACCATATTTCTCGTTGAATATAAAATAAAAGAAATACATATCTACTCATAGATTTAACGAACTTAAGTACATGTGTGTAATATTCAAGGGATTTTTTTTTCTATCCTGTAAAATTTAGAAATAAAATAAGTTCAGAAAATATAATACAAAAAAAAAAATCGAAATCTTACGCGGAAAAATCTGTTAAAGCTTTTTGACTTATATATTATTTGCTTATATGTTACACCTTTCGAGTTATCTGCTCTACACAACCAATAATATAAACAACAACAAAAAATTGGAAAGCTTTGAGACTTTTCATTCGGATGGATTAACGGAAAAATTATTAAAACTTGATATATTTATTTTTACTTTTATGTTTTACGCATGTCTTAAATTTACGCTAATATCAGATATTCTCAAAATGTATAAAAGAAAATTCAAATAAATATCAGTCAACGGTCTTGACTAATGGAGCTAGAGCTACGGTCAAAGATAATTGAATACATAGGTATAACCCCTTGGAACAAGTACAGCGACCACAGAGCTTTTATTTGAAAAGTGTCTAATATGCATCTAATGACACCTATACAACTTAACATACTTTGTTGTTTGGTTGAAACATCAAGCATAATTACAAATCTCTTTTGTAAGTATTAGATTGTTTAAAAACTTTTTTTATCTCTTTAGGAACAAATTTTCCATAATAATATCGAGATTTTCTTCATTTTAAGTGTATTTATGGTCAAATTTTAAAATCTATTGAAAAAACAAAATTTTTATAGAATTATAAGTCATTTGAGTCAACTATTTATAAAAATTTTCCATACACTTTGGACACACTCATTCATTGGCTTTTTTACAAATAGTGGGTTTGGGTACCTGCTGTTTTATCGCTTAGAAGTTTTAACAATTATGAGGAAAAACTCTGTGTTGAGATGAATGATTAAATTTGAAATCTGAATACTGTAACATATTGAAAGTTCGACAAATTTTCCAAATACGTATACGAACTTTACTTTGATGAATAGAAATGTAATGGACGAAGGAATTTAAACTTAAAGAATAACAGAAAATATTCTTTTCTGCAATGGAAATGAAAATGAAAATTTCTTAAATATTTTAAATTTCCGAAAAAGAAAACCATAAAGAACTTTTCTCTGAATTGAAAATCTGTTTTAATTTTAAACCCAAATAAATTGATAATTTCTATGAATTTTCTTAAAAACATTTTGACATCCACTGGTTCATATTATTCTGAGTGAAAATTGAATTTTCACTAAGAAAATTATAGAATATATTTTTTCCCCTTAAATCTCCGCCACGTTTATAAAATATTCTTCTCCTTTTCTCATTCATACAATTTTCTCCATACTATTGGTATATACGGAAAATGTGTATATTTAAATAATATCACACAAACAACCAGTAAATATCCCCTTTTTAAAACAGGATTCAGGAATTGTATGCGTGAATTTTCCATTTCTCCCTTATTCTCATTAAAATATATTACAAAAAAAAAACATATATATATTCGCGAAAAATACACATTATAACCCATGTTGAGAAATGTTCCCATCGGTATCCATAACGAATTTTCCACCTTTTCGGTACAAAAATGAAAAAACAAGCAACAACAATAATAATCTGATTGTGTGGTACTTGCTTTACATTACTATACCCAAAAGCCTATATTTACTTGATTTCGTGCTTGCCTAGTTTGTGGTGTTTTTGGGGTATACTCTCGTCGTCATATCGTCTATCTATCTCGTCTCTATCTTTTCTTCTTCAGTGGATCTTCAGTGATTCTGTACGTACAGTCGAACAGCGAAATAGAAAAAAAAAAATCTCTGCACGTGTTAGTGTGGGAAAATTCTTGGTTGAATTTTCTTCTTTTTTTTTTTCTTTCGTTTGGTATCCGGGCTTTTTCATATATTATAAGTATTATTTGTATATTTGGGAGCTTTTTAGTTTTCAGTCCCGGATTGTCTGTTGCTGGGTAAATATCTCCAGTTGCTAATCAAGAAAACGGTTCGAACGGTTTTTCAAAAAAAAGGAAAAAAAAAATTATAAAAAAGGAAAAACATTTTTTGTTTTTATTTTTTGGGGGTCTTTATTAAAATTGGTGGAAAATTTTTGAAAAAATTTCAATTGTTTTTGATTTTTTTTGTTGTTTTTTTTTTTTTTGTAAATTTTGAAATTAAATAATTACAAAATTAGAATTAAAATAAAAAAAAGGATTTGTTTGAAAAGAAAATTCAAAAAAAGATAAAGAAAAATTGAAAATTTTCGTTAGTTAGAAAGTTAAAATATATAAAAAAAAGGAATATGAAAAATTCTGTTGATGGTGTGTGGTATGTGTTAAGGGAAACAACAGTAAAAAATTTGCGATAAATTTATGCAGTGTTAAATCAAAGTAAAAAAAGATAAGATAAGGAAAAAATACAAAAAGGAAAGCAAGAAAAAGAAGAAGAAATTTTGATAGTGAAAGTGTTGTACAAGAAAAAAGCAAAGAAAAAAAAGCAAAGGGTTTCCCCACACGCAGATATATCGCAGAGAAAAGTGAGTGTAAAGTGAGGTTATCACTTAAAAGATTTTTTTGGATATTATAGAATTTAAGGATATAACATAAAATATACAAAGGTGGGTATATTTATAAATCTCGAATCTCGAAAATGCATCCTTTTGGACATATATATATATATATATGGAATTCCCTTTTTGCAAGCTAAGGGGATTGTCCTTTTTTGGGTTTCTTGTTTTTTTTGGAACAGAACACTATTTTTTTGTTGAAACCGAAAAATGTATCCTTTTTTTCTTTTTTTTTTTGATATTATCTTTACCGCAATACAACATGCGCGGGAGTTACGCATACAATAATAAAATATATATTTATTTTTTTCTTTCTTTTTACACGCATATAATTTATTCCTGTTTAAGTAACCGAAAAACGAAAAAAAAAAAAATTATATTTAAGGCTCCAGAAAAGAAAAAGATCTTATTATTGCCTTTCATTTTATCGTGTTATTTTGTTCGAATATGATATAGTATATCTTAAATAGGATTTTATCTGTTTTTTTTTGGTGGAAAACATGCATGCTTAACAACAAATCTAACCGAAAATATAATCTTTGATCATAATACAAGAAAGGAGGAAAATTGTTTATATTTGTTACGGATTTTTCGCGATAACCAATCATTCAAATAAATTCATTGCTTTCTTGTTTTTGAGAAAAAATAAATGATTATAAAGCAAAAGAAAACAATAAAAACAAATAGGTTTCTTGTGCCTCTCATAACAATCAGACTCCGAAGATCAAATCTCACGGGACTCCGACATCATTTATTTGTTTAGGAAAGCTTAGTTTTGTCCTTTTTGTATACTTTTTTTTATACTTTAAGTTCAAAATTAAGTTTGCTTTTTCATTTTTTTGATCTCCATGTGGAAAGAACACCTCAAGGATCCTCGAGAATCTATCCATAGAAGAAAAGTTCCATTAAAGAAATGATTGTACATATTTTGAAGAGCATATAAAAAAGTGAACATTCGCGCTAATGAATTATCCTTCGTAATAATGTTTTAAAATTATGATTTTTTTTTCTTCATATTTCTTTGTTGGTGAACAGTAATCTTTGTGTCAAAAACTTTGTATTCTAAATGTGAAATGAGATATACTTGTGTACTTATGTAAGATGTGGGCTCTTAAAAATAATAACATGTGCTTAATTTGCATATAAAGTTTTTAAGTTTAAAATTCTAATAAAAAGTCTTGGTAATTTATTGTATTTCTTGGTTTTTTTGTTGTTACAAAAGTATAAATGTGAAAGGATGACATTATTTAAATTATATACTATAAATGTTTATTTTTCATATTAACCTTTTTAATATGCTAAATCACGAAATTAATAATAGTATATTTTATTGTATATATACAAAAAGGACATGAATATAAAGAATTCTGTGAATGTCAGCATTTTTTATGGGTTTTCAGTGAAAGGATGCTTTTAATGTTTAAATAATTATCACAATTAAATATTGAAAATTTCTATATAACGATTACGTATATGACTCAGCTAACGAAAGCCAACATATTTGATGGACTATATATAAAACTTAACGAAGCTTTAATATCATAGTATATAAAGTCACAAAGTTGTAGATAAGATCTATATATGCGTCAAATGTACTGTTTGGAAAGATCCTTATTCTTTTCATGTTCTATATTATCCAAGCAGCACATTTCATTTATATAAGACTTAACACTTTATATAATATGCAATCAAATAAGAGTGCATATGTAGTCAAGATCTATAGATTTCGTAGAAAAGAACAGAACTTCTATATGTAATATTTATTCAAGAATTTTTGAAAACTCAAAGAAGTATTATAAACTGACTCAGAAAACCTATAACTTATAATAGTTACATGACACTTAAAACTTTCAGACTGATATTAATCATCTGGATTTTTAGTTATTGACGAGAACTGAACAACTAAAAAGTTCTCTATATGTTCTCTATTTTAAGTATTATTGAATTCTAAGTGTGAAATTTTCATTGGAACTCAATTTAATGGTCCTTAAAATCTTCGCTTAATGCATCAATCATGTTGAAATTGTTTGTACAATTTCCATATAGAGTTTAAAGAAACGTATATATAGTATACTTTTGTCTTGAACAATTTTTAATATCCTTCTTTTATTCTTACGAAAAGGTCATATTCTTTTTGTTCCTGTAATTATCATATTTTTGAATAATATTACATTTCAAAGATCTCATTCTCTTCCTTCAACAATCTTTTATGTGATTTATTCATAATTATTCCCAAAAACACAAAAAAAAAGAAAAACCAATAATAATTAAATTGACGCAATAGAAAAAAAAAAAATCTAAATTTCTGGTAGATAAAACCATATCGATGTCCATATTATATCAGAGCAGCAAAAAAAAGGACTTTATAATGCCTAATTCCCATTCACTTACGTATCCTTTTTTTTGTGCTATATCAAATATATACCCATCGAATCTATATTTTACGGTATAAGACCTTGATACCTGACCACCTGATCCCTGTGCCTATAAATATACAAATATACATTATAGGCCTTTTTTTTCCTTTTAACTTCCACGATTTTACGTACTTCTATATGTATATATATATTGTATATTTGTGCCTTTTTCTTTTAAGTTACATACTATATAATAGGCCCGCATGTATATTAAAAAGTTTTCTGGAATTTTTTCTAAAGATTTTTAGTTCATGTTTCCTTTCACGGGAATTCCCCTCTAGTTTTTCTTTTTCTTCTTATTATATACATATAAATATCATTTCATTCAAATATTTGTATATATTTGTGTTGAAGCTCAATAATTTACTTATTTTCTTAAAAGGATGAGAATTGGTAGATTGAAATGAATTGTTAAGGTTTGTTTTTCTTTTTTTTTTTTTGTGTAAAAATAGAAGAAAATTTATGTAAATTTTTCCTCAATTCTTTG